>CM035226.1:66366101-66852867 GCA_020226215.1 Sindora glabra
AAAAATTGACATTATTTTTTTTATTTTAAGACAGTTTACAAATTGACATTAAAATCATATATACTATGACGGTTGATTACATGTCGATCACTTTTTGATGTGTAATCTCCTAAATATCCAATGTTAATAAACTATCTTATAGTACTGAGACTTATAAAAGATATTTCTTAGAGTGATGATATTAGTTTATTAAAAAAATTATTTAGAATTATATACTTTAAATATTTTATTGTGTCAAATACTTTAATGATTTTGGTAATTATTTTAAGAAGAATAAATAATCATTCATTTTTATCTTATCACAATATTAAGTAACAATTTAGGGCTTATCATTCTTGATATTAGCTAATTAGGAGTTTATTATAATAGGAAATTTTTCAAAAAAAGAAGAGAAAATTAAAACTAAAAAAACCAAGGAAATAAATGTAAATTTTGTAGAAAATGTATAAAGAACAGAAGGTTAATTGACGTTAAGGACAGAAGAAGTAAACGTGTAATAACGAAAAATTAGAAATATTAGGTGCATTTAAATGAAGAAGTGATGGTAATTTATTCAATTAAAAGAATTTTAGTTATATTGTTGAGAGTTTTTATTTCAATTTTAAGTGATATATAATATTACTTAAGGGTTCTATTATTCACATTTTGAATTTAATTATAAAATTTTATGTTTGCACGTATGACTAATCACTTAATGACTTTTATTGTTATAAAAAATTAAAGCGTATATAATTGTAAAAATCTAAATTTAATTTATTATTAATATAAATTAATTTTACATTTTTCATTTATTTATATATTATTATTTTAATAAAAAATTATTAAATTTTTTTTATTATTAAAAATTTAAAATTATTATTCTTTAATAATATATTTTTTATTTATTATTATTTATAATATTTCACAATTATAATCAATCAAATTTAAGGTTGAAATGTAAAATGAAAATATCACGGACTGCCTGACATGCATGTTAGTTAGCCTCCGGTCACATCATTCAACAAAGGGCTTATCATGTAGATGCAAAAGGTTTGGTTTTTGTAGATGCAAAGGCTAATCAATCAACAAAATGCTTCGCCAGCAAGGGAAGGAAATCTACACTTTCCAAATTAAAACGAGCCCTGCTAAAGATCATGCCTCAATCAATATCATGCTTCCCATGTCATTATGAGCATTTGCTTTCATCATTATTAACTATTAAATAAATCAAATTGCAAAAATAAAATTCCCAAATTATCCCATAATCTTCTAATAGAATCTCAAAGGTTAGAAGTCCCAACCTAAAGCATCATAAGTTCCAAAAGCACTCTCAAGTTCTCAACCCTAGAGATCAAACAAACTAAGCGCTGAGGTCTAAAAGAGAACAATAAAAAATCCTAACAAGTTCAAACCTCAGTATGCAAAAATTCAAAAATAAGTCCCAAAATCTAAAATCTCTAAACTAAGCACAAAAACATATATTTTGATAAAACAAAGAATAATTGATTTTGGATGTAATTACTTTTGAAAATTTTATCATAGATGAACTTCCAAATTCTAAAATAATAACATCAAAATCCTCAAATTATGATAATCCTTGAAAACCTTATATCCACAAATTAAAAATCTTAAACTCCTATACTCAGATCATATACATCTTTCGATCCCTAAACATTCAAAGATTTAACCTTAAACTCTAGACTAATTCTTAAAAGGCAAATAAAACGAGACATGACTAATTTACAATTGCTTTGGTTAAATCGGTGAATCCGATTTTCAAAATGTTGAGTCTATATTATTAATAATAGTGACTGGGTCAATATTTTATAATCAGTAGGAACAAATATATTTTAATATTTCAATAAAAATATTTTAAGTAAGGTTCATAACTATACGTAAAATTCTAAAAAAGATGATGAGAATACACAATAATACTAAAATACAAATAACCCCACCTCTAGTTAACATGAATTAACGCTTTTCCTCCAAAACTGGGCAGAGGAGTCTAACAAAGAAATATCTCATAATTAGTGATGAGGAGTTTTGCATCTTTTGGTTGCCGCAATAATCGTATCTGCATACATACCATAACAGTACCACCACTGGTGGTGCTTTCACATGTAATTTCAAGATCATGATGGCGTGGATAAGCTTGAAAATTATGGACCTCAATTTCCCCTTATCCGTGAATATATCAATTCATCAACCCACATAAAATGCACGTGGTTAATTTATAAATTAGAAGGGAGCGTGACTTGTTGTCCAAACAATCCAACATGTAATAAAAATTAATTATTCTTTTGTACCATAACTGATACGCAGCCAGCAAAGGAAATGGGCTTAATCTTTTTTTATTTTGCTGCGTTTACACGTATAACCCAAACTGCTTACATTGTGTGTTGCGCACTAATGTTAGATTCATCTTTATTTTGAACTTAGCAGTTTAGACCAAACAAAAGAAGACAAATGTGGTTTTCAAATGAGAAAATGATGGTACTGAAAGCTATTGCTTCAGTTGGTGATTGCATGATTGATCATATACAAGTAAAGGGACTGCTATTCATTTTTTCGAAAATTTGTATCCACATTTGATGTCCCCATAATCTAGAGATTTCGCTTTCATGATCAGTGTGGTGTGGGGCTGTCGAGCAAGAAACTTAATGAATGACATAACAAATCAAAGGCCATGTCACCCAGGTAGTGCTCCTGGCTTTTCTGGAAGGGCCAAAACTCAATTTTGAGATGATTTAGCTAAGAGATCTGTTCTCTTCCACGCCTGATATTTTGAATTTGAGCACTTCCTTCTTTTTAATAATTCTTCTGTCACGTTGAAAAGAAATATATGTAGAATTTTAATGTGTAGCAAGACTAAATTTTTTTATTTTTGTATAAAAGATTTAAAAAAAATTAAAATAATAATAAATGATATGTGTTATAATCTTACAATGGAAAAATACCTTTTGATATACTTCGTATGAGTAAATAAAAATCCTTGCTGATTTAATTTATTAGAATAGGGATAAATTTAAAGGCACAAGGATTTCACTTTTGAAGAACCACTTATTATCTCCTTTCAATTTTAGGTTTTTTTCTTTCTGGCCAAAAAGGATATTCAATTAGTTATGCTGCGTATAAGAAGTTATCCAATGAAGGGAAACTTTGTTTTGAGTTTTGAATGGGAAGAAGGGCAAAGCACTGTATAAAGAAATGGTATACTTATTATTTATGAAGTAAGCAAAAAGCAGGAAGTTGCAGAGAAATTTCCACTTGTCCGAGGGATAAATCCAAAAAGATTTAGAATGGAAAAGGACTGGTCGCATCCAAATTCAACAATTCAATAATACGTAGGGAAGGAGGGAGGGAGGGACTGAAAGTACTGAAATAAGGACGGAACAAAAGCCAGAATGCCTATTCTAGTTGGATGCATTCAGCAGACAACCTAAGTGGATGCATCAAGACATGTTACGTCATTTTCTATCTTCGTTCTTCCCTTCATTTTGAATCAACCTTTTTACTGCTACAGTAAGCTCACTGTCTGTCTACTATAACAAACTTTATTATATAGAACCCCTGCAGACTAGACCTCAAAACATTGTCTAATAATCTTGTTTCCTGTTGCAATATGGAGGGCTCAACTCTTTCCCACCATGCCCCTTACAGGCAAAGTGCAAACCTAACTTCAATAATACTTCAATGGCGAGAGGAAAAGACTTTGTGACATTCTGTGTTTGTTGGCCAGTCAGTGTCATTCAAAAGAAAAATAGTTTTAAATTACACTTCATCCCTGCCCTTTTTAAATATCACTTAAAACTATTTTATGGAGATTAAGAAAAGTTAATCTACTGTATTTAATTTTAGGATATTTGTTTCATATCTAAATTAAAAAATTTTGGATATAGATATTTTATTTGAAAATTTAATACTATTTTGACACATAAGTAATAAATGACAAGTCAATAGATAATTTGTGACATATTAACTAGTATTTTACTTTTAATATTGTCTCATAATTTATGTTATTTTTTAATTGAACCCAATTCATTATAACCTAATAAATTATTTGTACAGTGATTCAAAGGCTTTGTCCAATATGACAAAAGAAAAGTTGAATTTGTTCAAACATATCAAAAAATTTATTTATATAATTATGTCAAGAAATTTATTTATGCTTTGTTTATTTAATTATTTAATAAATTAAATTTTGCTTATAAGAAAATTTACATTTAGCAATGGAAATTAGCAACCACTACTACAAAATTGTAATTCTATGATAGTTGATATACATTGGTCATAAGAAAAATTGACATAAATATTAATACTTGACATTTTTAAAATTAACATTTAAATTAAAAATCAATGTCTATAGTTGTATGGTGGCATTGTTGAAATTGTCATGGAAAATTCAGATAACAATTAAATTAAAAATTGATATTATTTTATCATGGTCAAAATGTTTGAAAATAAGAGCTATTATAACGTTGCTCACATATACAACTAACATCGTAAGGAATATGTATTGTTATGATTAAAAAGGTAAAAGAATTTAAGATATTGGTTAAATAAAAAGCTATTGTCATTTTATTGTGGTAAACATATTTGAAAATAAAAATAATGTTAAGGTACCGGTCTTATGAATAAGTGATATTGTAAGTAAAGGCAAATTGTTATGTTCGAAAATATACAAGAACTTAAGATGTTAGTTTTCAAGCAACCGACTGTTGAAATTTATTGCTTAAAGATATTTTTATAAATATCTTCCTAACTTTATATGTTTATTTTCTATTAATCCAACATCATTTATTAAAGACAGTTAAGTTTTTAGTAAGAAATTGACTTGTAATTGTTTTGTCTACATAACTTGCACTTGCTTCTCTATTTCCATTCACTTTTGCTTCGTGAAACTCATTTCTCTAGTATCACCTCTACCATTGAAATTTCTCTAAGTGAGTCCCAAATTGTTGTCACTATCTGTCTTGTACGTGGAGTTTGCTTCATGGTTATTCTAGTTAGCAAGAAATTTTTCAAGTGCATTTTCCTTTCTCATTTTCATTATAATTTTGTATATTAGGTGATTAAATCTAGGTTTATCTAATTAGGATGTTTACAAATTTGTATAATGACATTGTGAGAGCCTTGTTTATTATTAAGTTTAGAATTATATTATATGTTATTTTTGGTGATACTTTTAGGGTTTTGTTGCACTTAAGTTATATGGTTATAGAATACTTTATTTAGTAGTAATGTCTCTACATTTTTACTTATTACCTTTACCATTATATGTTATTGTATCTTTTTAAAGCGTCAAATTTATCATATATTTCAATGATTTTAGTTTATCCTATAGTTATATTAATTAGTGGAGGAGCTCATGATGACTAATGTAAACTTAATTTTTTTTATTGTCATGCAAGTTATGTATTTTTCCATACAATTTAGTACCACATTTGTTTTGAGGATTCAATCTTATATCTACTACTTTTTTATCATTTAGTAATATTAACTAAAACTTTATTACGTGCATATGATTGGCACTTTTTTTTATATAAATCTAGAATATGAATTTTCCTTAAGAAGCAACTTGTCCTTACCAAAAGAAACACAAGGGGTCTCACTACATTGAAAGACATTACTATAGCATGGACCAATAATGAGAGGATCATATGTTGAGTTCAATGAAAAATAGTAGCCAAATGAGAAAATATTGACTAATTTGTCAATTTTGTTGGGGTGACTTATACAGTATAAAGTATCAATAGATATTCCTCAATGAAGAAAGTACTCGATGGATTAAAGGATAACATTTAGGAAGATATATTAATATCAATGTTTGATTTGGATAGATTTGTGCTATGTACATGAATAATTAATTTGTAACATACTCATATATAATATGATCTTTCATATATGTTTTTTTCTTATAGAAATCCTTTGATATTCCAAGTCATAGGTTAATATGTAACAAAGTACTACAACATGCATTAACCCTGTCAAGAAACTTAAAGTTAACTTTGAGATAAAAATACATCAATCTTGAAACCATAGCAAAAAGCTAACTTGATGTAATGATGGAACTAGCTTGATTAGAAATCATGGGTGAAGTTTTAAAAATAATGTGAGTATCCCAAGACAAAAATTTTTCCTTCTATTATCTAATTCATTTCAATATCTTATTTATATATCATTTATACTTTTGAAGCAGTGTATCCTCTAGTCAATAGGTGTTAAGTAAGTTTAATTGAAGAAAAATGAATGAAGAATACATATCAACACAAGCTTTTCTAAAGATGGTTACAAGAAGATGGATAAGGGTTTGTTAGTTTAAAGGTATGTTGAAGATGAGGATGGCGAGGATGCTCATGAGACATTTTCCATTTCTTATGGAGTTATGGAAGAACAAAACAGTAAATAAGAATGGGCAGTACATAACCTCAGAAAGTCAAGTTGTTATAGAGAAAATTGTAAGTATTAAGATTTATACTAATACATAGTTGTTTGATTTTAAAGCTTCCATTTCAATTAAGTTATTTCTAATAATTTATTCTTTGTTAATTACTACAAGATGCTTTTATGCAGCAAGCTTCGTAGGGTGAGTTTTAGTTAGTTAGGAAGCATGATATCCTGATTGCAACTCTGGAACTAAAAAGAATCTAGGTTGTGTTTGAGCTACCGAATGTGGTGTTGGCTATAAGGCGGTCTTCAACCTAGCAAGACATCATCCAGTGAGACAATTGAAATTCGATTTAACATAAATGGAAGCAAAGGTCACTAATAAAGAAACACAAAAACTCATTGTAGAAATGGAGGCAAGGCTGCAGTAAGTAATGGAGTAGCACTTACAAGTGGAGTAATAGTTTTAATGACAATGTGATATGCTTTGCATCATGTAAGAGCATATAGTCAGCTAGCATACCATAGCTCAAAATTTCATAGTACCTATCTAGTGAGCCCCAAGACCTATTAATCCTATAGATGAGATGGCTTTTGTGATTAATGCACTATCACTTAGGTGGACTCTTGATTAGCAGAGTGTGTTAACCCCTCCTATGATCGATAAGGAGAACACACTATCCACTATAATAAAAAATAAGCTAAAGATTGCATTTGAAGTAAATGTCAAACTTAACCCTAAAACTTTTTCATCTATATTTATGTATAAATTAGGTTTTCTATGATAGGGGTTCATATTGCACAAGGTGGAGCTTATTTTAGTATTATTTTGTGAGATGACTAATCATCATTATATATATTTTAGAAACCTTCTAATTTGCTTAAAAGGAGCTACAAGGATGCCTTGATAGATTTTGGAATCTTTTGATTGACGTAGAGGTGGTGGGATTGAAAATTTGAATTTCATTAACAAAACTTCCATTAAGCAATTGTTGATGTTCCAAGAGATGGATTTGACTTACATCCAACACTAAATTAGGTAAGTTTATGCTTTCTTTTTTTTACTAAACATAAATTAACTAAGCTATTGTCTAAATATAAGTTTAGCTTATATTAATCATTCTATAGGTGTTGCTTTGATATGTTGCCATTAACTGAATATTGCATAATGGATTCCTAAATCTATATAAACTTGATGCATAATTTGCAGTCAAGTTATAATATATTTTTTTAAATAGATTTTGATAGTTACATTGTATTGTAACAGCCACTAAATGTTTACTTGAGTGGTACTAAGGAATAGGCTTATCTATTGGATGGATATTTTATTAGTGAAGCATGATTCACTTTGAAGAATTCTTTGAAAGGAGCTTTGACCATAGCTCTAAGCAAGGCTTGAAATTGGGGCTGGGCAAATCTTTCAAATAGAAAAAAATATAGATACATTGTTAATAGTAAGATTTTATCACATTTGACCAAGAAGATTATGCATCAATGAGATCAAATTGATCTCCAATTTTATTATAGTGCCTAAGTAGCCCGAAAATGTGTAATATGGTTATTATATTATATGCTACACATTTGATTTATTGTTTGCTCATAAATTTTTCACTAAGGTAATTACTTACTTATTAATAGCTCTTTACTTGCTAAATTAATTAACTGAATTAGTTTTGATAATAACACATTAATTTAATGCATAAATTTAATATAATTTGTTGTAATTTGAGCCTTGGCCATACACTAGAGAGTAACTTGATGGAGTTAGAGAGCTTTGAGCAAGATATTACCTTGAGATCAAAACTAAACCATAATGAATAACTTTGGGTATTCTTGAATGTTTCTAGTGTTTGTATTTAATTAAATTGTTATGAATTAGTTATTGACAATTAGCTGGGTTGTAAATGACTTGTTGTAACTTATATTTTAATGTGTAAACAAAAGCTTAAAAACATTATATAAAAGTTTTTACAGTTGGTTGTAATGTTACCAATTTCTATCTTAGTTTGCTATTATTGTGTAATGTTTTTGTAAGTGTTAGTCAATTGTATCTTATGTGTAATTTGATTTATGCATTATAAAAAAATTTATGTGCAAAAAGATGTCAATTTTCTACTTAAAAATGACATCTTTAAGTTTATAACATTAGTTATTTTATAAATGACTTATGTTAATTATTTATTAGTAGAATGACATTATTGTACTCTGTATATTGATTTTTTTACAAATAACTAACATTTAAACTTAAGATATCGATGCGAATTGAAAATAAAAAAATGGAGCAATGACACCATTTGTAAATTTCATTTCAAGTCTCTTCTAATACAAAATTGATCCTCTCTCTAATGAGATATGCTCTCATTCCAATTTAAATATGATTCTTTATAATTTTGTATTTTTGCTCATTAAATTTTTCTATAAAATTAAATCTCTATTTGTCTATTGCTAAATTTACAAAGTTGTGCATTTACTAGAAAAATAGAGGATTTAAAGGTAAAAATTTGTTTAGTTTTTATTTCTATTCTTGCAATTTAGTTTTTAATTTTATAATCTACCATATCTTGTTTTTTTTTCATTGTGATACAACTTTCATAGATTTGTACAAATAAAAAGTTTGATTTTATTTATCTTTTTTAGCTTTTAGTCATATTATCTACTATTTATTTATATGAAATATGTATCATCATTTTTGCAAAATTTAATGAATGCTTATTACATTTGTAGGGGTTGGATTCAACCATGCCTTTCTTGAGAGTGCTAACCTTACATGTTTAGCAATGGATATCAAGATAGTATTTAGTGCATCACCCATCTAGGATTAGGATATTTAGTATAACTACTCATAGTTTTCAAAATTTTAATCCAAGATTTATTATTTAAAATTATTATTATTGGGATTCTATTGGTTTTTACAGGATATTATTTATAGATTTATATAGAATTTTATCTTTTATTTTTGGATATAGTATTTTGGAAGGCTAAATATAAGGATATAAGGATGATTCATGAAAAGGTATTGGTAGAGGAGATTAAGGTTAGGAGAAAGGAACTAGAGCATAGGAAGTGTGGTAGATTATGTATCTGTGGATGGTATAATATACTACATTGGTTATTAATATAAACTAAAGTGGTATATCAAAATTAAATATCAATTATTTATAAATGACTGACATTGAATATCTCTAGCATAAGGTATGACATTGGATTTTTTATATCATAACTGAAGTTGTTGTAATATTTCACAATTATTTTGAAATTGATGCAAAATATTATTTACAATAGTGCTCAATTGCACTTACATCATTTTTCAATGTGTAATCTTTTAAACACCCAATATCTAGTAGCTATTTTGTAGTAGTGGATGAAAAATTCAACAATAGATTTAGGGTTAGAATTTCCATTAGAAAACAAAATGTCAAAACTCCTACTTATGTTGTGAATTTAGCAATGGATGTTAGTAAATTCATTACTAATGTTTTTTACAATTCTAGAATTTTTCATTTTAAAGTTAATTTCTTTGCTAATTTATAAGGAAATTTTGTTTATAGAATTAGTGATAGAACCAAAAAAAAAATTAGGGTTTAAATTAGCAAATATTTAGTGATGGACTTGTGCACATAAATTTGAAATTTTGTTTAACAGAATAATGAAAATTTTGGCTAATAGCGATAGATGTATTATTAAAAGTCCTATAATTATCACTATTTTAAAACACATTATTTTTTTAAAATGTATTAGCAATGGATGAGTCTATTGCTAACCTCTAATATATATTAAAGCATGATGACAGATCCCTATTTTTCCCTTTTATCTCTTCCCTTCTCTTTTTCTCCCTTGGTTGTTGCCCTCCCCTCCACCTTACCATTACTTTTCCTCTTTCCTTTCTTCCTCTTTTCTTTTCCCTTCTATCATTGCCTTATGCTCCTGCAATCATCTAATGTTGCTTGCTCTATCTCCTTTCCTCCATCCTATTCTACTTGACGGATAAATCTTCTATATTCTTATATTTGCTATTTTAGTTTAGATCTATGTAGTTTTGTGAAAAAAATTGGAATACTAATGTTTTGAGTAGGAGGTTAGTATTTTACATGTTATTGCTGCTATTGCTTTTATCACTATTTTGCATTTAAGTTTTCAATTTTTGGGTTTCATATTCTTGTTGTAAAAATTAGATTTTATGCAATGTTCATCCTATTTTTAAATGAATATGATTTGATATGTATTTGATTTTGAATTTTATCTTTATATTAAGTGATTCAGCATGCTATTATCTTTATTGATTAATATGGTAAACTTGTTAGTTTTGTGAATATAATTATTAATTAATTTAAATATTTAAGGGATAATACTTTATTATTACAAATGAATTTCATATCATTGGAAATGGGGTAAAATATATTCAATGATATTATTGTTAATTATTAATTAATTCATATATTTAAGGAATAATTATTTATTATTGCAAATAAATTTTGTTTCATTGTAAATGGGCTAAATATATATTGAAGTATTTGCTTAGTATGTTTTCCCCATTCTTTTCATAATTAGTGGTGAAATTTTGTAGTTAAAATTTTTAAAATTTTCCATTCTTTAATAGTTAAAATTTTTAAGTTTTAAAATGCATACTATAATTTTTTAAGTTTTGAAATCTTAATATAGGGAGTGAGAAAAGTAATAGTAAATGAATTGAAAAGTAAACTAAATGCACTTGTAATCTTGATTAAGAGTTTATGTTGTATGATTTATTCTTATCTATGGAGCCCCTAACCATGTGACAAGGACATCCACCAACACATTCCTAAGGTTTAGATCCAACTAATGGTAGGGTTTAGGTTGCATCCGAAGGGTAACTTGTAAGTATTGCTAATAACAATTAACTAAGTGAATGGAAACTACTTATTTTTTATTGTTGTTTTTATGTATTTCTTATTTATTTATTTTTTTGAATTAATGTCATGTGTTAGTGACTTAGTACAAAAGTGATCAAAACCTTCTTTTAATTAGTACACAATGAATTGATATTCATAGCAATGGCTTTCCCTATATTGTAATCTTATGATAGTATAATGATATAGTCAAGAAATGGAATGACCTGGAATGGAAAAAGAAAGTAAAATAAACGAAGAATAATCATGTATTAGAGAATGGTGACTCATTGGATATTAAAGTAAGTGCTGCTTTTATGGGTTAGAGATCTTCTATATATGTAAATTTTATATGACATTTTTTAATAGCTTATAAATAAGTAAAATTACTTTAATATCATTATTTAATACTTTGTTAATTGTAAAAGGAAGGTACACTTGTATATCCTTATAAAACATGTAACTAAAGAGCTTAATGTGAGCTTAATATGGGCCTCATACCTTTGAAGAAAAGGTATAGGGAATTAAGTATTGAAAGTATCATTGAAGTTTAATATGGGTCTAATACCTTTGAAGAAAAGTGTAGGGAAATGAACAGTGATGGAAATTCTCTTTACGAAATCCTTGAATGAGTTTCAAGCTTTCATATCCATGGTAAAATTAACATATTATTCAAGACCTAGTGATTTAGGATTTTTGTTTTCATATATATAGATACGTATGTGTATATGCGTGTGTATGTATATTGGACAATAATTTTTTAAGGGTATATATGATGTATTATTAATTTTTTTATATTTGCATTTAATATAAATAAAATATCCACAATCAAATTTGTTTTATGAATTAAGTATGTATCATAAAATAAAATTCAAGTATTTGATTGTTGATAGATTTTACACTTAGTGAAATTTGATAAGACGAAGCATGTGTTCCTTGCTTCTATTGCTACAAAAATGGACAACATATTAGCAAGGCAGAATTAGTGATGGCATTTTGAAGTTGATGTCATTAATTTATTAGGAATTTGTCACTTTAGCAATAGATTTACTAATAGTTTTAAATTAGCAATAGATGTTTCATTGCTAAATTAATATATTATGATGGATTTACGATGGTCCAAAATTAGCAAGCAAAAAATTCATTACTAATTTGCATTTTAGGGATAGAAATTCTATCACTCTACACATAGTTAGTAATGGACAAATACAACATTAATTCCATCCCATTGTGTGTCTTTGCTATCGTTGTCTTACCATACTAGTGATGGACAACACAAGTCCATCATTGACCTATATATTGTTTATTGATAACTTATTTCTCATCACTATTTTCATTACTAAATTTTTCAATGATGGAAGTCCCTTAAAATTTGTTGCTACTTAGTTTTTTTTTTTTAATGTTAAAGATACATTTTATTGGTAAATTTCTTAAAATTTTTCCTAACTAAAATCTATATACAAGTTGCATAGGTAATAGATTTATTTGTTTTGATATATACTATATCCATATATATATATATATATATATTAATTTTGTAATATTTTTTAAGTATAATTTTTTAGTGCATCTCATTAATTTTAGACTTAAATCATACTAAGTCATTAAAATAATTAAATTGCTAAATTTATCATTATATAAAAATGCAAATATTCTTTTGTATTAATTTTGTTTAACTTGATCATAGATAAGCATTGAGTTTCACATTGGTTAAATCTATTTAACTATAAAGAAAATGAAAAAATTATATTACCATAATATTATATGCCCATATTTTAAAAAAATTTACATGAATAACAAGTGTATATTTACTTAATTATTTGAATAAATTTAATTGATTATTTTTTATTAAGATTAATTATTTTGTAAATAGAAATTAATAAAATTAATTACATTTATTTTATACGGCAACAATGTTAATTACGCTAAATATTATATGCACATAGCTCAAGCAAATATATATATATATATATATATATATATATATATATATATATATATATATATATATATATATATAAGTGTAATAATTTTTTATTTATTTAATTTTGTGCTTTAATTTTAGTTTATTACTATTTTTTTAGTCCTTAGGAATGATTATTTTGTTAATAGAAATTGATAAAATTTATTACATGTACTTTTTTATTACAAAATATCTTAATTACGCCAATTTTATTATATTTTATATTACTATATTTACCAAATATCTTAATAATGTAGTACTATATAAATGTTTTATGTTATTTGAAGTTACTTGTTTTCGCTAAACTTTGTACTTTAAGTCCACTACTAATTTCCCATAAAATGATGATCATGATCTTATAATAGAATACGGCTCTAATCCAAGGCAGTAGTTGGAAGTTACAACCATATCTAAAAGGAAATCATTTGCCAAAATAAATGTCTGTCCTTTTAATTGTGAAATTTGTTTCCCTTCCTCCTTTAATGATGTTATTATAACTTAAAAGAGTAATTAATTTTAATAGATTTTTATCTCTGTAATATTTTTAAATTTTTAAATAAGTAATGTTCTCCCTTTCTATTAAGTGAGGAGCATACTTCTTTTTTTTTTTAAACCATGCTGTTAAATTTTTTCTATAATATTTTTAATTTTTAAGATCTTAATTTTATATATGTTACAATAATGTTTTATAACAAGTTGCAATTTCTTTGAGATATATGTGTAACAATTAAAAAAAAAGTACCTCTATTAAGCTAAGCTCTCATTTGAAAATTTTTATATTTTCATCCAAAACTTTAACTTTAATTAATGAAAAAAATGGTTAAATACATTAAAAATTATGAGATGATGGTTTAATAGTCACAATAACTTTTCATAATTATCGATTACTTAAAATATGAATCACGATATGCCTTGTTTATAATTGCAACAGAATTTGTCAATTAAAATAAATGTATCATGTCAGCTTATTTTATCTTATTATAATCGCATCACTTGAATAAATCTCAGGCACTTAATTATAATGTAAGATAGTCCAATGATATCTTCATTTTGTCATGAAGTCATAGTATCAATATTTAGACTTTTAATTTGGATATTTTAATTTGGATATGTTAAAATTGTTATTAATTTTATTATATTTTTTGAAACTACCATTTGCTCTAATAATTAAAATTTACTTCAACATTCTAATCATAAAGTTTAATGTGATTAAAAGTAGAAAAATAAATATGATGAAAAAATTTGTTGAGACTTTTTTACGATAAATGTGTAAAATACTTAAGCATTTATTAGATAAAAGGAATGGTAAAATTAAAAAAAATAATTAATATTTCATTAAAATTTTAAAACAATAAATAAAAAGGAAATTTTTTTTCCTAAAAGTAATAAATAAAAAAGATAGACAGAGTATCCAGCAACACACAACTGTAGTGTTGCATATAATATAATTGTTTTAAGTTAATTGATAATTACAATTTTAAGGATTTTTTTTATAAATAAATAGTTTTATTAATTACAACCTACAATTATAACCATAATTGAGATTCATAGTATTAAGTGATTCAGTGAATTTAAGCATGTCTTCATAGTTATAAAATATTAAAATAATAAAAAATATTATAAGTATTAAAATGTGATTTAAAATTAAATTTCAAAATTTTTATATCCATTAAATTTAACTATATAAATATGTTTATCTATTCTATAGTTAAAAGAAAAAAAATTCCACAAAAGGCCTAAGTTTTCACTAGAAGAGAATGCGCTAGTTGATCGGGGCTTGTGAGTTTAATGACATTTAAATTCAGTTAAGGATTTATTAGGACCCTGTTTTTCCTTTTTTGGTGAATTTATTAGGACTCTTTAAGAATAGCATTTGTGCAAGATTTATTAAACATATATTTCAAGATTAATAAAGAACTTTTGTGTTCCTTCCTCCATTTTGATTTTTTTTTTTAAGAACTTTTATATGTTGAGTCATCAATTTTTTATGATCTTACGTAAGTAATAACACTTAAACTAAAAATATTTTTTTTAAAAAAGAAAAAGTCATATTTCTTTAAAAACTTAAATTAACAAGAAAATTTCCGTTTATTTTGGGAAAAAAATTAAGAATATAATTGTAAATTACCAAAATAATAAAAAATGATATATTTGTTCTATTAAATGTAAGGAATTTGGTTGAAAATAACTTTCTTTTCTTTAAAAAGGAAATTTTATTTTTTATTACCATAATTTTAAAAACCATTCTTTTTAATTTGAAGGTATATAAATATATGATATTTCTTTATATATATAAAAAAGCAAAATAATTTTAGGAAATATTTTTCAAAAAGCAAACAGAGGTTAAAGCCCTTTGATTTTCCCCACACTAAGGCCCCATGTATAGAATTTTGTATTCTTCCAATTATTTGATCAACTATTTGATGACATGGTTGCCCATGATGACCCTTGGTGGAGGTGCATGGTAGGGTACCCTCTCCTCTCCTTCACGAAGAAACTCTAAATTCAAACCTCAAATTTACCCCACCCTCCCCACTGCTCAAACTGGGGTTCCACAAATCAAGGTTGCGTCTCGTCTCGCGCGAACGATTCCACCTAGATTTTTGTCTAGTTCAGTGGTAATACATGTTCTCATTTTGTTTAATACAGATACTAATCTAATAACTAAATTTAAAAAAATAAAATTTCGAATTTGAATTCTACGAATGTTAAAAATATACGTTGAAAGAGTTTTTTCTTTAAGTCAATCTAACTCAACTTCAAATTAATCGAAATTTAATATTATATAATCAACGAATACTAAGAATTCTATATCCAAAAGAAAAAAAAATTATAAATTTTGGCTTGCCAATCCATCAGATTCATGCATATGAGCCTAAGTCGTTGAACCAAACCTCTTTAAATTTATTTTTAACAGGCTTAAATTTTCCCAATGTAATTCACATGAAGTTTGTGAATTTGTCAACTTAGCCTTGTTTAACACCTCTAAATTTAATTCTTGAAAGTGAATATATATTTTTTTGTCCTAGTTTTATAATAATTTCATCATAGTCGAAGAGAATAATAAAATTTTTGTGATTATAATTAAAATATTTTTATAAATTCTAGCCCATTTTTCAACGGTAAAAATAACAGACCATCAAACATTCATACCAATGAATTCAAATCTAAAATATTAAAATAGAAAAATTTTCCAAGAATAACATGTAATGCTAGTATACCACTAAGGCCCCCATTTGCTTTCTTTATTTTTTACACCCAAAGTATCCCAGGAAAATATATAGTTTCTGTAACAGATAGGAATATATACTTTCTAAACGGGATACTCAAAGTGTAAAAAATATAAATCACTGACTAATCCTATGAAAGAGTTGGCACTAAAAGTTTTGAATTAAATAGTATATCATACGATATTATAATTTATGTTGTAAATCGCAACCACTGCCAGGGAACCTTACTAATTTTTTAATCTAACGAGGGGAAATACTTATATGCTTAACATATATCTTTAGTTGTATTTAATAAATAAAAAATAATTATCAATTTTATTATTCAGTTATTAATTTTATAAAATTTATACATGTTAAAAATTAATTTTTTTATTTTTTTAATTTTTAAAATATAAAATTATAAATATTAGTAATTATTTTTTATTTATTAAATATGAATAAAATCATATTTTATAATTGCAGCATGTTAGAGAGACTCTCATGTTATGTAATCATCCGTCGGTATTCCAACATATGTCATCATCTTGCCTTCTGTTACGTGTTAACTCACCCTCGTGCTCTTGTTTCCCACCCTTTACGTGTAGGAATCAAAATTAACATGTAGGCTCCGCTTATTTTGTTTGAATGATATACTTTTTAGTAAATTTATTTTTTATGTAAATAAAAAATATTATAATGTTCATTTTATAATTAAAAAATAATTATTAAATTTATGGTAATATATAAAAAAATTATTTTGTTAAAAAATATCTTTCATCAGTTTTATTATACTTAATATTACATATACAAATTATTTATTATCATTTTAATAATTTATAACTATCTTCTTATTAAATATTTTTTATTAAAATAAGTGAACGACATAAATTTGGTTTTCTATCTCCTGCTTCCATCCCAATAACATTGAGTAAGTCCTTCAAGTTATTAAAGTTAAGAAAAGAAATTCCGCATCCTTAATGATCCATAAAAATAATACAATAATATTTAATATTATCTTTTTATTTAATTCAAGGTGTTATATATATTTATATGTTAAGTGATTTATGATTTATATCGTTATAAACAAAAAATAAAAACAAAACTAAAAAACGACAACAGGACGTAACAAAAGTTAACGTAAGTAAATTAACACTATTTACTTATACATGCAACAAATACAACTGAGGAGCGGAAAGAAAATGAATGATCCGTACAATTTTTTGCCCATTCCACGTGTGATACATATGTATGTCATGTCCATGCTCCCAACATGGTTAAAATGCAACTTCCAGGAAAGGGAAGGCTCTTCAATGTAGCAGCTTGAAAAAGAAAGGCATCTTATTTCAAAAAGAAAGCCGCAAGAAGCTCCCAACCGAAAACTAATAACATAAATATTTATTACTTATCCGTACCTTTTACTTGGCATTTTATCCTGCTTTTCCCTTATATAATACCCCTACTTTTTCATTCACCTCCCTTCTAACACAAGCTACCGACAAACCACCCTCTTCTTCTTCTCGTTATCCGGAAAAAAAAAAAAAAAGAAAAACCCTAATTTTACAGAATCGAGCTCCGTCCGCCATGGAATTAGACTACGGCTTGGACTTCGAGGACTACTTTCCCTCCATGGTAGCACGATTCGGAGCCGAAGGCTTCATAGGAGAACTCATCAACGGGTTTCGCTTGCTGATGGATGCTAACAGGGGCGTAATCACGTTCGAGAGCTTGAAGATGAACAGCCTGTTGCTGGGCGTGGAGGTGAGGGACGAGGAGATTGTGTGCATGTTGATGGAGGGAGATTTGGATGGAGACGGAGCTCTTAGCCAGATGGAGTTCTGCATTCTCATGTTCAGGCTGAGCCCTGGTTTGATGGCTAGCAATGGGCCCAAGCTCTGCGCGCAGGACGCCATGGAAGTTAACTATATAATGTAATGTAAAGATCTTTCTTATGATTCTTGGTTCTCCATCTCATTTCTCTTGTTGACTTGTTTAATTAATAACTTGTTCTTGATGTCCTAATGTGTGAAGTTAGAGAGAGAAAACAAAAGAGAAGATCAATGTAACCTTGCTCTTGTAATTTCCCATCCCTGTGTTTCAATGTAATAAATATTGCTTTAGGGACGGATTATACTTACTACCTCTAAGTTTAATCTAATTAATTATACATACCCTTCTATTTTCAAAAATACATATTTATCTTTCTTATTTTTTCATTTTGTACTTATACTTACCTCTTCTTTCACGGAAAAATAAGAAAGATGGCGTATACTTTTGAAAATATAAGGGTGCAAATATAATTAAATTAAATACCAGAGGTAATAGGTATAATTTAGTCATGCTTTAATTATCTTGACTCTATAATCTTATTTTTATTTTTTTTTATTGATAAAAAGTTTGAGTAAAATAGATTATTTCACTCTGGGCATGCCATTAATTTAGAGAGTTTACAGTAATATTTACGAATTGTATTATCTCTTAAGATCACTGATAGTGAAAGTCGACCTCAAATATGAATAATTAAAGAGAATGAACCTTGAGTTAACTCAGGGTTCTACAATGTTATTTTAAAAAATAGTTCTTCCACATCTGAAAGAGTAGATGTGAAAATATTGCTGAAAATTTCCAATTCTTCGATTACTTGCAATATAGGAAAAGAGTGACCGGAGGTAAGGCTCCCGAAATCACTTCAACAGTAAAGTCAGTAACACTCAAATAGAGTAACTTGAGTTGATGGGAGTGCGAGATAGCCATATGCAGACTTTCTCTATATAAAGTTGCAGTAGGTAATTACTGTTATAACCCATTAATAATAGTATTTATCAATTTAAAAAGGGTACAAAATTCAAAATAAGACTATTTTATTTTTGTGAGAGAATATTAGCATGAAAGTGAAATATAGAATGTAAAAATAATAAATTTGCTTATTCTTTATAGGGCAATATAACAATTCCAATGGCATAATGTTTAAACTTCATTTATTATGATAGAAAATATATTTTATGAAGTATACAATTATAAAATATTAAAAAAATTAAAAAATAAATATATAATATTAAATTTAAAATTTTTTATAAAAATAATTTTTTAAAAAATAATTTTTAATATTATATTTTTATTTTTTTAAATTTTATCTTTTGAATTATAAGGAGGCCATAGAGTGCTCAGCCATGATTACATACATCAAACTGAGGGGCCTTGCATTCTATGATGCTACCAATGCCAGGTGTGCTGGTTGCCCACAAGAGACATGTCAAAATCAAGCATTGCTTCACTTTTCCAAAAATTCCAGACGGAGAGAAAAGGACAGTGAAAAAAGTGAATTGCTTGCATTTCTCACATGTTATACCACACTGTCACTTGTTTGTTTCTCTGTGTTGGTTTTAATTTGTCATGTCCCCATGTGGTGTGCCCAATCAGTTTAATTGCATTTGACAAACGGCAATTGTAGTTAATGAGGCTTTGGTTTTATATATGGCGGAGTACTGTGAGGTTTCTTCATAGTTTTTAGGTTTTTGGGTCCTTGTCTTTGTTGATAAACAAATCAAAATGGTGCAATTAATTCCCAATTGCGAGGTGTGGCAAATTTAATTAGATAATTTGTTCCTCTTGTTGTTTTTATATTAGAATATATAAAAGTTAAAATTGTTCCTCTCGTTGTTTTTATATTAGAAAAGTTAAAATTTGTATAACAGGTCATAGAAAAAAGCAACATTATATATAATAAAATGATATTTAAAATTGAATTTCAAATATACGTTAAGAGTCATTAATAAAGATGGATGATTAAATAAATCTACAAAGTTTAGATATAAAAGTTTTAAAACTCAATTTTGAATTTTATTATCATTATTTATAATATTTTTGCATAAAAATTTTTATTTTTCTCTTTAATGTGAATTAACACACTAATATTTTAATTTTAGATGATAATTGTGATTATATTGTAATAATAATTATAATTAAATATAAAAATATAATTATTATAATATAAAAATTAAAAAAAAACTAATTATAGGCTGCAATTTAAAACCATAATATTAATATTGAAATTTCATATTTCATTTGTGACCAAATTTAGATGCTAATAGGAGTAGCGTTAAAAAAATGATATTAAGATGTGAATTATTAAAAGCTCTTATAAAAATACAAAAACTCTTATGCAAAAATGAAGTATACAGAAGAGGGGAAAAGAATGTCAATATTTTGAAATTTTGGGGTCATACCCCATATTGCCGAGATTCTTTTTAAGCCGCTTTCCTACCCACAGAAAGCTACGACCTATGAAAGAGGTTAATGGTATTTATTACATCTATCACGCCATAGTTGAACGAAAAAAGGGGAGGGAAAATAGTAGAGAAAATGTTATATGATAAACCTCGGCAAAAATACAAACGCACTATCCCGAGAAAAATTAATAACCGTATCCCTGTACTGCAAAAATATTTTACCAAAATACTTAAAATTTTTTTTTTTTAAGAAAAAATGAATCACGACTTTACAGAGTCCGTGATCAGACTGACGCGAGCACAGACTGACGCGAGCTGATCACGTCCTCGTAGAGGCCGTGACCAGTCTGATCACGTCCTCTCCGAGGCCGTGATCAGGCTGCTCTTTAATTAAGCTTTGGTTTGGAACCGGGGGGCGTGGGGTGGGAGGCGGGGGCTGGAACGCATTAAGCCTTGCGCCCATTGGGCACGAAACTGCCAGAGCAAACTTTGTGCTTGTTGGGCGCAGTTTCGTGCCTTTTTTTTCTTCCAAAATTATTTTAAATTTTTTTCTTTTTTTATTCCTTAATTAAAAGTAACCAACCTAATTATTCTGAATTAATCAAATTCCTAAATTAAAATTTAATAATTTTTTTTTACTTTACAAATAAATAACTTATTTAAAAATAATAAATCAAATTATTTTTAATTAATCAGACAATCAAATTAACAAGATTAAAAAAATTAATAATTTTTTTATAACTATGTATTTGATTAAAATTTTATATTAAAAATTCCTAAATTTAAATTTAATAAAATTTTTTTTACTTTACAAATAAATGCCTTATTTAAAAAATAATAAATCAAATTATTTTTTAATTAATCAAGCAATCAAATTAATAAGATTAGAAAAATTAATAATTTTTTATTACTATGTATTTCGATTAAATTTTTTATATTAAAAAAATTATTTTATTTAATATCGAAATAAAAATAAATTATAGTAAAAATTAATTATTAATTAATATTATCAAATATAAAACAACAAAAATTAATTTTATTCCTATTTTCACCCCTCCTATTATCACCTATTCCAAACAACTTAGGTGAATTTATATCCTCTCCATTTTCTCCCCCCTCCACTTCCACCTCCTCTATTTTCACCCCCTTCCACTTTCACCTCCAACCAAACAAAGCATAAAACAAATCATGGGAAAACACTAAAGTGGACAACTTACAATGTCTTTTTCTGAGTAATGGTGGGATGATTAATTTATCTGATTTAATGTAGTAAATTTTTTATTTAATTTAATTTAGTTAATTTATAAATTTGATGTAGTTAATTTATTTATTTAATTTAATTTAATTAATTTATTTATTTGATTAATGTATCTAATTTATTTATTTGATATAATTTATTTAATTTATTTATTTGAATTAATATTTTTAATTTACTTGTTTAATTTAATTTAGTTAGTTTTATTTATTTGATTTAATTTATTTAATTTATTTATTTAATTTAATTTAGTTAATTTGTTTGTTTAATTTAATTATTTTATTTTATTTAATTAATTTAATTTATTTAATTAATTTGTTAGATTAAATATATTTAATATATTTAGTAAAGCTAATTTATTTGTTGGAGTTAATTTATTTAATACGTTTAATTTATTGAGATAATGATATTTAATATGTGTAAAAAGTTATTATTGAAATGAATAATATTATTGTCATTCTTTTAAATTTATTCTCTTCTTGTATATTATAGGAACTAAAGTTCTGTTGACTTCATTATCGATTAAAGGAAATATATTATATATTTTTTAAAATTAGAATACATGAAAGACTTTTTTATTAATTTAATTAAATTAAAATGTAACCATAACTCGTTGTCTGGAGGAGAGAAAAATAAAGAAAAAAAAAAGAAATTTTGAATTAATTAAAAATTTATACAACGAAATTAGTATTTAATATTTCATGGTTATTTACAAAGAAATTTTGAATTAATTAAAAATTTTATGGTTATCTTTTCTCCATATCATTTAACAATTTATTTTTAAATTTTTAATCAATTTTTTTATCACAATTTATGAGCTTTTTATGAACCCTAAAAATTATAAAATGAAAATTAAGTAATATGTTATAATATTGTGATTCTTACTTAAAATTTTCTTAGCAACATATTATCCTCATATATATAAGTCTTTACAAATTAAGATCCCTTATATTTTAATTTAAGACCCCTTACATTTTAATAAGTAAGATTTAAAAATAAAATAAAAAAGGACCACAGACTAAATTAGTATCGTTAATAATTTAATTAAGGGACTTAAATAAAATAATTACAAATTTGACATAGATTAAATAGAATAAAAAATCTTAATTTAAATAAAAAAATGACAACAGAATATATAATAATTTGTACTTTTTAAAATTTTAATTATTCCAACTATTTTATAATATTTACTAATTTAATTATATTGTACATATATTGTATAATATTATGGGAGTTAATAAAATTATTATTTATTTTTAAGAACCTTCAATAATTAGTATAAGAGAAATATCTTGTGCTTAAAATAATTAGAATGGATATAAATTGGGTTAAAATTAAAAATAAATTATATAAGGGTCACAGATTAAAATTATGTGAAAAATTTAATTAAAGGGGTTAAAATAAAATAAATAAAAGGTTAATATATGTTAAAAAATATAAAAAATTTTGAGACTGAAACAAATTAAATTACATAAAATAAAATAAATAAAAAGTTAGTATATTTTGAATAAAATGAAAAGTTCATGATAGAATTAGAAATAAAAATCTATTCTTTTATATAGTATGATAATTAATTTTTATTTCGTTGCATAATTAAAAATAATTTTCTTTATTTTATTTATATTTGTATCATTTTAAAATTTATCAAATTTAATAAAAAATTTATTATAATTTATTTTATTATATTTTGCCTAAAATATATATTATGTAAAATTTACAAAGTAATTTTTAATATTATATTTACTACACTACCCGTAAATTTATTTTTAATTGAATTTTATATATTATTAATATATTTTTATTACACAAATTTATTTACAAGTATAAAAAATATTATTTATATAAATTTTTGAAAAAAAAATTATTTAAAAATAAAGTAAAGTTATTTTTATTAAATTGAAATAAAATTAATTAAAAATATTTTTTTGATTTAATTATTTTTATTATAATATATTTTATGATTTAAAAAAATTATTTTTATTAAATTTTTTATTAAATTATTATTATGTTTTTCTGTAAGGGTACTGTACGTACAGTGCACTGCGCACATGCAGTGTACTGTGCGTACTGTACGCACAGTACATTTACAGAAAACCATGCCAAACAGTAACAAATTTAAGGGGTTGGGGAAATACTTTTTTAATTATAGTAAAATAATCATTTCTTTTTTTAACTGTAGCCTCCGGGTAATTTTGCCGATAAACCTCTCCTCTGATAAAGAAGGAAATATGACAGAAGATCTATGAGAAAAATTTTAAATTATTTAATATTATTTATTATTTATTATTATATATTTCTCTAATTTAAAGAAATTTTTTAAACATTTAAATGAAGGGGTGGGGAATGAAGTTCCATCTTAACTATTCATATTACCTCTTTTTTTAATTTCCTTTCATCTTTTTTTTTCTATTTTTTCCCAACTCTTAGACATTACAATAGAAATATGCAAATAATAATTTTTGTGATTTTGTGTAATGAAAAATCATAATTTTGCCTAAAATATCTATAATTTTGTAAAGCTAGGTTTATGACCATCTTGTCACAACAGAAAAAAAAAGATTCTTATTAGGACGCGTGCATAAGAAAAGGTAATTCAACCTAACTCGCTCCAATATTTTTATTTAAAAAAACGATAGCTCAAAATTAAACTTAATTAGGAAGGAAATTGAAAAGACAATATGAATTTCACTAATAATAAGATGCTTTTAATTACTTTTGTTATAAGAACTTAATTTGAACCTCATTTTCATATGATAAGTTAAATTAATTTATTCCATATGTTCCCAGTCATTTTATCCACAAAAAAATAACTCATTTTTAGTAGAACCTAAATTTAACAAAAACGATCAAATACAAGAATTCAAACCAAATTTGATTAAATTTTTGTGTGCTTATTATAACCTTGAAGCGCTCAAAATGTTATGACATCGCGCACGGAGGAAATATAATTAACAAGCCACATGCAATCTCTCCATGCATAGATAACCATTTGTATTGATTTAGGATCGGCCTTTTTGAGCCATGTTAAACACTAACTTTAGTCCTTGAATAGCATTAATGTGTCTCATGGGTAAGGTTTTAATAACATTCAGTGTGGATTTATTTTGATGAAAATAATTTTATTAAAATATTTACTTGTATATTATTATAAATTATTAAAATAAAAAATAAAATTTACCTATTTAAAAATAAATTTAGCATAATACTATATATATTAAAAAAGAGTTTCATGTTATCTATAAAATTTACAGTTACAAAAAATACAGCATCAGCCATTACAGTAATGGAAGGGTATGATTTTTTTTCTTTTAAATAGTAAATGTTTCTCAACGCAATTCTCAATTTTAATATTGAATAAATATGATATTTTCACTCATATTAATATTTTATAATTATAAATGTAAATAAATGAAATTATTCTATGAAAAATATTTTTCATTAAAATGCATGAAACTTAAAGATAGGTAATTTTCTGATTTTGAAAAAAACATAAAAATTTAATATCATTTCAAAATATTTTTAAAAATTTCAAAAAAGGATTTTTGCAATGCAGACCAACGGGACAAATTTCTTTTTCCTTGGACCCTGGTACAAGAACGTCTAAATCTCATATATTTTTTTTAATCTTTGTTTTCTTCCTTATCGCGTCCAATGTGATTAACGTGTGCATTTTTGTCATGCATTTCATGTTTAGCCACAATTTCTCTCAATTTTCTGGTACAAATACAATAATGGCAAGGAGGTGATTTTGTTAAAAAATCATCACTACTACAACAAAATAGTAATTTCATTTTTCGCGATTTTGGATCAATAAAAATCATTGATTTATAGTGAACAATTAAGTTTCTTGTGGGGTTTTTATGACTCTCTTATCAAGAAAAAAATACGAGTGAAAAATGTTGGTGACAACTTTTCCTACGAAGATTATGTAAACTATTTTCTATTTTTTATCTATAAAATCATAATATCATGGAAAATTACCATTGGAGTAAAAATAATCAGTAAATTGTATCGTAATACTACTTTATAAACTTTTTTTTAAAAAGGTATCAGCATTGATCTTTATTTTAAATAGTTACCAGTTTTATAAATTATTATTGTTATATTTTCAAAATACTATTTCTTAAACATTAGAATGAAGTTATGAATGAGGAACTTCGAAATGGCATAATTTCACGATCAATTAACTATGACCATTTATTTTTATTTATCTTCCCATAATCTTTCCATATAAAATAAGAAAATTTGAGTTTAGTGGGGTCCACCTAGTTAGAAATGTGTAAATTAAATTCAAAATTATGAATAAACATAATTTTATGCTTGGTTGTCTGTTTTGGATGAATTTTTTTTTAGTCCAAGTAACTTTTTGAGATCTACGTGCTTGTAAAATGGCAAAGGTATTTTGCTTGCTCTAATTAGTGAAAAAAGATCTTTTTCAATAACTTTTCTTAATTTTTCTTCATTTCTTGTTATTTTTCTAACTTTAATATCATTTTTATCAATTTAAATTTATTTGAATCCCATATTAAACTTTTACTCCTTAATTCTTTTGATGTCTAGTACTGTTATAACAATTTTTTTAATAAACAAAACTACTAACAAATAATATATTACTATTTGTTACTTGTAAACTAAATAGTAGCATGTTATTACTTTATTTCAAAATAGTAACCCAACTAAAAATTTTAAATAAATGGCTAAGTCTAATTAATAAATAAATGGATAATTAACAACTAAACTCCAAAAAAGAAGATATTACTGTTTTATTTTAAATAATGGATAAATTAAGTCTAATTAATAGTTAAATTATCAAATAATAGCATGTTACTGTTTGTTCTCCATACAGTAATATATTATTGCTTCATTTCAAAATATTAATACTAACAAAAAATTTAAAATAAATGGGTAAAATAAGTTTAATTAATAACTAAACTACTAAAGAAGAAGATGTTAAAATTTGTTCTCTAAATAGTAACATATTAATATTTTATTTTAAAATAGTAACACCAATAAAAAATTATAAATAAATAGATAAATTAAATCTAATTAATAACTAAATTTCTAAATAATAACATGTTACTATTTATTTTTAAGACAGTAATATATTGCTATTTTATTTCAAAATAGTAATACCAACTAAAAATCTAAAATAAATGGATAAAATAAGTCTAATTAACAACTAAATTATTAAAAAAGAAGATGTTACTATTTTATTTTAAAACAGTAGTATCAACAAAAAATTATAAATAAATAGAAAAAATAAGTCTAATTAACAACTAAATTACCAAATAATAGCATATTATTATTTATTTTCCAAATAGGAATATATTATTATTTTATTTCAAAATAATAACACTAACTAAAAATTCTAAATAAATGGATAAATTAAGTCTAATTAATAATAAAATTGCTAAATAACAACATGTTACTGTTTATTCTCTAGACAGTAATATGTTACTATTTTATTCAAAATAATAACACTAACTAAAAATTTTAAATATATAGATAAATCAAGTCTAATTAACAACTAAATTATCAAAGAAGAAGATGTTATTGTTTCATTTCAAAACAATAAGACCAAGTAAAAATTATAAATAAATAGATAAATCAAATCTAATTAATAATTAAATTGTGAAATAATAACATATTTCTATTTATTTTTCAGATAGTAACATATTACTGTTTCATTTCAAAATAATAATAATAACTAAAAATCCAAAATAAATGGGTAAAATAAGTCTAATTAATAGCTAAACTGCCAAAAAAGATGTTACTATTTCATTTTAAAATAATAACACTAACCAAAAATCATAAATAAATGGATAAATTAACTATAATTAATAATCAAATTATTAAATAACAGTATGTTACTATTTATTCTCCAAATAGTAACATGTTACTATTTTGTTTCAAAGTAGTAATATTAACCAAAAACTCAAAATAAATAAATAAATTAAGTTTAATTAACAACTAAACTATTAAAGAAGAAGATGTTACTATTTTATATGAAAATAGTAATATTAAATAAAAACTTAGAATAAACTAACAAATCAAGCATGATTAACAACAAAAATTGATAAAAAAATAACATGTTGCTACTTCCAGAACAAATAGTAACATGTTATTTTCTTCTAGTGACATGTTTTTATTTAGTCTGAAGTAGCAACACCAATAAAAAAAATTATAAATAGATAAAATAAAGTATAATTAATAATGAAACTTAAACTACCAAATAACAGTATGTTACTATTATTTTCTAGATAGTAACATGTTACTGATTCATTTTAAAATAATAACACCAATCAAAAATCCAAAATAAATGGGTAAAATAAGTCTAATTAACATTCAAATTCCAAATAATAGCAACATGTTATTATTTATTTTCAGGACTGTAACATGTTTTTATTTTATTTCAAAACTATAACACCAACAAAAAATTTAAAATAAATGTCTAAAACAAGTCTAATTAGTAACCAAATTGCTAAAGAAGAGGATGTTACAACTTATTTTCTAGACAGTAACATGTTACTATTTTATTTCAAAATAGGAACATCAATTAAAAACTCCAAATAAATAGATAAATTAAGTCTAATTAATAACTAAATTGCCAATAAATAAGATATTACTGTTTCATTTCAAAATAGTAACACCTACCAAAATCCCCCAAATAGATGGATAAATCAAGTCTAATTAACAATCAAATTGACAAATAATAATATGTTATTATTTGTTCACTAGATAGAAACATATTTCTATTTCGTTTCAAAATAGTAATACCAATAAAAAAATCTCAAATAAATTAATAGATTAAGTCTAATTAATAACTAAATTATCAATGAAGAAGATGTTATTGTTTAATTTTAAAATAGTAACATTAACTAAAATCTCTAAATAAATAGATAAATCAATCCTAATTAATAATTGAATTGCTAAATAATAGTATATTACTATTTGTACTCAAATATTACCATGGCAAAGGCAGTACTCAGGTACTATATTTAAATACTAAGGACCCCTTCACTGTTGACATCAAGTATTCAAATACTATAATTAAATATAAGGCCATTATCGAAGCATGTATTTGAGTATTATACTCAAGTATTAAGGTCTCCTAATGCCTTGCAAAGGGAGTGCTAAGCTATAGTATTTAGACATGTCTCTAAAGTTAGAAGTCCATACTTGAGTATTATACTTGAGTGCCATGAAGATTTTTGCCAAATTAATCTTAAAATTAAAGTGTTGTAGAATTTCATATATGTATGTGTGAGCAGATGTTTGTTTTATTATCCTATGAAATGGATGATTTAATTGATTAGACTTTTGTAATTAAATGAATGAAATGCAATATGAGATTGGAACATTGATGAAAACACTAAATCTAGATGTTATGACTATAACTGATGTATTACGAGAAGGACAAGGTTAGGATTATAACTAATAAAATAGTTAAAAGGATAAGGTTGGGATTGTAATTAATATTTTGAGAGGCACAAAGTGGATTTACTATTATTGTTTGCATACTATACGCTCTATTTGATACTTATTAATGGTAATTATGTTTCCCTTTGCATAATGATTGAAAATATGTATACATATTCCCATTAGGTAAATTATTTACTTACTGGAATATCAAGTCTCATTATTTTTCTTTAAAATGGTTTTAAGTGACCAGAGTGAAGTTCTATAACTGGTACCAATAGTTTAGAAGTAGTGTAATGTCAATAGCAGCCATAGTTAAAGGATAAAAAAAATAATACAAGTGCTAGTTAGGGCCTTTAAGCATGATCTTGAAAATACTCGAACATGTGTTAACTAACTTTAATGCAAATAATATTTTAATAAATGAAGTGTAGTAGAATTTAATCAAAGGAATTACTTAGTCATAGATAACTTAACATTCACTATGTGATGATACTAGAATAGGCTTAGATAGGTTGTGGTTATCGATAATGGGAACCATGTTGATCACAGTCAAGTAGGTCGTGACATCTAGCTTTGGTCTAATAATGGATCTTCATTGGTTCTTAGACCACATTACATGGTTAAGCAAAATGTTAGATAGCCCTACACCTTTATTGATTGAGCTCATAGGCTACCAACTAGATGATATGACCCATTATTAGTCACAAATACTATAACAAATTGAGACCCATATTTGGAGCCCCTAACATAGGTGGCTTTTTAAGAATTGTTCATCGACCATTTCCTACCTCCAAGCATACACTAAAAGAGAGTTTAAGGATTTGAAAACCTTAAACAAGAAGGTTTCACAATTGTTGAGTATAATGATTAGTTAATCTAGTTATTGAGATATGCATCTCATTTAATATTTATTGAAAAAGCCAAGATAGAAATATTTATGCAAGCTTTACGAGACTACTATTACAATAACATCCATGTTAATTGAAACATCACCTATCAAGAGGTAGTGGATCAAGCACTAAGGTATGAACTAAGATTTCACAAGAAGAAAGAGATATAAGCTTAAAAAGAGAACAAGAAGAGAAGTTAGTTTAAGGGAACAAGTTAACCACAATCATCAAGTGGAATGCCTTTTCAAGTAACTTTTAGTTATGATGGAAGTGGTTTCAATATAAGGCCATCATATTATCCTAGCACATGTGGGGATTATCCATTAGGAAGAGGTTCTAAGGGAGAAATGATCCATTCCAACCTTTCTTCAAGTTAAGAAAATCGACCTTTCAAACTTTAATGCTCCAATGTCATCTCCATCATAACAGTTCTTATGGTTGTTTTGAGGGAGAATGCTTAAAATACTGAAGAGTTAGGCAAAAGCTAAGGGATTACCCTAAAAATGTTGCAAAATAAGGCATAGGTTTTTTGTTTCTAATGAAATAATCCCAGTCCTCCACCAGCTTTGTCCAAGAAGTCCTTTAACATTTTTAAGGAGTTCCAATGTTGTAGGCTAAAGAAGAGAAATGAGTAAAAGTTAAGCTCGAGTGTATGCATTTAACAACCAAGAGGCTAATACCTTTAATGGTACTTTAACAAGTACCATCTCAATTAAAAAATTTCTTTGTTTAAGTTTTGTTTGACCTAAAGCCACTCACTCCTTTGTATAAAAAAAAATTGTTACCATATTAAGCAAAACCACCAAAGCGATGAACATCCCCTTAATTGTAATGAAATTAACAGAAAATTCCTTCTTAGCTACACATAAATTAAAGTCTTGCCTTATAAAGAATCATGATCATGTGATGCTAATAGACTTAATCTTACTTGATATAAGTAATTGTAATGTAATCTTGGGGATGGATTAGTTATTTAAGTATCATGTACACATGAATTATTTTAATAAGTTTATTATGTTTTCCATATAAGGCTCTTTACTCATTAAATTCCAAAGAGATAGGTTATTGGACCTTATTAATATTGTTTGAAGCATAAAAGGTCAAAGGCTTATCTAGAAGGGAGGCACTGTGTATTTGGCTTTAGTGCTAGATTTGAATCAAACTATTATAAATTTCATCAATGTTTTAGTAGTAAGAGAATCTCTTGATATGTTTCCAAAAGATATGCCTAAATTACCCCTAGATCATGAAATCGAGTTCTATATTGATTTATTGCCCAACATAAAACCTATTTCAATACCCCTATACTAAATGGCCTTAGTGAAGTTACATGAAATAAAAAAGTGATTGCCTAATCTAATAGACAAAGTTTTCATACATCTAAGCTCATCATCTTAGGGATCTTTAGTCCTCTTTGAAAAGAAAAAGAATAGGTCAGTGCAGTTATATATTAATTATCATCAACCTAATAAGTCACCATAAAAAAAAATAAGTATCCTCTTCCCTATATTGATAATTTCCTTGATTAACTCCAAAGAGCAGAATATTTTTCTAAGATTAACTTGTGTATAAATTACCATCAGCTAAAAATTTACAAAGAGGATATCTTGAAAATTACCTTTAAAACTTAATACAAACATTTCAAGCTCTTAGTAATGTTATTTTGATTCATTAATGAATCATATGTTCAAGCTAGATCTAGAAAAGTTCATCATTATCTTCATAGACAATAACTTGGTGTACTCAAAAAGGAAGAAGGAACGTGTTTGAAATGTTTGAGTGATATTGCAAACTTTATGGGAGCATCAACTATATGCCAAATGCTTTAGATGTGAGTTCCAAACTACAAATGTCAAGTTCCTTAGGCATAAGGTATCACGAAAGGGAGTTCAAGTGGATCTTTAAAAAGTTAAAGTAGTAGAAAACTAGCTAAGGCCATCATTAATTACTAAAATTCATAGTTTCATTGCAATTGTGGGCTACTACCTAAGATTTATCAAGGATTTCTTTAAGATCTTTGCATTATTAACCAAATTGATGTAAAAGATAGTTAAATATAAGTAGTTGGATGCATGTGAGAATAACTTTTAGAAGTTAAAATTATGTTTGACATCAGTATCAGTGTTAGCACTACCCTCAAACATTAGAGGATTGTAATATCCCAAAATTTAAATTTCATAAATTTTAATACCTGTGAATAATTAGTTATTATTCAGTTGATATTTGAGTTTTAAATTTATTTTTATTTAAAGGTTTTGGAGACTTGAAACAAAGATGATATTTATGGAAATTAATCATTTTTAATTAAGGTTGATTTTAATATTTTAGATATAAGGAATTGTGAAATAAATTATTTATATTTTGATAAATTATTTTAAATGAAGAGGTTTGGAATATTTTTATTTTAAGTGGCTATTATTAATTTGAGGATGATTTAAATATTTTTTAGAAGGATTTTCTTATTGATTGAAAATAATTTTAATAATTTTGAGTAAAAGGATGTATGACATGAAATTTGTCATGGATGATTATTTTTGAAAGATTGAGAATACAAAAGGTGGAATTTGAAATGAAATAAATTTTATAAAAAGTAAGTTTTCTTTTAAACGAAGGGATAGGATAAATTCTTATAAAATACTCTCTCCGTTCTTTTTTATTTGTTGTATTTTGAAAAAAAAATTCCTTTTTGTCTGTCACTTTAGAATTTCAATAAAGTATTAAATATTCTTTTTTCAAATATATCCTTCTTTTTCATTAATAAATACTTTATTATTCTACATTATTAACCTATTTGTATCTATTCATTTATATTTCTTTCTCTGTTTTTAACTATCTTGAATTTTGTGTATAAAGGGCAATCTTGTACAGTTTACTAATAATAAATAAATTAAATTATTTTTTTAATAAGTGTAAAGTTAATTAATGATGATAGATAAATAGGTACGGAGAGATTAATAATTAAGATTTAAAAAAAGTGGGCTTATGATAAGGATGATTGTAGAGAAACTCAACTTCAGCCTTATTTAATTCTCTTTTTTTAAATTTTCGGACAGCTCACTTGGGATTCCATGCATCTCTTTATGTTTTGGCTGCTGGCCCCCTCTCATGGTTCTCGAGATTGTTCCCTCTCTCCAGCACATTCTTGCACCCTCTAAAAAACCCCACCGTTTCTCTCCAGATTTTTTTCTTTTTTGCTTCTCACTCACAGCAGCTATGTTTCTTTTTCTTCTCCACTGCTTCTGTCTCTTCCTCCCGCACTCTCTTTTTCCTCCTCTCGAGAATGCTCTCTCTCCCTCACTAGCCAAACCTTGCTGTTGTTCTATCTCGCCAGATGCTGTCGCAGCTGGGTTTCTCGTTGGCTTTTGCTGCGAGCTACCATCGTCAAACATTAGCTTTCAAATATGGAGAAACACCAGCAAAAACGGTAGATTAAGTAGCTCCATTAGCTGCTTTCTTTGTGCTGCTGTGAGCGACATGGCCAGCAATGGGGTTCTTCAACCGGTAGTAGCTTGAAATCAAGCAAGAGCAAGTTGCAACAGGGCTGTTTGGCCTTTTTCTCATGCCGGCATTCCGGCAAGACTTCGCCGGTAGCAAGCTCTGGCAAGTTGATTTAGAATGTGGTGAGCTATTTCATGTCATAAAATTCCAATTGTTTAATGTTTGTTCGAAGAAATCAAATTTTATACATGTTCAAAATGTGTAATGAAGAATGAAAAAAATATATAGTTTTTATACGATGAAATGCTAAAATAGGATGACTTAGTATTAATATCACTTTATGGCAGATCTATGGAAGAAATATAGGAATCCATTTCGTGGGTTTGGAAATATACTATGAATTTGAGAAACTGACGTTTATGTTATGGAATAATAAGTGTTTTATGAATAGCATTTTTGAAATATGAGTTTTGTGATTGTCTCGAAAATTTAAGGTGAAGTGACTTTATATATATATATATTGTACAATCTGAAATATTAGTTAAGATTTAGGAGGAGTATGATTTTTTTGATATAAAATGCTGAAACAAGGCATTATGACCAGAATGACATATTTTATTACCATTAATTAATACTATAAAATACAAGAAGTAAAAATATAAAATTTTAAAGTAAAACTAACAATACTTTTCATAATACCACATTTTGATATTTTATTTATATGGTTTTGACTTGAAAATCTTCATATTATAACATATTTTTGGTTTCCTGCAATCTACTTAAGAAAAAGATTATAAAATTATAATATAAATGCTATGATTAAATATCAAATAGATTTTTGAGTAGGAAATGATTGAATCTGATGTAATTATAATTATTTTGGGTAAAATTACAAATAAGAAGAAGAAAAGCTAAAAGCAAAATAATTAGAAATCCTTGAAATGAACAGATATCATTAGGTGAGTATATATCTCACAATTATTCTTATTTTAAATTTAGATATTAGGAACTATATTCTTCCTATTGATAAATTAGGATTTATTTTCTTTCGAGGTCAAGCATGACTAGTAAGGAATAGTCATTCGTGATATAAGTATAAATATTTGTTTATGTGAATGTGATGGCTTATGCTTGGAAAGCATAACTGTGGTTCAGTATTTATGACACTTACATGTTATGATGTTAATAGTGTACTATGCTAGACTTGATAGTATTCAGTGATAGATTAATGATCTTATATTGAAAGTTTTATGGATCATTATAATATGAGACTTAAGCTTTCTTATGGATATTAGATATTGATTGATTAATTGTAATAGATCATTTTATGATTGTGTTATATGCCTTATTTACTCATAGTTATCCATGCAGGCTTGTATTGAAACTGGTGGTATAACTAGAGTAGAGTTATAGCGAATTTAATACATTGTGAATTAAGTTTTATGTAGTGTTGAAAATTATGAATGGTAATGAATAGTGCAAAAGTCAATTGGAGAATTCCCGATAAATCATTATAAAGAATATAGAATTGATATAAGAGTCGAATGAAAAATTTTCTGCTAACAATTGAGAAGAATATGAGACTGATTCAAGAGTTGGATCAGAAATTCCTAGTAAATAGTTGAGAAAAGTATAAAATTGAACTTGATACTATAAAGTAGTTAAAAACCCTTTGGATTAGCATAATAACAACTTTATTGAAATAAATTAAATTTTATAAATTTAGGAGAAGAAATAACCATGAAAAAACTTGAAAAAAGATGAAGAAAACCGTAAATTACCTTGTTAAAATTAAAGAACCAAGTTGAAAAACCTTTGAGTAGTGTTAGAAAATTGAAAAGCCTTATGAAAGGGCTAAAGAGAATGCACAGTTTTGCTAAGTAGATAGGATAGAAAATGTGTCAATTTGAACCTTAAAAATCCTATTTATAAAATCTTAAAAACCCTAAGCTTCCAATGTAAGTTTCTTAATTTAAAATTTTATAAAAATTGCTTCATGATAGGCGGCACATTTGCTGGGTATTCAGAATATTTTCACCCAAAATTCAATTATGGTAAACCAAATAAAATGCCTTGAAATAATTTCTAATAGATGTCCTTGATTTTACAAGTTTTTACTATTTTACCAAGGATTTCTCTACATATTTGGGCCTTTGTTTTCAAGTCTGAATTTTTTCTAATTCATAGCCACATTTAGTCCCTAAATTTTTATTCTGATTTGGCCTAAATAAATCAAAATGGTTTTTTCTAATTCAGGTTCAATCTCTAAGTTTTCGGGTTAATCAGGCCATTTTTTGGTTACTTAGGATCTTAATATCTTATCAAATTTCTATAAAATTTTCTCAAGCATAAAGTAAGATTTTTTATGATACTTGACCCATACTAGTGTGTAATATAAATTTGAAAAAAATTCTAGATAGACATACTATAAATCTATCTTTACAATTCAGTCAAATTTTACTTGATTCCATTACCGATTTTTTGTTAGAGGAGTTTTCTATCTAAAATTTCTTTTTAAATTTTCTTGTTCTATTAGGATATTATATGTTTGATGAGGAATAAGACTTATTTGGTTTCAATGCAAGTTTGGAACCATCAATTTTTAATGTATTTAGGGTTGAAAGACATCAAAACTAGCTTTCTAGTATTTTTTTTCCATATAAAGTGAGTGGATACTCCATCCATTCTATTTAAAATTATGCAAATTGAGTTAGAATGCATTATTTAAGATTTTATGGATTTATGAATATAAATGCTTAATTTTGTATTGAATAATGAAAATAAATTATTTAATAATGTGAATAACATTAATGGCATGTGATGGTTACACATTTATGAGCTTATGATTAGTTCTAGCATTAAATGCAAGTTTTAGAAGGAATGAACAAAGAAAAATTTGATGCTCTACAAGTTTTCTAAGTAATAGTTGACTAAATAGTTGACTGTGCCTTAAATTGGAGAGGTATAATAAATTATCTCACCACAAGTTAACTTCTAGAGGTTGATAGTTAACTATAAACCTTTATCATGCTCTTTAAAGCCCAAGAGTTGACTATATATTCAACTATTGAACCCCAAATTTGTATCTGGACCCTACTACTCAACTATATAGTCAATTTAATCCCTAAAGTTACTCTTAAGGCTTCCATAATCAAGTATATAATCAATTATACTAAGTTCTTTTTGAAATATCATGACATCTAACAGTCCAACATGGGATGTATGCATTCTAATCACTATGATATGATGAAATATGATAAATATGGATACGATACATGAATTATGATGATAAAATTGGAATTGTACTATTATTTCAAATGATGGATGATGTGAACAAAATTGTATTGTTAAATATAAAATAAAATATGATGTATAACCGTACATGGAGGCATAATGTTATTAGATTACTATAATTAGTAAGGCTTATGATATATTATGAGAAATGAAAGCCTTAAACAATTTGTGAATTGAGAAATATGAAAGAGGTAATGTGAATATCAAATGATTAATTCCTAGTATTAGATGAGAATATAAGAATGATCTTGGAAGGACAAGCATAGACAAGTGGAGAAACTATAAGATTCACCTTAAAGTTATAAGGAATGATGTATGTATTTATTTATTATTCATTGCATTGTGTTATGTTATAGATTTAAAATCTACCCATTCTTAAGAACTCTTGCATATATATAATAAAGTGATTATATTTAATGTCTTTTAAGGTTAATTGAAATTAAATTGATAATATGATCGAATATGTGTTGAATCTCATAAAATAATGAACCAGTGGATAAGTTATTATATTGTATTGTTTGTTTAAATTGAATATTTACTCACTAAGCCCCAAAGTCACCCTTCCATAATTTATTTTACAAATTTTCAAATAAAGCCTCCATCACTATCTCTTTAAAATTAGTTTATCTAAAAGCACATTAGTATGGTTGTTTAGTAGTAGATGATATTTGCATATAGATTGCCTTTTAGGCTTTATTTCATGTATATGCTTAAGTAGAGGATTCAAATGATGAATTCCCATTTTAAGTTAGTTAAAGTGGCTTATCCTCACTATAAGAAGGCTATAAGTGACTCAACTTCCTTATATGTTGTAAAATCTTATTAATGAATGAAATACATCTTATGATAAGATGTTGCCTCCCTATACTCATTCTTTAATGAATTATTTAGAATTATGATAAGTATATTGGATTATGTTCATTACAATAAATCATCACTTATGCATGATCAAAATTTACATGGCTATGTTGCTTAGCCTCAAGAATATTGGTTAGAAGTACCCATGACATAAGTGAGTATGACAAGAAAATTGCCATGGAAAAAAAGGTTTCATGGTATAAATGATTTTTTTGCTCCTACTTTTCCTTTGATGAATTATTCAGAATTGTCATAACTATATGAGATTACGCTCACTAAGAAAAGTCTGACTTATGTCATGATTAAAATTGTGGCTCGAGATTAAAATTTTTGTGGTTATATTGGTCAATCATGAGAATCCTAGTTAGATCAACTTGAGACATAAGTGAATGTGACAAGGAAATTGCCGTAGAAAGAAAAAAAATCTCATGGCATAAATGATTTTTCCCCTTACTCCTTCTCTCATGAATTGTTTAAAATTATGATAAATAAATTGGGTGGTGAGTTCTATAGTCACAACTAAGTAAAGATCTAGACATACTCTTACCAAACACATGTAATACAAATAATTAACTTATCAACTAATAACTATAAGCTTTCAATTATCAATTATTAACTAACTTATTAGTTACTAACTAACTTATCAAATATCAGTTAGGTTTATCAAGTACTTCTGCAAATAAATCCCTAATTAATTGTTGATAATAACTTGATAACGAGTTACAAGCTCATTATGATTGGGTTAAGGTTATAATATTCTTTTACGAAACATATATAATACAAACAGCTCATTTATCAACTATTAACTATAAGTTTTTAAATATCAATTATTACATAACTTATCAGTCATCAACTAACTTTTCAACTATCAATTTATTGATTAGTTATCCAAGTTTTGATTTGTACCATGATCTTTAGTGAAATTTACCCTCCAACCTAACCATTTATTTGAATAGTAGTTCATCAAATTACTAGTTGAATTCTTGTAACTTACTTAAACCTTATCATTTGCTTCCTTTTTTTAAACCAACTACTTGTGATGATTTTAAAAGTAGATTTTTAACAAATAACAAAACAAAGACTAATAAATGATATTAATATTTTTGTGGACTATATATAATTCATTAATAAAAAATTATTATTCATTAGGCCTTGTGTGGGATAGTTAAATGGGCAAATAGGGCCTAACATTGATAAAATATGTTTGGATCTTGTAAAGGACAAGATCCATAACTCGGATTGATTTATAAATATAGGGCCTCTACTCCATATCTCTCATAGGTTTAAGGTTTTTTGTTCCTTTGGTGAAACCTATTGCATAAAGATAGAAATATCACTGAGGGAGGGATTTTCCTATGCATTTATGAAATTAATAGGGAAAGCTTGCTCTAGGGATGATAGGTATTTTAAACTTTATGACTTTCATAAATTAATTTAGTTGTATCTTCTTCTCATTATCATACTACAATTGAAAGTCAATATCATTGTGAATATATTTTCAAAAATATTTTCTAGCAATTAGTATCAAAACCTAGTTTAACTTTCTATCATGGTTGATTTTAAGGAATTATGGATAAATATTGTTAGCCTTTTCATGAAAATTTATGCTAATGATGTGAATATGTATGACATTTTTTCTCTCACATTTATTAGTTTTTAGGTTCAAAAATCATTTTTTCCTTTAAAATTAAATTAAAAAAATTTAGAAACCTTACTATATCTACTCATAGCTTGTATGATTATGCAGTGATTTCTATTGGTTTAGTCTATATATTATCATGTATGTATGGTTTTGTTAGTATAAAGAAGCCGTCAATGAACTCTCATAAAACACATTAGGCCCTTAGTCTGAAAAAGTAAAACATGAGAAATTTAAAAAAAGAAAAAGAAAAGTAAGAACCCAAAACTATTATCGAACTATTAAAGAACTTTTATGAATTTGAGAAAACATGAATTATGGGTAGATTGGAATTAGGGTATGTGCAATAGTGGTAACATAGGAAGCATAAAACATGCACCTTTATCCCTTGAAAACTTAGAAGAAGCTCCAAACTGAAAACCTCCTCTATAATTGTAAGGTGGAATTTTTTGAAATTCAAAACCACTAAAATTAAGGAGATAAAATTGTGGAATTTGGTTATAAGAGGATAGGTTAGGTGATTCTTGGTAGAAAAACTAGAAAAATCATGGTTGAGTTATGTTGAAATTGCTAAGTTGCATGACAAGTTGAAAAAAGGTCTAACATAAACCATATGCATTATAGTGTGCAGGACATGCCTTGCCTAGCCATATAGTTGGTGTGTAAGGGCTACACGCCACCTTGTTGATAATGCTTGGAGGTGGTACACATATGCTAGTGCTTCACTCTTCAAGCACTTTTTGATGGGCATTTTTCTAGAACTTTCATAATAAAAATAATTTTAATTATATTTTATCCATTTTATTTGAATATCCAAATGGGTTTATTTTGAGTTCAAATTTTCCTTGCATATTTTTTGACATATTGTCTATCATCTGAAAATTTTGTAAAATTTTTGGAGATTATTTGTATATTTTAATGATTTTGGAGTGATATTTAGTAAAATAAAATTACAAATAACCTTTACTATCCTATTAAAAATTTGTGTAATTACATACCTGTTATCGTAGGGCTAATTGCATGAGTCGTTAACATAGTTTGTTAGCTAAAATGCAAGTATAAAGTTAAGTGTTGTGCATCTAAATTAGTTAAATACCTTTTAGTGTTAGTGTTTTAGGGGTGTGACATTTTATTCTTGTATTATGTTATAAAGTTTAAAATGCTTTTCAATATTTGATTTTATAACATGATATTGTGTAAGGTTGCATATTTAAAGTGTTATGAGGAAAAAATTAGCATGATTATGTTATACATGCATTGATGGTCGATATGTTTTTCCTCAATCATTATACAACAAAACTCTGGAAAGACACTAAATAAAATAATAAGAAAGGACTGGGCCAATGTTTATTTTCAATGCAATTTGGTGGGTGTACCATTTAATATGTGGTGGCAGATACTAGTCCTACAACTCATGTCACTAATTTTTTCCAATCATTAAGAAATTCTAGAAAATCATATAATGGTGAATTAATTTTTGAAGAAGAAAATGGTAAGAAAGAAAGAGTAGAGGTTATTGGGGACATGTCCCTACAATTTTCCTTCCAAGGGTATTTTTATAATTTTAAAGGCAAGATAATGAATTGATTTTAAGGCTTAATTATAATAGGCACTAGTTAACTAGTAAATGGATTGTACAAGGTAAATCTACATCCAAGTTCCTTTAACATTGATCATACAATCATAAGGAAAAAAATAGAAGAGAAGAGAACTCCTCAATGCTATAGCATAGGAATTTAGGTCACATTTCTAAATACCAAATAAAGAGGTTGATTAGAGAGGGTGTTTTACAAATCTTGACTTACCTAATCTTGATATTTATGTGGATTGCTTCAAAAGAAAGCTCACTACTAAGGCCAAAGAGGGTAAGAGTTAGAAAATAAAAGGCACTGGAATTTATTCATACTAATATTTATAGTCCCACCAGACCTATAACCATGGGAGGTCAGAGATATTTTATGAGTTTTATTGATAATTATTTGCATTTTAGGGGCATAGAGTTACTTGTGGAAAAGTCAAAATCCTCATATATATTCAAAACATTCAAGGCAGCAGTTGAGTTTAAATAGAATAAGAAAATTCAATGTGTTAATTCAAATTAAGAAAGACAGTATTATGGTAAATATGATAACACTAGGAGGAACCCAGGTCCTTTTGTTAAGTATCTATAAGAGTGTGGCATTAAGGCCAACTATATTATGCCTAGTATACTAGAATAGAATAGGATAGCCAAAAGGGAAAACAAAACACTTCTTGATATGGTCTAATGTATTCTTTCCTATTCTATGCTTCCAAACTTCTTATAAAGAAAAGCATTAAAGATTGCAGGCTATATATTAAATCAGATACCAAGCAAATCTATATTGATGACTCTATATGAATTTCTAAATGGTAAGAAACTAATTTTGAGTCATTTTTGCATTTAAGGCTATAGAGTGAAAGTGAAGTTGTACATTCTTACTACTAAGAAACTTAATTCTAAAATAATATTTGGGTTCTTTGTTGGTTATTGTGTTGCGTTAGAGGGATTAAGTTCTATTATTTAACTCACATTACCCAAGTTATTGAATTTGACAAAGTATTTTATTTTGTAGATAAGTTTAAAAGTAAAAATTAGACATAGTGGATTACAAACTTCAAAGAAGAAAGAGTAGTCATTCCCTTAATGTCTTAATCTACTAGTTTTTCATCTTTTGATCCTCTATAATAAGATTTAATACAACTTTTGGAGGAAAATGAGGATTCTGATATTAAAGTTCATTTGAGGAGATCACTTAGAGAGCATAGACTGGCAATATCAAATGACTACATGGTATATTTATAGGAAGTTAAGTATAATTTAAATAAAGATACTAATCTCATTACATTCTTTCAAGCAGTGTTTGGTTCTAATTCTCCTCAATGGATCACTGCACTAAAGGACGAACTAGTTTCCATGGATAAAAAATCAAGTGTAGGATCTTATGGAATTGCCTATAAATTATAAGTCGATTAAATGTAAACGGGTCTTCAAGATTAAGCATGATGCTTACTAATAAATTGAGAGATATAAAGCTAGACTTATGGCTAAAGGATACATTCAAAAAGAAGGAGTGGATTATAAAAAGACTTTTTCACCAGTATCAAAAAAGGATTCTTTCAATATTATCTTGTCTCTTATTGCACACTTTGATCTAGAGTTGCACTAGATGGATGTAAAAATAGCATTCTTGAATGGTGATCTATCTAAAATTATGTACATAAAGCAACCAAATGGATTCTGAGAAAACAATATAGAGCATTTAGTGTGTAAATTAAAGAAATCTAATGCATTTTGAAGCAAGTTTCTCAATAATGGTATCTTAAGCTTCATGAGATAGTTAACTCTCTCAAATTTAAAAAGAATAGTGCGAGCTAGTATATAAAAAATCTGGCAAATTTGTAATTCTAGTCTTGCAAATGGATGATATTCTCCTAACAAGCAATGATTTGAACATGTTAACTAAAATAAAGTAATTGCTATCACATCATTTTGAAATGAAAGACCTAGGAAATGCCCTATTTATTTTAGGCATTGAGATACTTTATGATAGATCTTGATGTATTCTTAGTTTATCTTAAAAATTGTATATCGACAAAATTCTGAAAAGATTCAATATATCTACTTGCTCTCAAGTTACATCACCTTTTTAGAAAGGTGAGGTATTTATAAAGGCTTAATGTCCTCAAATTGATGAAGAAAAATAAAAGATGGAAAAGGTCCCATATACATCAATTGTAGCTAGTCTAATGTAAGTTTAGGTATATACATGGCCTAATATTACATTTGTTATAGGTGTACTTGGAAAATACTTGAATAATCCAAGTTAGAGACACCAAACTACTATAAAGAAAGTTTCAAGGTACCTACAAGGTATGAAGGACTTTATGTAAACCTATAAAAGATTAGGATATTATGGCATTACAAGCCACTCAAACTTAAACTATGCATGTTGTCCAAATGATTCAAAGTCTACATCTAGGTATATTTTCATAATGGTTAGAAATGCTATGTCATGGAAGAGCATTAAGCAATAAATTATTATTTTCTCCATCATGGAAGTGAAGCATGTCGCTTGTTATGAAACTTCTTATTAAGCTATATAGTTAAGGAATTATTTTTTTGAATTCCATCTTAAGGAAAGCATTGTCAGGTCCTTAACCATTTTTTATGACAACTTTGCTACTATGGCTTTTCTCTTAATGACAAAAGTTCCACTCGTTTAATGCATTTCAATTTGACATATCACTATGTGAGAGAGAAGATGTGCAAGCATGTTACTGTTATTAAGCACATTTTCATGTACTATATGCTCATGGATCCACTAGCCAAGGGTTTAGTAGTAAGAACTTTTATTAAATATGTAAACCATATGGGTTTGTGTAAAGCCCTTTGATGTTTTAAGTTAATAGGCATTGATGTGTATGACATCATTTATGATTTATGAATAAAATTTTACATTGCCATATTTGTACACATTGTAGTTATAGTATATTTATAAAGATATTTAGATCTTATCTCATTATTGTGCTCATACTACTGATATTGTTAGGTATCTTGGGTGAATGTTAAGACCCATTGTGTGTAGATTTACACATCACATCAAGTTGTATAAGTCTTATTCTACATATATTGATAATGTTAATTGACAAGGTGCAAGTATCTAGTATGTTTTGATGTTAATATCTCTTTAGATATAGTATTTTATGTTATTATATGATCTCAACTAAACCACTAGGTATAAAAGTACCAATTTCATATTAACATTAATCCTTTCTATGGCCATTGTTAATAAATAATGCACATCTAAGTGGGAGATTGTTCATATTTCCATAAACTGTACATAATTATTAATAAAAAATTATTATTAATTAGGCTCTGTGTGACATAATTAAATAGGCAAATGAGCACTTAAGCCCAACATTAATAAAATGGGTTTAGATCCTATAATGGAAAAGATCCATAACCCATATTGATTTATAAATATGAGGTTCCTACTTCACATCTCTCATAGATATAAAGTTTTTTATTCTATAGGTGAAACCCATTGCACAAAAATAGAAAGGCTGCTAAGGGAAGGATTATCTTGTGCATTTATGAAATTAACAGGGAAAACTTGTTTTATGGATGACAAGTATTTTAAAATTTATGACTTTGCATAAATTAATTTATCTACATCTTCTCCTCTCTATCATACTATAATTGAAAGCCAAGATCATAGCAAATATATTTTCACAAATGTTTTCTAGCAAATGATACACATGTCAATCAATTGATTCATTTATACAAAAATAGCATTTTATCTTTCTATTGTGCTGGTCAGTAGTGAACAGAAGGCTAGAAAATCATTAGAGCAAATATTTGTAAAATATGTAACAAAATTACACATTATTAATATATACACTTAATAATTCAAGAAATAAATTATAATATGCAACAAAAAATATATGTAATAATTATAATAAAAATGTTTTTATTTTTTTAATAAAATTTATACACCCTAAGTTACTAAAAAAATTAGTAGTTCCGAAACTAAATTAAAAAAAAAGTAAGCTTAAGAAGTATGTATAAAAAAATTGAAATCTTATGTATTTGTAATGGCATGTACAATAAAATATATAGATAGTTTATTATTTATTATGAGAATATGATATCTAAATTTCACTATTTAATTTTAATTAATGATATAAATTAAAATATAAAGTCATTATATGAATTTTAATTTGTACTTGATCTTAAATTTTATTTTAATTTTTACTACAAAAACATAGTCATAAATTTATTTCTTTTCTTAAAATAATTTATTCTTCTTAAAAAATATCTTATGAAATGATGAAAATTCTAACAATTCATTAATCTAAATTAGAAAATAGGATCTTAATTCAAAATTGAGTCATGAAAAATAATTTATTTTAAAACTTAAATTCATATATAAAAAATTAATGCATAAATAATAAAAATAAAATAAAATGAATATTGGTAGAGATAGTCTGCTCATGGTATTGGTTTCAATGACATATTATCAACCATATATTGTCAGTAACTACTACCCCCGCTATCTATATTTGTTAACTATTGTCAACCAATACCTATTACTAGTAATTATTATTAAACATTGCTTACCACTGATAATCATTATTCACCACTACCTATCATTGGCTACTACTTAATACCAATGACTACTATCAACCACTATCTATTATCGATGATTACTACTAGCTATTATTCATTATCAATTACTACTATCTATTGCTATTATTATTAATAAGAAAATATTTATTATGCTATTAATTTTTCTTTATTTATTACTATTTTTATTTATTTTTACCAATTAATGCATAGAATGATTGATATTTTTAAACATAATTTAGGAAAAATTAGAAAAAGCAAATAAATACATTTTTAATAATCTAAAGTGCCAAATAAAAAAGTAGAAAAAATCTTCAAAATTATGATTAAAAAGAAATAGAGGGAACTTATGTTATTTTTATTTTAAATTTATTGTATATAATATTTTATTATTAAAAATATTTATTTAATAATAATAGATATATTGTTAAAATTATTATTTCTTAATATAATTTATAAATATTTCATATTATTTTATTATTTTTTAGTATTTTTGTTAATGTTCCAAACTCAAAATCTGTGATTAGTTATATATCACATTATCTTTTACTTCATCATCCTTGCAAGATCCCCATTTATTAAAAATAAATAAATTTTTTTATTTAAATTAGTGGAAAATTCGTTAATAAAATTTATAAAAAAAATCGATTTACAAAATCTTTTACATGTATTTAAGTAAAATAACAATAATTTAATTACCTTTATTCATATATTAAAATCTTAGGTATCTGTGCCCAAATAAACTAGCAGGGCGTGAGTTGGTTAAATCTATAATCGGCGAAATGCCAACGAAATAACCATTTTTCCAGGGGCAGAATCTAATGCCTAGGTACCAAAACGGGGCAGCTCACCCTAATTAAATGGAGCAACAAAAGTCGTCAGATGCAAGTTGAAGTTAATGCAAAGGAGAGTCAAATTTGAGTGACTCCTCACCTGTCCATGGATTGACAAAAAAAATTTACAATTAAAAATCACTAGTTCACATAATTGCACCTGCACCCCCGTTTTACTGCAAATGAATCGTGGGATCGTGAAGCCAATTTTTTTCGTAATGCAAAATTAATTAATAAAAGAATCGTTAGTAATACAAAATTAGATTTTACTTTGTTGATACTTTAATTTTTAATATATAATTCAATAAATATAATAGAAAATAAAATAAGTAGAAAATAATTTAATAAAAATTTGTAATATATGTAATTTGATAGAAATTTTTTTAATGTAAATTAATCTAATTTAGTTAATAAATATTAAAATTAATGTAGAATGAAAATTTTAGAGTAAGAGAGTTTGATTCCAAATTTTTCAATGTGTATGCCTAGTATATTAACCACTTTTATCATTACAAAAAATAGAAAATCACTTATTGTATATGATGATGCAATTATAATTTAAATTAATATTAAATAATTATCGATTTAAATATGATTTATTTTCAGTGTAAAATATTTTACATTATTAGTAAATAAAAAAAATATCATTAAAAAATAATAATAATTAAGAATTTATAACTACAATGAAAGAATTTTAATAATTTTTATTAATATGACTATACTTAATAAATAATAATATAAAATTAATTTATACTAGTAGTAAATTAAATTTAAATTTAATAATTATATATATTTTGTTGATATGATTAAGAGAATGATATATATTATATAAAAGGAAAATACTTATATAATTACTGTCTTCTATAGCATATTTATACGTTATCATTTATTTGTTTCAAATTCGTATTGTTTGAGTCCATTTATATCATTAATTAAGTGTTAGCCAACTTAACTCCGAAGTTATTTATTTTTCTTTTATCACATTTATTAGTGTTTACTGAATTATTAAGTCCATTTTAATCTAATTGTTTGACTCTCTTCATCATCAATGTCAATAATTTGTTGACTAAAAGATCATGGGTAATTAGAATCATGAACAATTACAAACTAAAGGGAGAAATTTTAAAATGCTCCATGTATAACAACAATCATTAGACCTACCTTATAAATAGAGAGATTTTCATTATCCATTTATTAATTATCTAAAATTCACACATATTAAAAAATTAGAAATTGAATTTGTAAATAGATGTATTAAAACAAGTTAGTTTAAGACTGGTATAATTTTATCATATTTGAAATTGAAATTAGTGCAAAAAATGATTATAAAGGTTTGATCTTGTGAAAGATTAGAACCAATTAATCCAACTTAATAAAGAAAGAACTAATTAGTGTTACCTCATCAAATTTTTTGGCTAATCTCTTATCCTAATAATATTAATAAATAATAAATAACTAATTTACTATTTTTATATTTATATATATTAAAATTATAATTTAATACATATAACATTAAAATTTTATATATGAGTAATATTAAATAATTTTTAATACTAAAAATAATAAGTTTATATATTTAATATTATTAATATATATCACATATGTTTATCAAAATAAATAATTACATTAAAATTAATTAGTTTATATATTTAATATTATTAATAAATTCTACACAAATTTATTAAAATAAACAATTGTATTAAACTTAGAAAAATTAATAAAAACTATGTGAGAAATTAAATTTATCATAAAAAAATCTAAAAATTAATAAAAAAAAGTCACATAAAACAATTATTATACTAAACATACATAAAATAATTGCTATAAATAAATAAATATATTAATTAGAGTAAAAAATTATTATTAGTACAGTAAAATAGTGATATATTCATATATAAGTCATAAATTTAGTTAATAAAATATTTGTACCCATTTTTATTAATACAAAAATTTTTTGGGATTAAACCCTATAGTTTTCAATTACTCTTCTAATTAAAATTTTTTCATGTTAAATATTATTGTATCTTAGTTTTGTTTTCTTATTATTTTAATTATATCCAATAATGATGATGATAAAAATAAGTTTAATAATAATAATAATAACAATAACAATGATTTATAAAATCTGCCTAGAATCATTTAAAAAAAGTTGACCTGGTGTTAAAATTGAAATTGGGATTGGTAATATAAGAATGCAACTTAAGCCGACCTAAGATTGATATATAATTTTTATTTATTGGATTAACTTAATAAAATTTAGTTTGTATGTTTTCACATGTCTATTTCTAAAACATTAAAAATTAAAAAAAATGACAAATACCCTTTCTTCATTGAATAAGAATAAAAATTGATGTTATAATTAGAATGTATAAGAATTTTTCCATCGAAGCTCTAGAATACTATGACCAAACAAGAGCCTCTAAAATTTTGTAAAATTTAGGTTATTGTTATCAATGTAACGTTTTGAATATAAGATGCAAAATTACAATATATATATATATATAATACAAGATAAAACTATTAATTTTGTTTCTGAAATTATCAGTTGCTGACAGAATGATCATTAAATTTCATAAAGTTACAAATTTTATCTTTAAATTATAATCTATGTATACAATTTCATTTTTCAGTCATATTATTTAGAGATAAAATTATTTATGTAAAAGAATAAATTATATGTATAGATTAATATTTTTAAACAAAAATTTAACTTTATATAATATAGTCATCATTTTACAAGTACTTTACAATTTTAAAATCAAAATTGATAATTTTATAAAAAATACAAAGATAATTATGCATACATCTGAAAAGTTATGGAAGACAAACCAAATTGATCACACCTTTACAAGACTTTGCCTGAGACTTCCCATTTTCAGGTCGCAGCCACCTACCAGTTAACGAACTCTTAAGATAGTACAAATAACGTATAGTTGAACTTGAACGCTTGAAAGACGGTGGTATAATACGGGAAAGTTAAGGCGTTGCAAATGTTGGAAAGAAAGTACAAATTGGAAGTCTTAAAGGAATTTTCTGCAAAATCAATTACAGTGAAAAAATTACTGCTCATAAGATCAAATTGGATAAATGTCAGCATTTCAGTCGAGAAAACCAGGGTGCCCTTGCAAAAATAATAGGGCACTATGGTCTTATCCGATTTCGAAATGTATTTTTTTTTTCCTTTTGGTGAAAGAAATGTATTTATTTATTGGCCAAGGCATGGGCCACTAGGACAAGTGGATACATTAGTAAAAATTGGATTGTCTCTTTTTGTGATGAACAGCTAGGCACTAACTATGAATTAAATTGTCATATTTTTAAGCCTCCTATTTTCACTTTAAAATCAAGTCGGATAACTTTTTCTGAATTGCATTTTAACTTATGTCATGTGCTCTAATTAAGTACGTCATGAAGGCCTAATTTAATTAAGTACGTCATGTGCTTTAGTTTTGTTGATAAATTATATTAAATGAATTTAATTTAGTTAGTAAAATAATTGAAAGAAAATTATGTTCTTCCTCTAATTTAATTAAAATTATTAAAGTCATTTACTGAAATTAATTCAACTTATTCAAAACATTCTAATAATATTTTATGAATAAATTGATTGAGAAGAAATTATATCACTCCTTTAATTTGTACACCAAATAATTAAAACTAATTGTTGAAATAAATTTATTATAAACTTCTATAATAATTTTTTATGATAAAATAAATTTACAATAATTAGTCATATTCTTCCTTTATACTAAATAATTAAATGAAATTAGTTTGCAAAACATAATCATATTCTTCTTCTATATACGTAAGAATTTGATTTACCTAAACAACTTTGTTTAAATATTAGGTTTTTTCTTTTTGGCCAACTACCGCAACAAATTATACTTAATTGAGCGATCAATACAGGTATCAAAAACTAGAAAAGCAATTAACCATAAAAATATAACCCTTATTCCAATAAAAAAATTTTAAATAGTTGCCTTTAAAGAGATTGATAACTATTAAAGGGATCTATCTAATTTTTCCATGGATCGATTCACACAAACTAGCCATAAATAGAATAGAGCAAGTTGAGTTTGCGAAAATTATGAAGCTCCTAAATGGGAGTTCAAGTCCTAAAGTTTGCGTACCATGGGCTTATGGACTTTTTAAAAAAATTAAATATTTTAAAATAAATTTAAATCTAAAATAATAATTATAAATTTAAAAATTACATTTTAATGTATTTATAGTCTACACCATTAATTCAATAATAAATAAATTATAATAAAAATAGGTTAAGTTTGAAATTATTAACTTAAAAATAATTTATTTAAGTTAGGTTGATTTAAAAGATAAAGAATTGTGTTTGAAAGTAAGTACTCAATTGGTTGAGTTAGGGATGCTTAACAAGTTAAGTAGACCTGATTGAACTGAACCTAAGCCCATTTAAGCCAGTATTTTAAGCAAGCCTATTTTAGTCTATTCAATCCATATTGCAAGCCTATAGAATAGGCTTTTTTGCCTTAAAAAAGTAGTTAGCTCTTAGTCCTACTCATAGTTTACAAGGATCCAATCCACAAGAACTCGACTCATTTAAACCTACTTTTTTATAGATATATTTTTGGCAAGCCCAATCTGTAAAAAGTTCATAAACCAATTCACCAAGCCCATAGCTTTGAGCCTATTAAGCACTCCTAAGTTAAGTGAAGATTTGTATAGTATATTAATTTAATTGAAAGGAAAAATGTAAAAAAAAGAAAAAGAAAAAAATACACACCATCCACAAATCATCTAGTCCAGTTTGTGTAGATAGCAAACTCGATGAACTAAATCATTTTAATTCCACATTTAAATGGACTCACTCTTTACAATTTTTTATAGACTTGCAAACGTATCTACCAACTTGAATCCATTTCAATAACTCTACCGATGGTATGCTCTAACCTTAGAGTAAAGTAACTTATCCTATTCCTAAACTTTTTGTCATAAAAAACTATTATATATTTATCTATCTATTTTTTTAATAAAAAGTTTAGTAGTATGATAGGTTACTTCGCTTTAAGGTCAGATGAAGGCATGCCATCAGCTTTTTTTAAAGCTTGACGTTTTACTTATAGATCATCTAATCCTTTGACATCTTTAACAGTGAAAACTAAATTTGAAATATATCTAATTAAAAATAATAAACCTTACCAATTGTAGTTGAAGATTCTACCTTCCTAAATCACTAGTCCTACTATGTATAGACTAAGGAGTTGAGGTAATTCAAGAGTAGCTCACAACTTGATTTAAGTTTTAGCTTCATAAGTTAAATTTATAAGATGAATAAATGGTACATGTATTGAATTATCAAGCATATACTTTAAATGAGTTAAATTTGAGCTAATAAAAATTCAATTCATTTATATTGACAACTGAGTCAATATATAGACATATAAAATAAAAAATATATGTATAAAAATACATATTATAATATATGTTATATTTTTAAAAACATTTTATAGCATTATATTCTAAAATCTAAAATAATATATATCTTCATTACCAATATATTATTTCAATATTTTTATAAGAATTTCAAATATTATTGTAAGTATAAACATAAAATAATTAGATTAACAATAATTGATAATTTTTTATCTTTAGATTTATCACAAAAAAATTAAAGAGAAAAAATTTAATAGATATTTTGTTAATCTTTCTTTTACAAATAAATAATTAAGTAAATAACTATTACTTTTTATTCTTTAAAATAATTTAATAATTTTACTTTTATAAGTTAAATAATTAGATAGTGTTTAATCTTCACTTTGGATATTTAAAAAGGTTTACGACTTTTGAATAAGATAAATCAATAAAGTTATGAATATAAATAAAAAAGTAAAAATTTTAGACTAATTCATCTTTTAAACTCGAGTTGTGGTCATAATGTAACTTTATAATTCATCTTTTAGTATTCCTTCCACCATTTTCTTTTATAGTAAGAATTGTGGCTTTCTTTCTTTTTCTTAAAAGCTTCTTTGACATTAAGGAAGGTGGCATGAATATAGCAATAATCATTAATACATATGAAATATTTCTTAAAAGCGAGAATTTTGTCATAGTGCATACTTGTAGTCTTTTGGGAGGCATTGACTATCTATGCATTAATAATATGGGTTAGTTTCTCATTTACAAATAAGTTAAAATATGCTAGAGTGTTGGTAGCCCATCATGCCCTAAAAATGTCAATGTATGTATGACAGAGGGAGAAATCCAAAAAAATGGAAGTATTAAGAATGCTCTTATTAAGTGCTTTGATGGTAAAGATATTAGGGGCATCAAAGTCCATCCTTGATGGTGAGAGTCTAGTGTAATCAACAATTGACCTTATATAAGGCCAAAATGTCTGGCCATAGTATTCGGTAGGTGCCATTGATGAGAAAAATATTTACTATTTTATTTTTACCTATTTTATATCTCTTAGGTGTTACATGTACTTAATTTTATAGAATAGGCTTTGTTTTATAATTTTGAATTGATTTTATAAGTTTGTGAATTTATTTAATAAATGTTGGATTTTGATCTTATTTTTATTTTTTAGTCATATCTTAGGCTTTGGATGTTGAATTAAGGCAAACTTTATATTGTTGAAAAGTTAAAAGAGAGATCTATAACTTTTATATTTTAATCAAAACTCAGTTCTATCTCCTTCAAGCCTTTACTTGGCTAAGAAGTTAAAGTTCTGTCTTTTTCCTAAGCAAACCCATTTTTGTATTTGGGTCATATATAGAGCTATAGTGGTCCGATTAACCTAAAATCAATCCCCAAATTTTTAGAAGACACAGGCCTACAACTTTCATATTTATGGATCTTCCAAATTTCATTGACTTTATGGTCTTATTCTGCTTGGAAGATAGGCCTACAGGAATTTACTAATTTATCTAATGGATTTAATTAATTTGTAAAAAATAGGTCTAGACTTCTAAAAATTAGGAAAGTCTTGTTATTGTAATCCTAAGAGTCATCTAATCCTAGTCCAATAGGGTTTTAGGCTAATTAGGTTATATAAATAGGCAAGAGAGCTAAAGAGAAAAATATATTCAAACAACACACAAAGAAACTTAGCAAACAACCTTCTTCTTCTCTTTGCTTTCTTTGTTCTTCATCAATGGAAGCCTAATTAGTGATTGATTCAAGGAGTTGAAGCTCTTCTCTTAAGGATTATGAGATTATGATTTGTAATGTTGACATTTCTTAATTAATTTTCCTCTTTCTTTATTTACTTGTGCTGAAAGTTTTGAGATTCCTTGTGTTGGATATTGATTTGATATAATTGATATTCACCCTTGTGATTTCTAATTTCTTTGCTATTTTGATATGAAATTGTGGTTGATAAATTATAGTTTTGTATGTAGAGACAAAGGGTTGAGGGATTAATTAGAGATTTCTAATTTGATTTCTCAAATTAACTAAATTCTATTTATAAATTAATTTCAATCTAGCGTAGGAATTATAGTGATTGCTTAATTCAGTTAATCTTAATTGATTAAATCCTAGGTGATTATCTAGCGTAAAATTCATGAATTATTGCAAGGATTCTGGGTAATTTAAGGTTAAAAAATTAATTAAAAAAAGTTAAATCCTAATTAATCTGTGATTAATCCAATTTAGGATTCTCAATTTCTTTGAATCAACTGTTTGATTTCATTGTTTGATTTCATTGAATTCTCTTCTTTTTATTCCTATTTTGCTTTTGTCTTGCGCTTAATTTCGTACTTATTACATTATTTAATTCATGCAATTAGCCTCTTAATTCTAATTTTGTTCTACATACAACACATTACTACATTCTATTTCTATTTCTATTTCTGGATAGCATTTTATTTCACTGCATTATCATTCTGTTTCCATTAGTTTTATTTGTTTTCATTACATAAATAATTTAACTATTGTGTAGATATTGTTAGGAAATCATCTAGGAAGGATAAAATCAAAGGATCACTAGGGATACGACCTAGTTGTGCCACTATCTGCATTATTATTGTAGCAACCAGTATTTTTAACTAATTTTAGTGTATTGCAACGTGCACATCAACCACTTAATCAATAAGGTCTTTTCTTATGATAGGCTAATGTGGAAATATTACGAGCATAAGAGATTGGCCTGTATTTGCACACTTTGAAGGCTATTTGGTTTAGGTTCAAAAGTGAACCAAGAAAAGATAGTTAAGTAAAAAGAAAAAACTAGTAGCCACTCTATGGGACACTTGACAATACAGGTGTAAAAAGTTTTAAAATATAAAAAGAAAAAGTTGTTAAGAGAAAAGTTTCTTGAAAAGAAAAAGGATTGGCTTAAATATATTTGTGGCCCAAAAAATTTCCTTTCTAGCACTATGTAGTTCTTTAGAAGTGAAAAATGCTCCTAAAAATAAGCTATGAATCATATTTGTAAAATCCAAAAAGGGCCTCCCATGTTTGAAATTTTCTATCAAGTTCTCATATCAATCCCAATAGTATTAATATTTTCAAAAAGGCAAGCTAAAACAAGTTATCCTAATGCCAATTGTTAGCCTTTGCTTAAAATAATAAGTAAAAGAAAATGAGAGGAAGAAATTTTTAATGCCAAAATGCAAAATAAATGTTCACACATCTAGTAAAGAAGAAATGTGATATGTTTAATTTCAAAAATAAGAGTTTTTAGCTCACCTAAGTTTGCCTATAGAAAAGCCTAACAAGCCAAAGTTTTTGCACTAACTTTGAAAAAAGTTTTATATTTTTTATTTTTAATATTAATAGTATGGTAACATAGTCACCAATTATCGGTAACCTTATTAGAGCCATAAAACCAAAAAGTGATAAGCCTATTGTACTACATGACAAGTGGAAATTATTAGTTGAAGGAGACTAAAAAGTTAAAGACAAACTCAAAAGTGACAAATTACATTTAGGAATATAACATGAATGTTGAATAATGTAAAAAATTCCTAATTTACACAATCTAACTAGGGCAAGTACTCCTCGGTAGGGTGGAGAAAATTCTTAAAAACTTTAAACCCTGCCTAGGAAATAGTAGTTATGACATTAGAAATAAAAATAAGATTTTTGCAAAAAAGAGAGAGGGAAAGAGACTAGCATCTTGCTCTAAAATATTAACAGACAAATTAGTAAGATAAAAAAAGGAAGACTCACCCTCAAGCATTTCAAAAGTAGAGGAGAGAGATAATACTTGGAATTTTAGAATGAAAAATTCCATCAAAATAGGATTAGTGATCCTTACCTAGCCTAAATCTTAGATGGCCTAGCCCTAAACAGGATGAAAGTCAATCACCATCATTTCATGAGGAGATAAAGAAGGAATAAGAGTGCAGTAATGAGAGAAAATGGAAGAACCTAAGGAATGGTGGAATAACAAAAGAAACAAAAAGATTGATAAAGAGAGAAAATGCACTATTTAAATAAGGAGAAGTTGTCTAGGTTTTAATGGGCCTTAATGATAATTGTGCACACCTTCAAAAGTGACATAAAAAAGGCATAAGAGAAGTACAAATTCATGCACTTTTCATGATGACACACCTCGAGCCCATCAAAGGTCACATAATAGCAAGTAAACCCTCGATTAACACACGTCTTTATGTATATCCAAAAAAACATGTCCATTTTATAAGCATATGAAATGCATTATTTAAGAACCTTTATAGACATAAAATCCTCTAAGAATTGAAAATGTGTAAATGATCAAGGCTCACATACCAAGAAAAGCAACAAGCAATTATTCATCACCTATTTTATATTTCTTTGACATATTCCAAAGTTAAAATGTTCCTTTAGCTAGTAAAAAAGAAGTATGGTATGGTTTCACTTTCTTTTCCACTTAAGCAAGAAACCAAAATTGAGGGGCTTATGTTACATATAATTTTTTGTGAAATCTTGAGAAAGTACTTTCATTAAACTAAATAAGGGAACAAAAAGCAATAAGGATAACTAATGCTATATTTTTTGCCATAATTAAAGGATTAGCCAGAGACCAAACCGACAATAGGCAAGCCAGAATATGTAAGGTGAAACTTGGCAAGAATTTATCATGATTAGGAAATCATGGGTAGTTCCTATTCTATGGATCAATCCTTACATCATGGGACAATGATGAAGTCAACCTGCTTCAATGTAGTAACCAACCATTCTTGGAGATAAAAAACCTGTAACATTGGTCTGAACTTCCTAGGTAATTTAACATATAAATATATTGGAACCAATTAAGATAAGTGCCATTTTTTTCTATATTAACTACACTACTCTATACAAACTATGTGTCTTTTCATTCCTATCGCTCTGCTAGCCCTTAATTTATAGTTACATTGAAAGCAATCCCACACAAGACTCCTTTAACAATTGCCTCTCAAGACATGATCAATTTAGGATCTTAGAGTTTCCAACCTAGGTTAAAACACTTCCATCTTGCAAGAAAGCTCAACTTGGTGTTAGTGTAGTCCTGTATCTAAATTGCTCTTATTTTGCATGCAATTTTGTATAATCATTATACATTTACATGTCTTTGCATCCCGTATCTTTTCTCCTCTGTATCACATAACTACTTACATTAAAGCCCAACTAGTTTATTGCATACATGAACTTTGATGTTCCTATTATGGTTAAAGATGCTTTTGTTTATTCACCATGTAATTCTAATGAATAAAAGAGTAACATCATACATTAAATCTTAATGAATGATCATTGCATTTGAAAGTATTAAATTCAAGAGTGCTTTTTTAGGAAGTGTAAAACTTATATATTAAGCAATATGTTTTAAGATAAATTTAGTAAAACATAATCGTATCTGATTAGAGTATTAGATACAACATTTCACCATTTTCAAAATTTTATCATTCAATTTATTCTTTGAAATCGTTGAAATTGGAATTTTATAGTGTCATAGGAGATATTAATTTCCATTTTTTATTATGATGTTCTGCAAGGAAGAATACAAGAGAAATATGGAGGACCAAAAGGAAGGAATTAGGGGCACTAGTTAAGGTTAAAAGGAAATATAACATTCCACATCAATTATTTAAAGAATCTGAAGTAGTATTATGAACAGTACATATCAATTGTGTATAAAAAATGATGTGTAATATTATCTCCCCACAACGATTCAAAAGAAATAACATTAGTTGTTTTTAATATAACAACTAATGTTATTATTAATTTTTATGACAATTATAGATTTGACATCAAAACTTATATAATTATGCTTTAAAATGTTGGTTAAAATTTGACATGTAATTTTTTAAATTCTCAATGCCTATTTTCAATTTTCTAGGAGTGAAAGTATAAAAAAGGTTTGTTCCTTTTGAGAAATTCTTATATACTTCAATTATAATATATATTCTTACTTTTAGCCAATTGAGAAGTATTAGTTATCATTTTTCTGAAATTAGCATATTTTAAAAATTGTATTTTTTTATTTTTGATGATTAAAAGTTATAGTTAATTTTTGCTATTAATTAAAAATAAAAATATAGATTATAATTAGAATATACATTAATTTCTTCTTTTCCTTTGGCTTATATGGTGGGTCATGCGATGCAAAGTCTCCATTCGAAGAATCTGTCACCATCTTAATTTTTAGGTCCACATATTCTCTTCCCTCTCTTTTTTTCTGATTCATTTATAATTATTATTATTCTTATTCTCAACTTGCTTGATTTCATTCTAAAATAAGAAATAAAATTGTAAATATTGAAGTTATAATATATATTTTTACATTTTGTATAAATATATTTTTTTATTTTTACTTAGATTATGAAAGGAATCTTAACAACTGTTTTTGAAATACTGGTTAATAAATATTGTCTATCAATAGAGAGGTTAGTTATCAATTTTATTTTTAATTTTATGAATTCAAACGCATTAAAATTTCAATTTTTTTAATTTTTAACATATTTATAATCATAAAAACTATTATGTAATTTTCACATAATGAGGCATGTATTATAATTAAAGTATAAAAATTAAAGTTTCTATTTCTATTGTTTTACTTCACAATATTTCCAGATACTAATATAATATTTTGATTTTAACATTATTTTTATTCTTTTTGAAAAATCAATTAATTATCTCATAATTATAATACAAAATTTTATAAAAATATTAAAATATTTCATTTATTAAAACACAATAAATAATAAAAACAAATTTTTAATGTTACAGGAAGATTATTATCTTCTTTGACTGTACTTCACTAACCTTAGATTTGCTTATCATGCCGCTTCCAATCCACATGTATTTCACGTGATTTCGTAAACCGAAAGCTGCCAGGTCGGCAACTCTACAATTTCATTTTCCATTTTTTTTTTAGGTTGGCCATATCTTCATTAATAATGATAATGATACATGAATATAAAATTAGAAGTGGAGCACTATATATTATAATGGTTTCACGACTACCAAACAGCCAAGCTCTACGATCTCAGTTTTTTAAGGTAACTTGTTTATTTGTTGCTAGATCTCCCAAAAACGGATTAATTTAATTTTATCAAATTAATTTAATGAATAAAAATTATACATTAAATTAATTTTAAGATGAGCTTATTTTTCATAAAGTCAAATCCAAATTAAGTTGTTATAATACTAATTTCAATTCCAATCCTAGTACCAATTTCAATCTCAATCCCAATCCGAGTTTTGGATCAATATTTACCGGGTAGATTCAAGCAAATTTTTAAAATCTGTTATATTTTATTGTTATCATTATATTAATTGTTTGTTTATTATTAATTAATTAAAATTTATTATTATATATTAAATATGATTATATATTATTATAATGTAATATTTTATTGTATATGTCATTAAATCACATATATTATATATAAAAATAAATATATATTATTAGATATGTATTTAATAAAATAAATATATATTATTAAAATCTAGTAAACATGTGAATTTGCATTTAATAATATATATATTTAATAAAATAATTTAAATTATGTTATTTTTATATAAATATTATTAAATATAAATATATACATATATATTATATTCATATATATTTAAATTATGTTATTTTTATATAAATATATACATATATATTAAATATAAATATAAATATATTATATATATAAATAAATATATATTGTTAAAATCTAGTAAATATGTGAATTTGTATTTAATAATATATTCATTTAATAAAACAATTTGAATTTCATATTGATTAAGAATTTTATATTATATATTCATTTTACATTATATATTTATTTTATTTAATAAAATAAATATATATTATTAAATATATATTGATCAAGTCCAAAATATTATATATAAAAATAAATATATTTAATAATTTATATATTATCAAATATATATATAAATAATATATTAATAAAAATAATTATAATGATTTATATATAATAATAAAAATAAATAATAATGTATTATATTATAAATGTATATAATATATTTAAAATTAATATCAAAATTATTTATTTAAAATTTTTAAATAATTCAAATTTTTAATATTAAAGTATTAATTCAAATTTTGATATAATTATTTATTTTAATAAACTTATATAATATATATTGACAATATTAAATATATATAAATTTATTAATTTTAATATTAAAAACTATTTAGTATTGCTCATATATATAATTTTAATATTATATATTAATGTATAATTTTAATATATCAAAATTATTATCTTAATATTTATATAAAAATTAAATATATAATAAATAAATTATTTATTACTTATTACTATTACTAAATTAACGGGTTAACCCAATAATTCAATGAATTAATACTTACTAATCTCGGTCCTTTATTAGGACAAACTAATTAATTTTAATTCCTTATCAAGTCGAGCCATTATTATTATTTTCCATATCAATCTCAATTTCAAGTCAATCCATTTTGAAACTTTATTTATTGCTAACAAAAATATTCATAAAAATTAAAAAATATTATATGAATTGAAAATAAAATATGAAAATAAAATTTAAATTTTTTATATATATTAAATTAAATTTTATAAATTTATTCAATTATTTCATAATTAATAATAACTCTTAATTTATATTTAAAATTTAATTTTAAATTTTATTTTTAATATATAATATTACTCAAAAATAAAAATACTTAATTAAGTTTATCCTGGGATAAAAAGATAAGATAATATATAAAACTATATTTTTCAAATGAAAATGCATCGATTGGATGTAGCACAATGATTTGCATGGCCCGCCCAAAGGTGTCCAGATTACCCCAACTGAAGCCCAGGTGAATTTCACGTGGGTCGGGTCCCACAATGGACCTTGGAAGTCCACGTTGGATTCTGGAATCTAAAGTTGAAAAGGTAAGGAAAAAAAAAATATCTTCAGTGGCGTCCAGCTATTTTCTGATTGGAAAATTCTTTTACCCTCACGATGATTTTCACTTCATTAGATGAAACGCAGAAAAATTAAAATAAAAGGAACATACGGAGGGAAAGACTACGGTACCCCAAAGGTTTCAAATTTTGGGTGGTGTGACATAATCTTATCATTTGGATAAGATTACCTAAATCTTAAGTAATTTCATCTAATTGATAAGATTGTGTCACACTATTTAGGATTTAGAAACCCTCTCAGGGTCTAGAAATCTTACGAGCACCTTAGAATTTTTCACATATGAAAATTACAAAGGGTAAATCCTCCTACACGAATTACTATCGGACTAAAACAATTTTTATTGAATGATACAATCTTGAAAGTAAGAAAAAAAAAGTAAATTATTTAAAAATGAATTTTTATTTATCTATATTTTTTATAACAAGTGTGACTTAATACATATGAAATATTTTGCATTTAAGCTCATACTTAACTAATGGTAAGTTTGCCCATGAAATGAAATAGAAAAAAAATTGTTTGGTAAGTATTATAAAATAGAAATGTTTATTCTCTAAGATGAAATTTTTATTTTATAATAAAAGTGGTAGAATAATTATTTCATTATTTATAAAATAATATTTTTACATTCTTATTCTCATATTTTTTATACATATTCTAAAGTTGTTCTTTCTAAATAAATAATAAAATAATATCCTTTTCTAATGTTATACAATTCAAATATTTTAGCCATTATATTTTTAATAATAAAATTTAAAATAAAATATTTTTGTATTCTTTATAAAAGATTATTTAAAGCAAAAGATTTGGTAGATTAATTTTTTATACTTTTATTATAGAAATTTTTATAACTAAATTCAAAATATAATAATTTTTTATGATTGATCATGCCATATTTTTTTATTTATTTTATATTACTATTTTACTATTTGTAATATATGTTTAATTATAAATTATAAAGATGTGCAATTATAAAAATGTTGTAAATGAGCAAAAAATAGTAATAGCATCATTTATATAAATATAGCTTCAATTTTATAGTTTAATTTTATTTTTAAGGATATTATTATCATTAACACCCTTTTTCTATTCCATTACTCTATTATTTTTGTTGGAGACATTTGACTAATGGCTATAATGATATGAAAGCATGTTGCTATACATTAAGATTAAAAAGCATAAAATCATAAAGACATTGATAATTTAGCATTGTTCAACTTTTAGTTTGCTCTATGAGTAAAGAAAAAAAATAAATCCATTAAAGGAATTACATGAAAAATATAAAATATTTAATTACTCTTAAATCCACTTCCTAAATACATGTAAATATCTCACAATTTTCCTCTAACTAATAGTATATATTTTGACAATGGACACTAGCACTTTATGTGCATATCAAATTTGCTTCATCCTTTCCATAAATGAGAAATGTTTTCAAAACTTTAGTTCTAATGGAGTATCAACACTTTATATGTGCACCAAAGAGGATTTTAATAAATTCATTTCATCTTTTTCATAAAGAGTTCTTCTCACAAAAATACCAAAAATACAAAACAAAGTTGCTACTTAAATAAAATATAAGATTGATGAACTCCAAAATAAATTTGTGCCAAAAAGTTTTTAAATCGATCTAAATACAATAGTAGAATCAACAAATACCATCTAAATGAAAAGGATCTAAACCCAGTAAAATCAAGCTTTGATACCACTTTTTGGAAAAAATTATCCAGATATTTGCAATAATGGTGCAAAAGCATATTACTATAAATAAAGATTAAAGAAGTATAAAATCATAAAGACACCAATAATTTAACATGATTTGACTTTTAGATTTTTAGGCTACTCCACAAGTGAAGACAAAAAGTAAATCTGCTAAAGGAATTATAAAGAGGATAGAAAGTCTTTAACCATTTTCAAACCCATATCCCAAATAAACCTAAATATCTCACTATTTTTCATTAACTGATAATGCATATTCTCACAAATAGGTATATACTTTTCACTCTTAATAATTACCACAAGAGTAAGAGCTAATTGTGGGATCCTAAATCATCCTCTAAAGGTAATAAATACAAACTTTCTCATCTATCTTCTCTCGCAAAATAAACATTGTATTACACAAATGTTTATAAGCTAAAATCCTTAAAAAAATAAGTCTAACTTAATCATAATATTAAATAATAAGATATAAAAAAAATCAAATCACTACTTGAAAGATTTGGTAAACATCAAATTATTATTGAAGTTATTTTTATATCAATTTAGTATCAATGCCAGACTTACATCCCAAATACAATCAAATACCTCACAATGTTCTTTTAACTGATAGTACATATTCTCAGAAATAGTATATATATTTTTCACTCTCAATAATTACCATAAAAGAGCTAACTATGAGATCTCAAATCACCTTATAAAGGTGACAAATATAAATTTTCTCACTATCTTCTCCCAGAAAACAAATATTATATTACATAAATATTTATAAGCTGAAATTGTTATAGAAGAATAAGTCTAACTTAATTAAATATTAAATAATAAAATATAGAGAAAAAACTATCAAATCACTACCTAAAAGATTTGATAGATAACAAATTATTATTATTAGAAGACATTTTTTACATCAATTTAATATCAATGTCAAAAATTTCGATACTAATTTAATCTTTTGCAAGATTTTTATGTACTATATTAATGTAAAAAATATTTTGATATTAATTTGAGGTAAAATTTTTTAAATTGATACTAAATTAATGTAAAAAAAATCTTTCAATGTTAATTTCATATTAACCAAATCTTTAAAGTAGTGATTTAATGGTTTTCTCTAGAATATATCTAACTTAATTAGAATTTTAATCTAATCAAAATTTTAACTGTAATAGGACAAAGACATAAATAGGTCATTATCCTATTTTAGCTAAATAAGATTTGCATAAAAAAAATCCTAACAATTTGTTATACCATCCAAGCATTCTGTTTCTAATTATATCAAATGTAATTATAAAATGAGCATTTTATCTCATTTAACTGCATCGTACCAAACACAATATAAAAGAAAAAAGTTGCAAATACAAGCTTTGTTTGTTTTCTAGAAGATGGCTTCATGGAAAAATTTCATTTATTTGTATATAAATGAAGGAATATCATATATCATTATACCTTGTAACTAGAGAGCCATGGTAGTAAAATAAAATAACTTTTTCTTTGAAAAAGAAAGGAAATTGTCTACTACCAAACTCACATTACATTTAACATTGAAAATATCAACTATTTTCATAATATTAATAATTTATAATTATATTTTTACATAAAATATTTTTTTAACAAGTGAAAACACAATTACATTTATCGCATGGTTGAATATGCCTCAACAAGTGTACCAAGATCTTGCATAATTAGATAAAAATATACACAAATATTAAAAAAATGAAAAATTATAAAAATAGACATGTACAAAACTAAAACTAAAAATATATAAATTTCACAAATATGAATTACTTGTATTTATCACTTTTTTCTTAGAACAAAAACGAGTTTCTTACTTCTAAAATGACATAGAATATATCATCTTTTACGCTTTCTGTTAAAAAAAAAAAACAAAAACTCATTTTCATTAGTAGCTGGTGTATCATATATTGTCTCTCCTTCCTTTGACTCAGGCTTACCGATTTCATCCCCTACCACTGTGCGGGGCACCCATGCTTGACTTGTTCCTCGGTGATTGCTATGAAGCCGAGTATCATATCGTCTTAAAAACCAACCGGAGAACAACATTAATTTAACGGTATATATTTAGTGTAGTAAATGTCTTTGGATTTGCTTCTAAATAAAATAAGAAATCTAAAATTAGAGTCTTTGAACTTATCTCTCGATTAAATTAAACTTCCGTTTTTGCCAATAAAAGCTAATTGATGAATTAGTCAGTTTTGAACTATCATATTAAAATGTGTTAAAAATTTTCTTATTCTAGGATGATAAAATGTAGGTGCTTTCTAAGGTGCCTCTAGTGGTACCAAACCCGGGGTGGTGTGGCAAAATACAGGTCATTGGACGAGATTACTAAGTCAATGCTAAAATTTTTGTAATCTCATCCAATGGCTTGTATTTTGCCACATCACCCCGGGTACCAAACCCTAGGGGCACCATAGCAAGCATCTAAAATGTAAGTCATATGGAAGTTTTACTTGTGATAAGTCACGTACTAAAAATGAAAATAATTTAAATTAATGAATTAGAACTTTTTTTAATAACAAAAATGATAAAATTACTAGATTTAGATATAAAATATTTTGAGATGGCGACAAAATGTTCCGTGACAACAAAATGTAACTGCATGGTAACTCTTGAAAAATGTAATTAAACTCCCACATGTTCCCATTTCTTCGCACTATAAACGAATGTAAAGGATGCTGAGATACACATTTAGAATGATTTGTCTAGCCCGAGGCTGATGCCTCCATTTTATGTAATAAATAAAATAATTGATAATTTATTAATTTAATTAATAAGATTAATAAATTATAAATTAATTTTTAAATATATTTTAAGTATTATTTGATTAAAAAATAAATTCTAATTTAATAAATTATTTTAAAAAATTTATAATTTATAAACTACTCTGTCTTTAAATTTTTTTCAAATTTATTCTTATTTTTATTAACGTATAACATATGCCCTTCATAACATAACTAAAACCTATCCTTATATTTTAAATAATTATAATTATATTATAAATAATAAAAATTATATAAGTAAATAAATATATAAATTCATAAAATATAATTAATTAAGTATTAGATATTATATTTTTATTTTGAATATTTTAATTACATTAATATAATTTGATGTTTAGATAAATATAAATTATTTTAATTTATATATATTTTTATTAATATATTCTTTATATTATTTTATAATTTTAATTAATTTAATAATTAATTTTATAAAATAATTTTTATATAATTAATTAATTTATTAATTATTAATTATCAACTATAGATTATCAGTTGCTAGCATACTTATTAACTACTTATATGAAACACAGCTTACATAATATTGAACATTTTAAAACCGCAAACAAAATTTTGAACTCAAACAGAAGGTTTTTTTTCTTTAAACAAAAATACTAAAGATATCAACAATTAAATTTTAAATTTTTTATATTTATTAAATTTAATTTTATAAATTTATTTTATCATTCTATGATAACTTTAATTTATATTTCGTACCCAATGTTATATTTCATTTTTAACACATATAATATAATTTTTTTTTATTGGATAAACATGAGAGATTCAAACAACAAACTTTGTCACCTTAAATATTCCGTGAGATTTGCAACATACAAAACTCACTGCATGTCACTCTGTGTATGGATCCGCGAGAAGCGTAGCTTCATGGATACCTGACAAGGATAAGCTTTACTTTCACACTCAGAAAATGACAATAGTACCCTAATATCTGACAAGGATAAAAATCAAGCCATCTTATCTTCCCTGGAAAGCAGGGGATGTTCGGTACTCTTGGAGCTCTATAAATCCCAGCAAGTTGGCGGATGAAGCCAAGAGAAAGAGAAACGATGGAGGACTGCGAACTCTGTGGAAACAAGACGGCCAGCATGTACTGCGATTCCGACCAAGCTAAGCTATGCTGGGCTTGCGACGAGCAGGTTCACGGCGCCAACTTCCTGGTGGCGAAGCATTCCAGAACTCTTCTCTGCCGTGCTTGCCAATCTCCAACTCCATGGAACGCCTCTGGCCCCAAGCTCGTCCCCACTGCGTCCTTTTGTCTCCACTGCCTTGCTCTCCCCAGTCATCATCGTAATTCGAAATGTTACCAAGCCAATGATCACGAACGGCAACTTGTTGATGATCGTGATTATTACAACGAGGACGATGACGAAGATTTTTATTCTGATGCTGATTCACAGAATGATGATTACGACGAAGATGATGGCGAGGACGAGGAGGAGGAGGGAGATAATCAAGTGGTGCCCTGGTCTTCTGCTGTGTCGCCGCCGCCGGCTTCTACAAACGGTGATGCCAACAGAGATGCGTGGACCGCCACTACTGACGGTGGCAGGGGATCGGCGTTGAGTCGGTTACGAGAGCAGACGTTTGTTGATTTAGATGTACCAATTATCGGTATCACGGATATGTTCCGTTTTCTAGCCGTAAAAGACAGAACATTCGTCTTTGAATTCCATTTTTACTTTCTTTTTCTATACAAAACTAACTCAAATATAATTTTCTTGATTTCTTGTTTGAACATTTAAATTTTTTTATTGAATATATTATCTGGATACCTCATAAGAAATTGAAGGAAATTCCTAAAATCGTATATTTTGTATATTGATTTAAACTATTTTGGGAAAATAATATTATAGTTGCATTGTTAAAGTAAACAAAAACACTCTATGCATGAGACTGTGATTTGAAAAGATTCCAAATCTTTGGCATTCATTAAATTAAATTTTATAAATTTATTTTATCATTATATTCAATTTTACAGTCTTAAATTTATATTTAGAATCCAATATATAACATTGCTATAAAGCAAATTTCAAAGAAAATATTGAACATTTTCTTTCTTCAAAGATTTTTTCAGTGAAATAGTGTGATGATTTCGGATTGAATGAATGGATGCAGGAGCATGAGATATGGCTTTCGCCATATTGAAATGGCCACTGGAGGAAGGAAATGAAAATAAAAGTGACTCCGGAGGCAAAACGGAACCACAAACAAAATTGTCCAGAAGTCAGAACCCTTGATTTGTATCCCTACTAATTCCACATTGATCAACTAGCAGGCACTAAATGCCTGATTTTTTTTCTTTTTTTCCTGATTGTTGTTTTTTTTCCACCATTAGTTTTCAGTAAATTTTACTGTTAACAGAAATTCATGTTAGCCAGGATACAGTAGGGAAATCAAGAGCGTCTTACCTTGTATTCTGTTATACGTTCCTGGTTTCATTCTCACCGTGGTGGAGTAATTCAAATTTCTAATTCATTCACTGCTTATATAAGCTTTGAGTATAACAGATTGCACTTCGAATATTTAAAGGGTGGTTCTCCAATATCATGTCTAATGATACTCTTTATACAATGGATGATAAGCATATTTAATTATGAAATTGTATTTCTTTATTTAAATTGACAATGTAGTGAATATATATATATATATATATAATACGGCAATTATCATCGTATGATCACTACTAAATTGATTGCTTTTCTCTAATAAGTTCAGCAAAGATACACACAAAACATATTTAGAAGAGGAAGTAACTAGAGAAACAAGGAGAGTAATATACAATAAACTCTCTAACAGGTCTCTATACCAACATTCATTTGTGAGATGAAAACTCCCAGAGAAGCTTTATCGATTTCTCTCTGCATTTGTCTTTTTCCTAACGTGGATGTTCGCGTTCAAAAATACAAATGCTTGTGTTTGACTTTCTGGTCTGACTTAGTTTATTAAGATATTGCTATATTATTTGTTACTCGACCTTTTATTATGATCTATTGCATTAATTTTTTAATCAAAGTCTAATTTTTGCACTGATATTTGGAATTTAATATTTAATAATCCGTCTATGAAGTGTATTGCCCGGTGTGAATCTCAAGCCATTTCGTTTTGGTAACTGATGAACCAGTGTGATATTATTCGGTAAGCATCTCATAAAAAAACACTAAACCGTTGTGATAACTCATTGTATTGCCCGTATTCCTCCTCCGTTTCATTTTGGTAACTGAGGAACCGAAAAAATTTCAAACATTTCTCGTGTGTTTCAAAGATATTTTGTTCCTCGACCAAAACATTGTATACTTTCTAGTTTCACACAACAAATGAGACATGCTGCAGGCAGTAAGGTTTACCGTTTTCTACAATCCGAAGATTTCTCGTTGCTCATAGCCGTCCAAGAATTGTCACAATTTCCAGGACCTTTCCTCAACTCACGCAATATCAACATATGTTAGACATGCTAAAATATTATTACATATTATCAGTTTCCTATCCTCCTATTTCACGAACTCTTATTTAGAATGCTCATCACGATCAAATCCAATCTCCCAGACACATAAAAGGAAAACAAAACTCAGAATGGCCAGCGGATATAGTACATTGAAATTTTAAAACAAAAGCGGATATGACAGTTAAAATAGGACATCAATCCTTCAGCAGCCTAAAAGAACTGAGATATCAAGCCATACAAACACCATCTGTAATCTTCCCACAGTTCATACCTACAAATTGCTCTAAATAAAATGTGACAGGGAGGGAAACAGAGAGCGATCTACATTTAACTGAGAAAATCTAAACCCCATCATGTGTTCGCCAATCCCTGTTCACTCAAAATAGCAATCCTGTATACAACAGAAGACGTATGAGACTCAACGCAGCAACTGATAGAAAGGCTTCAACATGGGCAAGCTCTAACAATTGTCACTTGCAGAAGGGGTAAGAGAAAAGTCTAACATCAACAAAAAAATAGTGGTCCACAAACCAAAGAAGAAAAAGGAAGGAGACGATGCACCAAAGCATAGTTAAAGAACAGATACTTCAACATGTAAATGCAAAAAAGGGAAATAATTTAAATGCCCACCTGACGAGGCATAATTTAGGCATGACTTGGCTCCAGCTAATCCTCTGCCCAAAACAACCAACAATGAGAAACTCATTTCACGACCAGTATGAGGCTTCCTTTTTTTCTTTCTTTCTTTTTTTTTCTTTTTTTTCTTTTTTTTTTTTTTTTTTTTTTGGGGGGGGGGGGGGGGGAGGGGGAAGACAATAGCTCCAAAAGTAAGAAAACAACACAAAAATGGAGCATACTTACCAGCAATAATAATGTCTGGGAATGTTCAATAATCAGCATTTCAATCCAAGTAATTCACTCAAAAAAACTTGTGAATTAGCAAAACATCACTCATCACTCATAAACATGCCTGAACAGAACATTTTGAGCACAAAGCTACCAGCTATCCAAGGCTCAACTCATCACACACTCCATATACGTAGAGCTCAACTTGGGCTTGAGTAGAACCTCCACTATATTTTGAACTCAGTTTATACAATGGTTTTCATAGATTCCCATCAGAGATTTATTTTAAAAAAAAAATACCCGTTCTTAATATTTTCCTCAATTTAAAGATGCACTCTGGTCAAGCTTGTATTCACAAAAAGGCTGTGGCAAACCATCACAAAAACATCAGATCCAATCTCCTGAAATCTAAGCATTTTTCAGCATTTGAACCTAAAGCCCACTCAGGGAGATGTAGAAATGGGATCACATCAAGCAGCGGGTCCACTTGTACTAGATCCATCATCTCAGAAACCTAAGCAAAGCTTTAAGCAAAACCTAGTCCAACCATTTTCCAATGTAAACCACACTAAGCTCAGATTGGTTATATCTCCTGCAACCTCATAAAGAGCATAAAATTCTTTATCTAAATATGATAACCCTCTCAAGAAGCCATCATCCATCAAATTACAATAATCAAAACCAAAACCCATAGCACCATGTGAAGCATTTGTCATTCTAATCACCTAAATACGTGTAACCCTTGATTAATTTTTATGACTTCAACAACATGGCATGTTCTAGATCTTTATTCTTACAAAAAGGCCAAAGCTTTCGATCTATGTCTAGAACAAGCACAACTTTTTGGTCTTTTTGGGGAGGAAAAGAAAGTACTTGATTTTCACTGATAAACTCACTTGAAGCACTATGGTTTGCCTACTTGGCATATATGAGTTTCATATATTATAGGGTATTTATAGTCAGTTTAAGTAGCTATATGACCACCAGTTATATGGATTTTACCATATATGAATCGCTCATATCTAAATATAATATGTACATTAATATTCAAATTTGGCGCTTACACACAATGAACTTAATATAACCCTAAAAGATACATGTACATAAAGAAATTACATAATTATTAATTCCAACAGACACTGCATCAGGTATACTCTACGTCAAAGCAATAAATCCTATTCTTTAATAATCAATTCTGTCAAAGACTTCAAGAAGGACATAAAAAAACTACAATTATGTTCCATAGACCTTAAGCTTTAGATAATTCTATTCTTAATTGCCAAAATTATGTCTTTGCAAGAAGGATGAAATAACACCACAACCAACAGCTTTCATATATCCAAAGATAAAAATTCCAAACCTTTTTTGTGTTCGACTGGTACTGGCTTGATTACTGCTTCACCGCCTTCTTCCTCCTTCACTGCCACTACAGCACCACCATCACAGCTGCCGCCAATTCCTGCATCCTTATCATCGGGGTACCGAACCACCACAACGGGACAAACACAATGATGCACGCAATAGTCACTGACACTCCCAAGCCTCCCGTCGCTGCCACGACGCACCGCACCAAACCCTCGGCTACCCATGATCACTGCACTCAGCCCAAGCCTCTCAACCTCCAAGCACAATCGCTCCTTCATGTCATGGTCCTTCACAATATGGATCTTATACGGAATCTGTGCATCCTTAAGGGGCTTAGCAAGATCAGCAGCCTTAGAAGCAGTGAAGGCATCGAAATCATCCTCAAGCTTCCTTTTTGAGTGCTCATTGTTACTGACGTTGCCCCCAGTCTCTTCCTCAGAGTTTGGATCAGTGTTGATGGAGAGATCGATGGAGCCCCAATCGGCGCCGAAGAGTACGGATGTGGGGCTGACATGGAGGAGAATCACCGCATCACCAGGGCGGATATAGTGTTGGACGGCCCAGTGAACGGCGTAAGCACTCTCATCAGAGAGGTCAACAGCAACGCCAATTTTGCGCCTTGCGCCGGCGGTGGGGGTGGGAGTCGCGGGGACGGAGTGGTGGCGAGGGGAAGAAGGATGGTGGATTTTGATCTGAGGGAGCTGAGGATCAGAATCAAGTGAGGCTTGTTGCTGCATTTTTAGAGAGAGGATTCTAGAGAGGTTTTTTCCGCTTGCTAGTCCAAAAGTGTGACTGCGAGGCGGAAAACAAAGTCCGGGAATCTTGTTCGTTAAGGCAGGTGGGCTTTTTGGTATTTATATAGATAGCTCAAGTTGGGCTGAAGTTTGTGTTGGACTTACCTAATTTATGGTCCATATTATTGAATAGAAAAGGTTTATATTCGAGATATGCGGTGGCCCAAATTTATGGTTTCTTTGGCAGCGATGCCATAGCACCAATTGCTTGCGGTCTATGATCATGGCGAAAATGTGAATTTTCCTCTCTTTTTTTAATCTTACACTGTGTTTGGTTGCGTAGAAAACAGGGGGGAAGAGAAAAAACGGGGTGAAAACGGAGGAGATTTTGCGGTTTTTCGTCCGTTTGGCTGGAAGTGAAAATCGGGGAGAATAGAAAAATATTTTTGTTACCGTACGTGGGTCCCACCTGCTGAAAATCTCCTCAGTTTTGAGGAGAAATGAGGAGAAAATACAGCAGAAACTTCTGCTAACCCAACGTTCGGGAGGGACCATCATTCGAGCAACAAGCAGCCGGGCCATCTTGCCGCCGACGAGCTCCGACCAGCCGGTATGCTTTTCTCCTTCTTCTTCGTTGTCTATTGCTGCCGTGTTGGAGGTTCGTCCGTCGTCCAGCTGCCTGAGTTCGTCCTGTCGCCCAGCTGCTGGCTGTCCTGCTTCACACCGGCGTGGGAAGCTGCAAGACGGCCGATCTGCGGCTGCAGATGGCCGACAGAGCTAGGCCGGCCAGTTCCTGCTGCTGGACGACGGCAGATCTGCACCGGACCCGGCTTCTGGACTGCTGCTGGACGACGGGTGATGACCCAGGTTGGACTGGGTCAACTCGACCCGGTTTGACTGGGTCAACCCGATCCGGTTCTGTTTTTTTTTTTTTTGAATTATTTAGACAAAATTTTCTGAAAAAATTAGAATATTTGTATTCTGCATTGATTATTAGATTATCCTTTTTTTTATTTAAATTTGGATGATTATGATAAAAATATGTAATTTTGAATACCATGATTTTATTTAAAAAAAATGTATTAGAGAATTTTGACCTAATAAGGAATAGATATGAATTATATGATTCATTTTAACATAATATATATGAATTGTTTGAAAGTTAGAAGATGAAGTTTGCTATATAAGGGTGTTGTTTATTTCATTGAAAAAATTACCCTAATTCCTTGAATTATTTTGATTAAGGGACACAATGTTCAGTACTAGTGATGATTGTTAATAGAGCAATATGAATCTTATTAATTTATTTCCTGATATTATTAGCTGACATGCATATAAATATGCTCATGTATAATCCAAAAAATTGACATTGATTAGTTGCTTAGTTTCAAAATTAATAGTAACTGTGTTAGGTTTAGGAAGTTAATAACTAACTTTTGGATTAATCTTCTATTGTTACAGGTTACATTAGCAGTAGCCATTTACATCTGTCGGTAGTTGCAGGTAATGTGAGCTCATGTAATGTGTACTATATTGGATTATACCTTATTATGCTGATTTGAATTAATATTTGTTTCATTGGTGCAATATCATAGCATAATTGTCTGTTGTTCAATAACAAGAGAAGCATTGCAATACAATATTTGTAATATTATTTGGAAATGAGTGAATCTTACTTCAGTTTCTTCTTTATCTGAGTTGACTATTACACTCCCACCACAGGTGTAGTAATGGAAGGTGAAGATGATAATGTATTTGATGAGCTTATGGAATTGAAACAATTGATTAACTTTGAGGCGATAGAAGAGTGGCAAATGCGATGGCGAATGTGTGCTGTGCAACTTGCATGTATTATTGTTCATACCATGCATTTGTTAACTGTGCAAGCAACACTCGTTAGTGCACCTAATCATGCATTGAATACCGAGAGAGAGCAAATGAGAGAACAGTTAATGCGTAATCTGCTAACTACTGATAAGTGTCATGATGTTATAAGAATGAGTCCTCGTGCTTTCCTCCTGTTGTCCGAGAAACTGAGAGGAACTGGTAGGGTGAGGGATTCTATACATGCTACAGTAGAGGAGCAATTAGCGAGATTTTTGCACATTTTATCACATAATGTCAAGAATAGAATTGTATCATTCTTCTTCCATCGATCGGGGGAGACAATCAGTAGGCATTTTCACAGTATTCTACGAGCTGTTATATCACTGGAGAATGAGTACCTGATTCAACCTTCAGGTTCAGAGGTTCCACCACAAATACTTAACAGCCAGAGATTCTTTCCTTACTTCAGGGTAAGATAGTATAGGAATTAGATCTAGTTATTATTTATATATTAATTGTTTGTGTGTCGTTGGATCATCACATAATAATTGTTATGTTAATTGAATTACAGGATTGTGTTGGAGCTATAGACGGAACACATGTGCGTGTAAAAGTTCCAAGTAGAGATGCCCCTCGTTTTCGAGGACGGAAGGACTTCCCGACCCAGAATGTCTTGGCTGCTTGTACATTTGATATGAAGTTCACTTATATACTAGCTGGCTGGGAAGGAACTGCATCAGACTCTAGGATCTTAAAGCATGCCTTAACTAAGCAGGGAGACAAACTTAAGATACCTAGAGGTTAGTAAACATGGTTTTATTAAGCATCATATTCAGTGATAGAGATTTGTCACTTATATATTACCCAGTAAGAGAGTTTTATAGCATGTATTAATGTAAGTTTTTTGTCTGTCAGGTAAATATTACTTGGGAGATGCAGGATATCCCTTGAAGAGTGGTGTACTGACACCATATAGGGGTGTGCGCTACCACTTAAAGGAGTACTCAATGCGTGGTCCGCAAAATGCAAAGGAAATCTTCAACCACCGGCACGCTTCACTAAGAACGGTTATTGAAAGAGCATTTGGTGTAGTGAAAAAAAGATTCCCTATCATAGCAAGTGGCACGGAGCCCCATTATTCCTTTGAAACCATGTCCGACATTGTGGTTGCATGTTGTATATTACACAATTTTTTGTTGGATATTGATCCTGATGAGCGTTTGATAGATGAAGTGGATCGTGAGATACTTCAAGGTGTGGGGGATGATCTTGGTGATCACGATGCACGAACCTCAGAGGAGGATTACAGACAAGGACTAGTTCTTAGGGATAATATAGCTACTCAAATGTGGAATGATTACCAAGAGAGTTTAGGATAAGTTTGATGTGTCTGCCAAGTAATTTATGTATCATGTTGTAATTACAAAGACCTTGGTGTTTTCAAGAAATTTATTGCACATTTTGTGTCTCGGATAGTATTTGAAATGCAATGATTTTTATATGTTCTTTGTAGAAATGAAATATGTAATTTTGTTTGTATTATCCATTTTCTCAAAAAAGACAAGGTTATGTTGAGGTCTGTGAACTGATTTATATTAATTTGGTAAAGTGCAGGTGCATCCATGTCTAAGAGTCGAAGATCAGAAAAAGGACAAGGTTCCTCTAAGGATAACTTACGCTGGACACATGACATGGATACCACGCTTCTGGACGCTTTGTTAGAGGAAGCCCTTAAGGGGAATAGGCCTGATGGGACATTTACGTCTTTTGCATACGCCACCATAGTGAAGACTATGCAAGCAGCAGTAGGACCATCACTCCAGAAGCAACATATAAAAAACAGGTTGAAGACATTGAAGTCAATTTTCCATGAATGTTATGATTTATTTCATAACTGGAGTGGGGTTGGTTGGAATCCAGTGACACATATGTTTGAGGCAGAAGTAGAAGTCTGGGAAGAAATTATTAAGGTAATTATAGAAGAATATGACACAATATTTTAGAATTTTCTTTCATCACTCATTATGACTATTATTACTGACTATTATTCCATACACAGGATAAGCCGGAAGCACAAAAGTGGAAAAGAACTCCAATTTACAACTATGACAAGCTAACAGATTTATTTGGAAAGGACAGGGCATCAGGAGTAAGAGCTGAGAGTGCAAGAGACAAGGTGCAACGATGGGACAGGGAGCACATTGACCTTAATGACGGTTTTGATGGTATGGAAGATTCTGACATCCATTTGGGAAATGAAGGCCACAACTCTGCAGGTGTACAGGACACCTATAGTCCTGTATATGGTGGTTCAACTCCATCCCAAGGAAATCAATCACAGGGAACTACATCTTCTAAAGGAACTAAAAGGAAAGCTCCTATGATTGATTTGGTGGAGAGTGGATATGAAAAAATGCAGTTAGGACTTGACAATTTAACTGAGGTGATGCGGGAAGGGGTTGCACTAGCTAAAACACAGATTGAGATAGCTAGAGAAGGTATTGTAATGATTCAAAGAAGGGGACCTCAACATTATAGTCCTGCAGAGGTGTGGAGTGAGCTAGAGCACATAGGAGTGATGCCAGAGCTCCGACTCCAATGTTATAATTTCTTGTGTGATAATGAGAACGCCAAGCAAAAGTTCTTTGGCGTTCCACAAGAGATGCGCTGGAATCTTCTATACCAGCTCATGAAGGATGCAGGAATCTTCTAAGCACTCCTCAGATGCGTTCTTGTTTTATCCAGGTTTGTATGTCACTAATAGGAACCATTCTTGTTTTATAGCCATCACTAGTTGTCTGTAACTAAAATGATCTAGTTATACATAATCATGCATGAACTAACATTATGATGATTTGTTGAGATGTAGGTCACTACAAGAACCTAGATGCTTCAAGTGCCGTGGAAGACTACATTGTTTGTAATGTTGTGGATTGACACAAATGTTATGGTTGAGAAATGTGTACTGTATAATATGGAGTTATTTGCTTATGTTGGATTATTGTAGTATATGTCCCTATGCTTGTATGGATCATGTAAGACTTCTTTAACTAGTCCTATGAACACGCACAATTTTACTGGATCATGTATGTTTCCCACTAGTGCATCCATGTATATTTTCTAATATGTTTGGTGTAAGAGTTATTAGATTGAAGCTAATATCCTGATTGTTAATATGTTGTTGATTATTAGAAGGGTTCTATATATTTTCCCTATGAACACGCACAGTTATTGATGATTATTAGGTTAACACATTTTATAATGCATCTTATTTTGAATTGATAATATTCAGTAAAAGGAGGATAAAGCTAATATCTTTCTAATTCATGTGATAATGAGATTATTCAATTTTATAATGTGCATGTCTTCTTAATTTTTTAGCATGTAAATTTGTAAAAAATGATAAAAAAATAAGATGGCTTGGAGTTATAATTAATTAATTATTTTAAGTTTAATTAATAAATTATTTTAATTAAATTTATTCTATTTATAAATAATTTAATTTTTATTTTCAATATTATTTTGGTATAATAAATGTTCTTGTATTAATTTTATATCCATTCAAATTATCTATATTATTTCTCTCTTATTTTCTCCTCTATCCAAACACACTAATTTCTTCTGCATTTTCTTTTCTCCTCTGTTTTCTCTTACAACCAAACAACCCTGAAGAAAATAACTTCTCCTCTATTTTCTTTCTCCTCCATTTTCTTTTCTCCTCCATTTTCTTTTCTCCTCTTTTCTCTTGCAACCAAACAAAGCCTTAAGGTGGATGGATAACTACTACCCATCTGTTTGTAACTGCAAAGGTTGAGGGAGAAAGAAATGGGGAAAGAGAAGTTGAGGGAGAAATTACAAATTTTACCCATTTAAATGTAGGGTGAAACGAGGGGAGAAAGAAGATGGGGATAAAAAGAAGATGTGGGGCCTACGGTATAATTTACTCTCCAACTGTGGGGAGAAATGGAAAGAAATGGGCGAATTTTTCACCATTTTTCCGTTCCGACCCTTCAGTCTCTTCTAATTTCACAGCTTTACATTCTACTGCCCCGCAACCCAACCTCTCCCTCCGTTCAATTTTTTCATTGTTTCCTACTATGGGTGGGTGTGTCGTCATCTCCGAAGCTCCATCTATCCACCTTTGTTTGTGCGGGGCTTGGATGCGAAAAGAATGCTGTTGAGTTATAGCAAATAAGGCAATTAAGTTGCTATGTTTCTAACAGAACTTTACTTTGTATACTTTTTGAAGTATTTCCAAAAAAATTCATCTCTATTTATGAAGTTTGTGAAACGTATTCAACTAGCTTTTAGATTTATGCATACGCACAACTGTTTATTTCTTTTCCTAACATAAAAATATATTATAAAAAAATAAAAATATAGTAAAATTTAATTTATTATATTTATTTTATGACTATATATTTATATTTAAAACTAATAATTTTTAAAATGGGATATAAAAGTTAAAAAATAATATTAGTAAAATAATTATATATTTATATTTAAAACTAATAATTTTTAAAATGGGATATAAGAGTTAAAAAATAATATTAGCAAAATAATTTAATTAAATTAAATCTTCAACTTATTGAAAAAAATTATAATGAAAGATTTTGTTATATTGATATTGTTAAATAATATTGAAATTTAAGTTATAAATACATAAAGTGAAAAAAATGAAAGCTTAGTTATAGCAATTTTAATAAATAATAACTTAAGTAAATAATAATGGCTTTGAAGTTAATTGTTCTTCTCGAATAAAATTGAAATAAGGTAACTGAATAATAAATGTCATTTCTTCTTAAGATTATTTTAATATTTTTTATAGAAATATTTTAATATTTTTTATAGAAATATTTAAATATTTTTTAGAAATATTTTATTTTAGATATATTTAAATATTTTTTTGAAATCATTTTTTTAAAATATAACTTTTACACATAATGACATAATGATCGTTTTAAATAAATACAAATTATTTCTCTCCTAACTTCTTCCTTTCTAAATAAAAGAAATCACTTCTTCTTTAATTTCTTTCTCTCCTAACTTCTCTTTCCAAACAATACAAAATAAATTTTCCTCTTTTCCAATGTCTTTCTCTTGCAATTTCTTTCTCCTCCCACTTTTCTCCAATCCAAACAAAGCATAACAAGATTAGGACATGATAAATTTTTATCATTTTCAAATTTCGAACCTTTATCTATTGATAGATAAAGTTCAATTAAAGCCAATATATTTTCTATTAAATCAACACTTTATTAATTTTAAAAACATGAATTTCATTGATCAACTTTACACAAGTTTCACTTTTATCTTTTCATTATTATTTTGGTGTAAATTCATCGTACACTGCTTGTTTGCCAATAAAACTAAGCTATCATATAAGTTAGGGCATCTTAAGTGGTATGAAATTAATTAGCAACCTTTATAAATTCTATGGTACATATTGATACAATGGTATATTAGTATATTAGTATATTATTAGATCTAACTGTTGATATATTATCATGTGAAGTGTGAGATATGACTTTAGAAAAAAGTAAACCTAACATATAACTAAATTTGGTGGTACATCAATAGGCCACTGTCTTAGTGGTACATTAAGATCTCTCTGTCCTAAGAAAAACTAAAATGAATTGCTAAGAGTGGTCTTAATTTGAGACATTAGAATTTGAGTTATCTTGCTATCATAATAGCATATGATTATCCTTTTGGAGCTGATTTAGAATGTTTAGACTACTATCTTCTTTCTAAAAAACCTAGCTATGTAGCAATAAGAAAATTTGAGGAAAAATATAAGTATTTTTTACATTTAAAGGTTATCAACCAATTGGGATGCCAAGTTCTATCTTAATAAGGAATTTTTATCAGTAAATGTAGTGTTACCAATGAAATTGTGTCCTTTTTAAAAGTTAAGATTAGGGCTAAGGATGCATAATTAGGTTAGAGTCCACGAGCTATGTGAGTATAGGGTGGGCCTAAAAATTTAAGCTCATATGCCTCTAATTAAGTCATTAATTTTATGAATTACTAACATCATAAATGAATATTGTGTGAACTCTTAATCAATGAGGTGTGCTAACCCTTTCCCACCACTGGTGGGAAAAATGTGCTTAAAGCTCCAACCATCATAATAGAAGAAATTCTAAAGATCATACTCAGGGTAAATGTCACACTTAATCTTTAAAAATTTTCATATATGTATATGTATGAATCTAGTTTCCTATGATGAAGGTTCATATTGTACAAGGTAAAGCTTAATGTGCTCTAATAATGGTAAGATCACTTATGTGAAAAGGTACGAATGGGTGGATTTCATTTAGTTATTAACTATATTATTAGCCATTGCCTAATAATCAAGTCAAAGTGATGGTTGACAAGTCTTTAATCCATAAGGTTAAGATGTCAATGCTAAACAATATGGTTTGAACAATAGATAAAGCCTATATGACCTTCATTGCATGGCCAATGGCCTTTATTCAATACCCAGTAAAAGTATCATCATATATTCCTACCATCAATAAATTTCATATTTTTTAAGTTATTTTTAGTATTATTATGTGAAAATACTAATAGTCATTATTTGTGTTTCAACAACCTCTTAATCATGCTCAAAAAGAGATATAACTTCTTGATTATGCTTAAAAAATTTTGTAACAACGTCTCAATAGCTCTTAGGGCAAAAAGGCCCAAGTTATGCTCTTAATTGTAGTAGGTGTGGTAAGATTGAAAATTCTAATTTTACTTGAAAGTTTCCATCAAATAGTTTCTAAGGTTCGAGGAGCTCAATATAACTTGTATCTAGGTGTGGATTATGTAAGTTTGTATTGTTTTCTTTGACTAAATATAAATTAATTAAACTATTGTTTAAGTATAAGTTTAGCTAATATCAATTCTTTTATGAGAGTTTTTTAAACATCTTTCCACTAACAAATGTTACATACAAATCCCTAGATCTATATCAATTCAATATGTAATCTACACTAAAAAAAGATAAAAGACATAACTATATTAGCAAGGCTATACCACATAAGCCTAAGAAGAAAAGCCACTTTATGCTATATCACAAAGAGTAAGTCTCACTTTATGTGTCAATTGTAATATTTTTTCTTAAATAGATTTTAATAGCTTAGCTATTACATTATATTGTAGTCACTGTTAGATGTTTACTTTAGTAATGAGTAAGCTTATCTTTTTTATGGATCCTTTATCGATAAAAGTGTAATTCACCTTAAAGAATTTCTTGGAAGGAGCTCTAACCATAATTCATGAGCAAGGCTTGAAAGTAGGGTTAGACAAATCTTTCAATTGAGCAAAAGTAAGGGTATGTTGTTAATAGTAGGACTATATCATGTTTGGCTTGAAAGATTAAAGGATCAAACTAACTTCCTGTTCTATTGCAATGCCTAAAATAACTTGAAAAATGTAGAGTGTGACTACTATGTCATACATTGTATGCATAATTTATTATCTGTTTGTATAATTCCCACCAAGTTAATTACTTGCTTGTTTATAGCTCATCATATGTTAGATTAATTAACTAAATTAGTTTTAATGATAATATTTTAATTATTTAGAAATTGTAGTACTTTAAGAAGAAGCCCCAACCATATACTAAAAAATAACTTGAAAAGGTTATAAGGCTTTGGGCAAGATATTTCCTCTTAACCAAAGATAAATTGTAATGAATGGTTTTAAGTGTTCTCAAATACCGCTAATGTTTATAATTAATTAAATTGCTGTAAATTAGTTATTAATAATTGGCTTGATTGTAAATGCTTTGTTATAACTTGTATTTTGATATACAAACAAGAGTTCAAAAACTTTGTATAAATGCTCCTATAATTAGTTGTATTATTATTAATTTTTATCTCATTTTGCAATTATCATGTATTATTTTTGTAGGTATCAATTGGTTGTTTCTTATTTGTTAATTGATTTTATGCCTTTTAAAAAAATTTTGGATACACAAAAAGACATCTGTTTTCTATTCAAAACTAATGACTTTTAATTTACAATGTTAATTGTTTATACAACAACTAATGTTAATTGTGCATTAGTAAGATGACATTATCACACTTTATATATTGATTTTTTTTTCAAATAACTGATGTCTAAACTAAAGACACTAGTATGAGTTGCAAATTTCATCCTAGGCCTTTTTTGACCCTAAATTAATTATCTCTCCAACAAGATATGTTCTTTTTTTTAACTTGAAAATGATTCTTGTTGATTTTATATTTTTACTTACTAATTTTTTTTTGGTAGACATGAATCTCTATTAGCCTATCACTAAATGTATGGGATTGTGCATTCATTGAAAAAATAAAGAATTTAAAGGTAAGGATTTATTTACTTTTTATTTTCATTTTTACAATTTAGTTTTTAGTTTCATAATCCATTATATTTTGTTACCTTTCATTTTGATATAACTTTTATAGATTTGTACATGTAAGAAATTTAATTTTATTCATCTTTTTAAACTTTTGTTCGTATTATCTACTATCTTTTTATATAAAATGTATATTGTTATTTTCTCAAAATTTAATGAATGCTCACTGTATTTATAAGGATTAGATTCAAGTATGCTTTTCTAGGAAGCACTAATCTCACATATTGAGCAACAGGTATCAAAATGGTATTTAACACATCACCTATTTATGAATGGGGTATTCAATATAACCTTTCATAGTTTTTAAACTTCTATTACAAAATTTATTATTTAAAATTATTGTCATTAAGATTCTATAATTTCATATACGATATTGTCTTCTATTTTTTAGTATAGTATATTGAAAGGCTGAATACAGGGGAAATAGAAGAATCCAAGAAAGGAATTAACAAAGAAGATTAGGGTTAAGAAGGAGGAACTGAGGTAAAAGGAAGTAAGGTAGGTTGAGGATACAATATACTACATCGATTATTAATATAAACTAAAGTACTATATCCAAATTAGATATTAATTATTTATAAGTGATCAACATTGAATGTTACTTCCCACGTCTCTAGCATAACGTACAATATCAAGTTTCTTCTATCATAACTGATGTTGTTATAATATTTTACAATGATTTTGAAATTGACGTAAAATGTTATTTAGAATGGCTTTTAATTAAACATTAGTCATAAACTGATATCTAATTCTTTAAACACATATTGTCTACACTACAACAAAAAGAATATACTATGATAAACACTTATAATGATAATACAAATTTAGTCATTTGTGCAAAACTTTTTATAATTTTTTAAAAATAAAACTATATCAATGACATGTCATTCATATAAAGCTTATTGGTGTTAAAATTTTTAGTGACTCTACATAGACAACATGTCATCAGTATAAGGTTTTTTAAACTTAAAAAAAATAAAAACCTATATAGATGACATTTCATTTGTATAAAGTGTAGTAGTACTAAAATTTCTAGTGGCTCTATACAAACAACATGTCATTTATATAGATTTTTATTTTTAAAATTTGAAAACTCTATATAGATAACATGTTATTTGTATAAGGTCATTAGGAATTGGAGCACCCTTTAAGCTTATGTAGACAACTTGTTAAGGGTGTCTAAAAATCAAAGCCCAACCTAACCCAGTCGGACCAAATCAATTTTTGACATTTAGGTCAAATCAGGCTAAAAAGGTAAATCTAGATAAAAAAAAGTTATCAAAGGCGAGCATAATTTCAATTTTTAGACCTATTTTAACTCGTACCTGCTCGGTACAAGTGAACTAGTTTTGTTAAACCCCTTGTTAAGCTAATACAACGTCATTTTAAGTTATCAATACAACGTTGCTTGGCTTCAAATATAGAAGCCATAACTTACAACTAAACTCTACAACCTTATTTGATCCTTCTTGCCTGATCTTATCTGCCCTTCCTACCCTTCCAAAACCTTAGTAAAAGCCATGTCCATGTGGCTGTCTTTTTAAGTCCATTTCCTCTTCATCCATAGTCCAATTCCTAAGTCCTAACTATCCACTTTCATCTTGTCTAACTCTCTCATGCTTCTAGCTTTTTATAGCTTTAAGGTTTATTCATCTTCTTTCTTAATTAACAATTCCAACATTTCTTCTTATATAGGATCAAAATTGAAGCATGAGTTATGACTAGGTCTCTAATTGGATCTCCAAAAATGATGACATCATTCGTACCTTACCCATCTAGGTGGCTTCTCTCTCTCAGCCATTCTTTCTAATCGAGCCATTTTTGGCATTCTTCCTATGCTATCATTGATGCTAGCAAAGTAGGTTTTCCTTTTCCAATTTCATTATGTATCACTATCAACCTAGTTTTTGTGTCATTTTTTTTTAATATTGATCACACTTACAACACTTCAGATTGATTTTTGTATTTAGAATTTATTATCTGTTCAACCTAAAATTTATGTAGTTTTATTAAGGAATTGATAGCATATTGCAATGGTTATCTTTTGAAGCTATTAATAAATTAATATGTTTAAGTTAAGGTAGAGTCTTATCTTTATTTCTCCTCTCTAGTTTTAATTATCTTTTATAGGCATTCATTGTGCTTACTATATTAATGATTTGTTACATTTTCATATCAACTATATTGCTAATGGTAAAAATATTAGCAGAGCATTGGTTAATGGTTATCCATCTTCTTTTTATTATTTGTTTGTGCTGCCAGTTTTATGAGACATGGGATACATACAACAACTCTTTTTATGGTTATGTTCTAGGTAATCCTATTTTACTAAAAAGTTATTTTATGTAGATATGGTGGTTATTCTAGTTCAACATAATATATTGTCTAGTGTCCAAATAATACCTTTCATTATCTTGAAAATGCTAATATTTTATTTTTAAACATGTTTTATCTAGTGTAAATTAACTTTTTAGTGATTTTCATATTTACTTTATTAAATTTAACAGTCATCCAATTAACTATCATCAAATCATCATCTTACATTCCTTTTACATGGTTTGTACAAGAGTTAAAGAATATGTCCTTAGTTGTTATCTGGCTTATTGATTATCTTGTAAAGAATATAACTTCTATCTGGACCTGCATGTGGTAGTTGCCTAACTTATGGATTATCTTATATAGAGTATAACTTCTATCTAGATCTACATGTGGTAGTTATTTGGAGCTATGAATGCTAATTATTTAATTATTAACTTTAGAATTTATGGATTTGCATTTCTTACAAGCATAAGTTCTTTTAGACCCTTAACCTTAAGTCAAATAGAAATTATTATACATCTCTAAAAGATTCCTTGCGAGCATTTGATTATTGATGTAAGTATAATGCGAATAAGACTTCAAGTCTACCACTCTTTTAAGGTTGATCTCTTGATTTTAGAATCGACTATTAGTTTGTCACCAATATCTCAACTAGTCTAGTGAGCTACTTATCTTTATATCTAAAGCACTCTTTTAACCTGTTCATTTTTCAATTATAATGAATATTTTATCTTCAAAGGTTTGTTCTTATCATTCTTATGTTATATAGGCAAACCATCAAAGAGTTAAATGTAAGAAGGTATGTACATCTTCCTAACTTTAGAGTTGATGTGGTAATGAACATTGCTTGTTCTTATTATACCCATGTCTGCTCCTTTGTATTACCCATCCCCCTTTCATGTTTTAGTGCTTCAATTTCTTTAAAGATTTTAGAAAGATCATTAATATGAATAACAAATATGATCTTTATTTTTTTCCATTTATCAATTTGTGATATGAAATATGATACATTGTTGAAATATGATACATTCGTAAAATATGATACATTGTTGAAATATGGTTGAAACATGATACATTGTTAAAATCAAATAACTTATTCATTATCTACTTCATTGTATTACCTATCTAATGAGGATGGTAATGTTGTAAAGGTTGATTCCAATACATTAATGCAAAGCTCAGTATATTAAAGTCTAATGAAATGTAGAGCTCATAAATTTATAATGATAAACCATGGATATCTATTAAAGTTTATTGTTATTTAATACATGTATTATTCCAGAAGACTTGTATTAGTATGAAGTAAAATGTGGAATTCCTCCTTATAAGTGCAAAGAGTTACTTGGCTAACCTATCTATTTACCTTAAGAAATTAGAGTTTCCATTTCTACCTTCAAACACACAAGTATAATGTTCATTATATCCTAAGCATTTTAACTTGAGTTATTCAAAGCTAAATTTTATATAATTCGAGTGAGTAATAATGAAAATTTGGAGAAAACTTCAATAAGTAATTGTATATAATTGGCATTTAAAGAAAATGATTTCTTCTCTATGATTTCATTTATGACATTGGTGCTAGATGATTATATAGCAAACCTTATCTAATTTGGATAACTGTTGCTATTGTTATTACTGTATGTGATTCCATTTGTACTTTTACATTAAAAACTATCCATTTGTTGAAATTCCTAAAAGCTGACTTTTAAAATCATTTTTATCTGTTAGAGTTTTATACTATTTAATGCATGTATTATTCTAAGAGACTTGTATCACTATAAAGTAAAGAGTGGAATTCCTCCTTATAAGTGCAGAGAGTTACTTGGCTAACTTATCTCTTTATCCTGGGAACTCAAACTTCCATTTTTGCCTTCAAACATACAGGTATAATGTTTGTATATCCTAAGCATTTTAACTTAAGTTATTTAAAGCTAAACTGAATATAATTCAAGTGAATAATGATGAAAATTTTGAGAAACTTCAATAGGTAATTGCATTTCATTAGCATTTAAAAAAAATATTTTTTCTTTGTGATCTCATCCATAATATTGGTACTAGATGATTCTACAACTAACCCTATCTAATCTAGATTATTATTGTTGTTGTTATTATTATTTATGATTTCATCTATACTTTGGCATCAGTATGCTATCCACTTGCTGAAATTCTTGAAAGTTAATTTTAAAAATCATTAAACCCTCATTATTTTCATATACTAAATGATTTCACACATACACATATTCTCTGTCTCGTTCTTCTTATTTATTTTAGTTCTTATTTTATTTTTTCTATTTTTTCCTTTTAAGCTTATTGCTAACACAAAAACAATTAGGAAGTGTAACTAAGTAAATCTATTTCCTTTGAGTTCTTTTTATTGCTTGCTATAGATTTTGATTCTAGCCATGTAGTTTTAGTCAGTTCAATTTTATTCTTATAATATGGTCTTAAAGTGCTCACATTTTAATTATAGGTAACAAATTAAAAATTTTAGTCAACTCCAAAGAAATCAGACGTGATACAAAGTAAGTAAATTCCTACTATAATGTAGCCTTCTAATCTAGTTTATTCTTACTGTTGATTAAATAATAGTGTTCCATTTTATGGTTATTGTTTATGTAGTTTCCTAAAATGGAGCCTCAAGAAAGGAATGACTCTCGATCCATTCAACTCTCACCTTAACAACTAATAATAGAAGCTCAAGCCCTAATAAATCAAAGTAATGACATTGCATTTGGCTCAAAAGTGCATAAATTAAAAGGTAATACAAATTCCAAGGGCAAAAATAAGAAGATTCCTGCTACTAAAATTGTCCAAATGAAGGTAAAAAGAAAAGCTCTAACTAGCGAAATTAGGAAAAAAGTAATGGCATGGGATCACTTCACATATGTGCTAGAATCTGAATCAAGAAAGCCTATGGCTGCTTGCAACTCCTATGGTAAGAGGTATTCCTATGACCTTAGTTTACATGGGACTTCTACCATAAATAAACATTTTAAGGTGTGTTCGAAGTTTCCTTATGCCCTATTATTTGATACTTCTCAATCCGTACCCTCATTTGAACCTAGAAAAAGGTGATAAAAGTAATATGGTTGCTACCTTACAAGTTTATGATGGGAAAATAATTAGGAAAGCTTTAGTAGTATTTATCATTGTAGATAAACAACAATTTAAGGTTGTTAAGAGATAGGGGTTTAATCATCTGATAAGCAAACTACAACCTTAATTTCATATTCCATCTAGACAAACTATGGTTAAATATTATTAGAAGATGTACTTAGATGAAAAAGGAAAGTTAAAAAAAATTCTAGAATCTAATTATTCTAAAGTGTATCTCATAATAGATTATTGGACAAGTGTCCAAAATTTGAATTACATTACACTTATAACTCACTTCGTAGATAACAACTAGAACTTGCAAAAGAAGATTTTAATCTTCTGCCTAATTCCCAATCATAGAGGAGAAATTATTGGGAAACAAGTGAAAATTTACTTGCTTGAATAGGGAATTAAGAATATTTTTACCATCATTGTAGACAATGCTTCCTTAAATAATATTGTTATCTCCTATTTGAAGAAGAGGTTTAAAAATTCAAATAGATTGGTATTGGATGGTAATCATATGTATGTTCGTTGTTGTGTCTATATTTTTAATTTGATTGTTAATAAGGGTTTAAAAAACTTGCATTCTTCAATTGCTACAATTAGAAATGTAGTTAGGTTTCTTAGAACTTCTCCTTCTAGACTAGGTAAGTTCAAGTCTCGCATTCAACAAGTTAAGATTGAAAGTGCTAGTCTAATATATCTTGATATTCTAACTAGATGGAACTTAACCTATTTAATGCTAGAGTTTTCTCTAAAATTCCAAAAGGCTTTTAAAAGATTAGAGGATGATGAATCAAGTTTTAGAGACTACTTTAATAAGAAGACAATAGGATCTCCAACTTTAGAAAATTAGAAAAATGTTAGTGTCTTCACTAACTTTAAAAAAAATTTATAATGTAACACTTGAGCTATCTAACTCTTTATTTGTAACTTTGAACAATGCATTTACCTAACTTGCATTAATTCAAACTGAACTATTGAAATGTACTTCAAGTGAGAATAATGTCTTGAATGGAATGGCTATCTAAATGAAGAGTAAGTATGATAAATATTAGGGAAATATGCAGAATATAAATTTTTTGCTATTTATTGTTATTGTGTTAGGCCTAAGTATAAGCTTACTTACATCAAATGGTCTTTTAATGAAATTTATGATCTTGTGAATACCTATGACCTAATCTGTAAAGTGAAGTCAAACTTGCAATAATTTTATCATTGATATTCTAAGGTTTATAGGAAAAGGAATCAAAACAATGTAGTTAGTAATGAAATTTCACAAGACTTATGGCCTTTAAGAAAATAAACATGCACATAAAGCTCGGGTTGTAGCAATTAAATCACATCTAAAGGCTAAGGATTTTATAGAAGCAAAATATAAAGTTAAGAGATACTTAAGTGAAGCATGTGTTGATGGAGATGACGACTTTAGTGTTTTAGAATGGTGGAAGAGGAATGGGTCCAAATTTCATATTTTATCTTTTATAGCTAGAGATGTGCTTGTTGTCCCTATTTCTACAACAGCTTTAGAGTCAGCCTTTAACATAGGAGGAAGAATTTTAGATGTATTTAGGAGTTTGTTATATCTACAAACATGTAAGGCATTAATTTACTGTCAAAACTAGATCATGCCCACCTTATTTCTAACTGAGGATCATGACTTCATTAAAGAGTTTGAAAACTATGAAAAAATTGAGAAAGGTAAATGCATAACTATATGAATTATTGTTATCTTCTTGATTTTCAAAATTATGATATTTCCATTTTTGTTTCAGAGATTACTGAGATTTCAAAATAACTTACTATTGTGGAATTGCAATTATGGAGTAACAGTTAATAGCCAATGGCTATTAAGTAAATTTATTTTCTTGTCTGTGTTCAACATCTAATAGTATTAGCTACAATTACTATCTACATCAAGTAAACTACTAATTAGATAAAAATATGCTTAACTCCCTACTATCATGCTTGCTATTTTTATTATTAAATTTAGATTTATAATAAATTTCTTTTACAGTATGCTTAAAGAAATACTGATCTGGTTAGTTTCTAATTATTTATGTATTTTTTTACAGTATGCTTAAATAAATATACTTAATTTCTTGCTGTCATGCTTGCTTTTTTTAAAATTAAATTTAGATTTATAATAAATTTCTTTTACAATATGATTAAATAAATATTAATCTAGTTAGCTTCTATTTATTTATATAGTTCTTTTACAATATACTCAGATAAATATGCTCAACTCTCTACTATCATGCTTGCAATTTTTGTTATTAAATTTGGATTTATAATAACTTTCTTTTCCAATATGCTTAAATGAATACTGATTTGGTTGTTTTCTAGTTGTTTATATAATTCTTTTATAGATGCTTAAATATATATGCTAAATTCCCTATTGGCATGCTTGCTATTTTTTTTATTAAATCTATATTTATAATAAATTTCTTTTACAGTATGCTCAAATACTAATCTGGTTAATTTCTAGTTGTTCATGCAGGCATTAAAGCTAGCACTAGCAGATAAAATTAGGAAATAATTATTTGTTAGTGTGTTGTGTTATCTTTTAATTTTTTAAGATATAAGTGACTAAATATTAGTTTCATGTTAAATTTAATTTATGCTTTTCTTTCCTATTGGTATACTGATTAGGTTGTATTACATTTGTTTATGTAGGCATTAAAGCTGACAATTGCTACAAAATTTAGGAATTATGTATAAGGAAGGGAATCACATTATCATGCTATCTGTCAGTAACCATTTTTTAATCCTTTTAGGATGTAAATACTAGTGGGATGTGAAAAATATAATGAGAAAATGGAGCCTTGGTTTAGCAATAGGTACCTTGATTCTTTTTTGTAATTAAAGTGCTTCTTTTTGTAAGTAAAGGAACCTTCCTTTGTAACTTGTAATTAAGATTTAAGAACATACAAGGATATAAAAAGTAAAAAATACTGTGTTGTATGCTTACAATGCAGGGGTCATATAAAATGAAAGAATCTTTTAGTGACAAGAAAGTCAAATGTTAGATATTGTGTTCAATTTTATGTAATCTCCCCCTATAATTAGGTTGACTAGTTTTTTTCCTAGAATTAAGGCCGAATGTTTGCTAATAATTTAGTAAAAAAAATTACAAATGCCCAGCCTAGCCTAGCCCAATGCTACTCACTAAACCTATCATAGCTTGGTAAAAAATAAGTTGAAAGATGGCTTGGGCAAAAATGGACCCAAAAAATATAGGCCAAGAGTTATATGAGCATGCAGTATTAGTAACCTAACCTAGTTCGAATCGACCTATTGACACCCCTACAACTTGTCATCTATGTAAGTTATATTTTAAATAATTTCAACACTCTATTAAGACGACATCATCATCTAGATAAGGTTTAAGGGCAAATAAATAACACATGTGGCTTTATTAAACCTTGTTTAGATGATTGGATTCTAACTATCCAAATGACATAATGTCATCAATGTAGAAGGCCTATATATATCTTCCAGTGCACTATTTTTTCTCCATTCTCGCTTAAAGATGGCTTTTTCTTTCTAAGTCTTAAGCTTTCTAAGGTAAGCATCTTCATATTTTTCTCAATTATTCTTCTTAGATTTTCATCTCTTATATTTTCTTACTTTAATTTTGTAAAATATTTAGATTATATTGTTCTTACTTGGTTACCATTTTCACTTTTTTACATTTCTAGTTACTTTGTGTCTTTTAATTGTATGGTAAATTATTTTAACCAATTATTTACTTGATTTTGGATAATATTTGAGATTTATTTGTTGTTACTTGGCTACAATTTATGTTTATTGCTTTGGATTTGGAAAATGCATTTATAATTGATAATCACCAATTTGTATTTAATTAAAAAATGGATAAATTGTTATTTTGAGAAAAAAATTTTGAATTACATGTGATGAATCTCTCTTTCTTGTTAAAATTTGTGAAATGGTTTGTATCTTAATGTGTCGATAATATTTATTCTAAGTTATATGTGATGAATTTATGTTTGTTGTTAAAAATGGTAAAATTATTATTAAAATGGAAAAAATATAAATTTTAAAAATTAAAATAATAAAATATAAAAAAATTTATTATTCAAAGTATTTAAAAATTTTATGATTTAATGTAAAGTAATGAATAATATATGATTATTAAGAGTAAAATTTATGTATAATATTAGATTTGTAATAATTATTTATTTATTTAATTAAAAATAATATATTAATATTATGGTAAAAAATAAAGTATAAAATTATAAAATAATATAGCTATTAAAATTTTAAAAAATTAAAAATAATATAATATTAAATAATTTTTAAAACTTATATTTAAAAATAAGGTGAGGAAAATAAAAAATTTAAATAATAAAATTATTAAAATATGAATTATTAAATTATTAAAATATGGATACAAATTAGAAAAAATATTAGTTAACAGACATTTAGAGTTAATTTCAAATAAAACAATGAATAAATGAAAAAAAAAATCACACATAATACTAAATGTGTATAAGATTTATGATTTTATGTTAATTTAATAAACATGAAGATATCAAACAATGGATTAAGATAAACTATGAAATTATAAGTTAATATAAGTATTTAGTTTAAGATCAAGCAAAAATAAAATAAAAAATAATAAATTTTAAAAATAAACATAATAAAATCTAAAAATTAAATATTAATTTCTTTCTAATTTAATGAATAAGAATAAATTAATCAAAGGTTTAGTGTGAGAAAAATGTCATTATCACCAATAAACTATTATTAGTTTTGAGTAAAATAGTAAATACTAAGAATTCACCACAAGTAAAATTTATCATGCATATTGAGTATGAAAAGTGAATTTTTTGTATAGTAAAATTATTGTATTATAAAATGACAATAAATTTAAATTAATATGCATTTGCCTTATAACCTTAAACTCATTCAAGGATTAGTTGGTTTTCATAAACTATTTCAAACACTTGTCCTCAATAATAATTACCATTCATATTACCTATTAACCATGGTTGATGTTTAGGGTTGTGGAACAGACGGATCAAATTAACCCACAAATTGGCTTATATAGGCTGATCATTAAAAAAATGAGGCTAGATTTGTCCATCATTTTCATGGTCCTTCAATATAGAAGCCCTAATTCAATTCTTGCAAATTTGAGCTAGCCTATCAGTATTTTTTATTTTTATTTTTAAAAATATTTTAAATTTTAAATAATAAAAGAATAAAATTATTCAAAATTACTATATATTCATTCATAAATTAATTATAATATATTTTAAACTTATATATGACATTAAAAAATATTATACATATAAAATAAAAGTCATAAAATATCTATAAAATAAAAATATTATCTATAAACTATTCATAATACAACCATACATAATTAAAAATAAAAAATAAGAATATAATTTTGTATGAATTAAAAATGATAGTCTATATAAAACTTAGAAATGTTAAAAAAAATTCATAGGTCATCTTACTTGTCCACATACTATCTTACGTGGACTACGAACTTTCTTGAGCTAGGTAGGTTGTAGCTTGCAACTTCTAAGGCCTCTAAAATAGAGGCTTAAATCCTTTGAAAACTATGGCTTAACAAATTAGACCATGGGCTCTAGCTCATTTTAGCAACTTTATAATGTTATATCACACCATCATAAAGAAAATAGTGAAGGCAACCCATCACATGACCTCACTCGTATTCACTTACAATACAAGTAAAATTGTTTATAATAAATTATTCATTTCTAATTTTGTCCGACAAATATATGTTATTAATATTATGTTATATTTGAAAGTTACATCAACTTGACAATTTCATAACAAGTCAAGGTCCTCGGGTTTTCATCAAAAAAATTTAAAAAAGTAATGATAAACCATTTTCGATCCATTTTGGTAAGATAGGTATTTAGTAGCTAGAGGGTCAAAACTTAAAGCACTTTGTATATGACATAAGAGTACTAGTCAAAAAGCATTGTGAGACCTTCCATAAAAATTGGAAAAAGGCATATGAGAAGTAAAGGGTATATATTATGTAGGGAGTGTGTGTAGGTATTGTTGAATATATTTTTCTTATTATTTTATGTTTAATATTAAATAATTATTTGATATAGTAATTACATGATTGTTACATGTCTTTCAATGCAATTGTATTTTGAGTGTGTTAACATTTCACCCTAAAAACAAGGCATCATGTTCGCTGGTGTCGAATAGATGACAATCGATTGATATTGAGATTGTGTAAGTATTTTTGAATATATTTTTTTATTATTTTATGTTTAATATTAAATAATTATTTGATATAGTAATCGCATGATTGTTACATGTCTTTCAATGCAGTTGTATTTTAAGTGTGTTAACAGTTCAACCCAAAAGCAAGGCATCATGTTCACTGGTATCGAGTAGATGACAGTCAATTGATATTGAGATTAGATGTCAAACCCTTTGTAACCACCTCTTGGAGCATAAAGGGCATGATGACATTCATGACATGCATAATGTGAGATAGGTGAATCCTATGGATATGCCATCATATCATTGGGATAAGTTACACACATACTTTAATAGTAAGGAGCACAAGGTAAGGATGAAGTAAATAATATAGGTCATCATTTTTAAATTCCAATTATTCACTTTTATAATTATAAATATTTTAATGTGAATTTATAGAAGTTGTTGAAAAGAAATAAGGAGAGCAGGTTGAAGAAGCTATATAATGATCATCACAAATCAAAGTCCATTGTAGTGTAATGACACAATAAGGTATTTTAAGTTAACATTCCTAAAATTTAATATTGTCAAACATGTTACGAATATTATATATCTTATTTTAAAACTAGAATAGATAAATAAAGAAACAAGTAAGTTGTAGCCAACGAGATAGAACTGGTGCAAGCTTCATATATTTCAAACAGGGGAGTGGATATATTTAGATACCCAAGCTGTTTGTGTAAGTAATTAAATTCTTATTTCTTAGTTTTAATTATTATAGAAAAAACTTTTTACTTATACTATTTGATTTTTATTGAAAAATCAAGGTCAAAATACTAGGACTGGTCACTTAACAATCTTTTTAGTATAATACTTCCTTCAAAGGCTTTTCAACAAGTTTGGTACAAATCGATAAGCCTGCTATTGCTAATGAAGTGTTAGGCACTTGTTGAGAGTATAGAAAGGTAGTTGGCTATGTGCTTGTTAGGACATCACATGGCACCCCTGGTTACAACTCATCTATTGTAGAATTTTCTCCAAGCTAGCAATAAGATGTAAGATTTGAGGAAGATGTGCAAAGCAAAATTTACCTAAGTTAGCAAGCCATCCCTACGCAGCAACATTGTATATTAAGACCAATTGTACCAGCACACCCAGAGGGAGCTCATGATGTTGTATGAGCATTTGAAGACTAAATTAAGGCTTAGTTTGCCTTATCATGCACTGCCTACTCTTAACATCCCTACCTTGATAGTATTGAGTAGATTTGCTTAGCAATCACCCTCCTTACCACACTAGCTCCCATATTCATCTTTCAACAATGGTAAGAATGACACCACTGATTATTTGATTTAGTGGTTTTTATATTATGCATTAGCTTTTGATTACTTAATTTATATCATTATGTATGGATGTTATGGTAATTTGTTTATTATATATTATATGCAATTTTACTTTATATATTTTCTTTTTGTCTTATTTAATATTATAGTGATACTTCTAAATTATTAATAATTGTAAAAAAGAAAATTGTCAACTTACTTCATAATGCTTGTCATTGAAAATAATATCTAAAAAAAGATATAATCTTTTAAAAAAATTAAAAAAACATATAAACAATATTTATCATCTCAATAGGTAGAAAGTATTTTAAAATAAAAATAAAAATTAATTTATAAAAAAAATAATGTCATCTCAATTGGTGTGAATTTTTTTAGAAAAAATAATAAATAGTTTTATACAAATGATAATTGTCATTTTACTAGATTTAGACATGTTGTCTTTATAGACTTGTGACAATTGTCATCTGTAGTAGTTTTTACTAATGACAATAGATTTCATATCAACGACTTTCATCATTTATATAAGTCATTTTTTTGTAATCAATTATTCTATAATAGTGATTATTGATTCAAGCGGTGTGTGTGTGTGTGTGTGTGTGTGTGTGTGTGTATCACTCCATTCCAAAATTAAGATATGCCATTGGCCTCTTTGAAGACTTGTAGTAATACTTACAAATTGTCTAATTCTTTGAAAAGGTTGGCGACAAAAATTGAACCTAAAACATAACTAGTCAAAAATAACAAATTTTATTAGTTGAGATAACTCAAAAGGTTAAATAATATTTTTGTCATATCTTGAGTTTAATTTCAAAATATTATATATATGCATATAATAATTTAACCATTGTTGCTATCACAAAAATAATATATTATCTATAAGGGAGGGATTTGTTAAAATTTATTAGGGACTTACACGAGATCATCTCATGAAAACTGAAGCCAGTGTTGGTGGTGAGTTGCTTAAAAAGGCAGAGAAATTCGGCCCAAATTTTGGAATATTAAGGTCAACATTATGATGCTAACTCATAGCTAGAAAGATTCTGCTTTAGTTATGCCTTCTTACCCAAAATTCTCGCTATATTTATTATAATCCAAACCAGAGGCAATGCGATTATACATTGTCGCCATCATTCATTGTCTTGATTGAAACCAACTACTGATTCTTTATTTCATTTGGCCTTGATCTCAAGCGTACTAGAGTTCTCACTACTACTCGTGACTGTTAATGGTGAAGGGGTTACAAAACTAAACCGTATGCATGTCAATATTTTTGAATTGGTGAACACAGCACACCGCAAGCGGACGTGCCGGAGTGGTTATCGGGCATGACTAGAAATCATGTGGGCTTTGCCCGCGCAGGTTCGAATCCTGCCGTTCACGATTTCCTGTTTCATTTTTACAACCGCAGTTACGGAACCTGATTTTTGCAAACTTATCTGCCGAAAAACTTAACTAATATGACATGAAACTTTTTGCCCACAAATTAGTAGTGAAATTCATTCAAATTCAATTGACTTGGTTAAATCTAAAAATAAGTAGTGAGTACATTATGTCGTAGAACTTTGCGTGTAAAGAGAAGAGCCAAAGGCATTACCAAGAATGAAACAGCAAGACAGAGGAAAAGAAAAAGAAAATCTGGGTTTGATCAACGTATAAAACTGGGCAGTATATATAGCAGCCAATCAGAAAGAGGTAGGAAAAACCAAAAAGCTTCCCCATTGCTACTTCCACTGACAGTCTAGCAGCCTGCACATATATTTATACTCGTTACAGTACTTTGCACCGGAATCAGCTGGGTTTTGTAGCATAGCCTGGTGCTGTTTGCAGACGCCACTGGGCTACTGCTCATTGTCCCTAAAGAAACAAGCATATATATATATATATATATATATATATATATATATATATATACATCAGATCTGATGATAATGGTTGCTGTTTTTCTCTCCTCTTCAATTTCTTGTGTGACCATCAGCAGTTATTAAGTGTTTTGTATTTTGCATGGGATATTGGATCCTTTCTGATGTTTCTTTTTCAAAGTTTTATTGAAGCTCTCTCTACTCTACATGACTTCCATAAAAGGCGTGACAGAGATCCCATCCATGTGTTTCAGTACATAAATTATGTAAACTAACACTACAACGGAAAAACTTTCCACCTTGTATATGTACTCCTGCAAATCTTCCCACGCCGCAACTGCTGCTAGGGTTTTTAGCCCTGCGGTAAGGAAAGCCTCCAAAGTCCACCATATTTTTAAGTTGGAAAATTCTAAAGTACCTCCAAAGTTCTTAAATCCTGGATGATATGACACAATCTCATCCATTGAATGAGATTACTTAAATCTTTAGTAATCTTATCCTATCCAATGAATAAGATTTTGCTATATACCCAGAATTTAGAAACTCCTGAATGTATTATAGTCTTCCCTTTTTAAGTTCTTTAGTGTACAAATTTCTTTTTCTCTGTTAATTTGTTTGAATTCTCTTTAAGGTTGCTATGAACCAAACTAGCGCATCTACATTTATATAAAATTGTTGTGTATATACTACTACTCGACTTGTGTATATGTCATAGTTTTGTTTTAATCAAACTAGTATTGATGATCACTTTGACTTAGATCATAATATGTATTTAATGGTATATTTGAAAGCTGGGAGAGGAAAAGAAGTAAATTCAAAGAAAATGAATAGAAAAAAAATTGAGGAGGATTGTTAGTTAAAGTAATTTTTCTATTCCTTACTAAGAGGTTTAAAAAATTCTCTTAAATCTTCAAAGAAACACAAAAAAGAGGGTTCAAGAGGCGATTAATCATAATCCTTCCATTGCGTTCACCTTCTTAATCAAAACTTACCCAAAAGAAAGATGTTATGATCTGCAACATGTCATACCCATTTTTTCACCTACAACCTTCTCGATCCAAATATAGAACAAATGTGAAAGATGATACGCACAAGTGAGACACTCAACTGATGTCTGCAATTCCATTTGTGCATCCACCCTTCGTTTACTTAATTTGAATGCGTAATAGAAGATTATGTAGAGCTTATCTATGTACCCTTCAAGGTTAAATTTTAAAGAAATGGAATATTTTGCTAGTACTCTAGTACTGTAGTTGCATCAAACATTGTTGCGATTTTTTACTTTTATATTGTCTTGCATTTGAATAGAAGACTTTGTGTATATATTAAATAATTTATCACTTATGCTATTATCAAGAAAAATAAATATATATTTGAATTTGTGTTAAATTACTTGCTACTCATGCTATTAAAGAATAAAACTAATTTATATTTGAATTCATGTTAAAAGGTTATTTGAATTTAAGTGGTTCAAGATTCTAATCTATTTGTAAATCATGCGAATTTCATATAAATTTATAAAATTAACTTTTGTATTTTGAAACATAACAAAAATTGATAGAATTTTACTAAAATATATTTCGATTTAAATGAAAAACATGTCATATCATAGCTTTACCTCATTATCATAAAATCATTTAACATGCATGATATCATGAAAATCCAAATTTCAATCGTCTTTCATGCACGTATTTTAATATGTATTAATTATCTAATATGAAAAAAATAAATAAATAATTATTATTATTTTAGAATTGATTCAAAACATTAGTATTTATTTGTTGGTAAATTGCAACAATTTTTGTTCCAAGTAATTGAAATCATTTATATTATTAGTATGTGTTCTGTGTATGCCAAATATAACATAAAATTTAAACAAGTAACGCTCATCTTAAAAGATGCAATAAATAATAGGTTAATTAGAGCATAAATCAAATTACTAAAGAGAACAAAATTAATTAAGAATAGAGTTAATAACACGGTCTTGCGTAGGAAAGAGAGGACTTTTACCCAAGAACATGCATAAACTGTTTAGATGGGTATTGGTTAAACGATAAATGGAAATTAAAGCCAATGAAAAGTTGTGCTTTGGACTCTTTCTTACAGACTAGCCAAAGAGACAAAACAAAAAGGGATTCTTTTCTGTGATGCTAATAACAAAGCTTGAGGGACAAATCAACAGAATCAGAAGCTGTATCACAACAAGTTTCAGCAGTAATAGAAGAAGCTTCATCGCCCGATGTAACTGAAGCAACTATGGGCAATTCCACCTCCTCGAAACTAGCGCCTCTGCCATCGTTTCCTGGGAAAAACTCATACTCAATGAAAACTCTTCCCTTTGATGTTTTTCCCGTTCTGCGGACCGTCGCAGCCTCCGCACACTATAATAATAATAATAATAATATATAGTTATTCATACATAAAAGAAATTATCAGTTTTAAGTTGTGATTAACAACATAAATATTTCAATTGCATCGGATGATCTATAAATAAATCGGTGTATATTTTGAGTCTATGATCATGTAAGTTAAATATTTACTACCTCCTCATCGAGATTGCTAGAAGCATGAGCAGCAGCAGCATGATTGGCAGATCTGGTGGGGAAATTTGAGGGTTGAGGATTGAATCCGAGAAAATCATGTTCATTGATTGGCCTTATATCTGAAGGCCTCTCTCTCATTGTATGTGGTACTCTTACATCATTCTCCAAATTACAATGCTTTTTCTGAAGCCAAAATCAAATTACAAACTCAGCAAATTCTTCTTAAATATAAATAATGAAAAACCAAACTCCCAAATGCACGTAGGATAAATGGGTATTGATTTCACAGAGTTCATTAGGGATAAATAATAAAAAATTACTTAATTAGTTATATAAATCATTATCATTTCTTGTATATCAAACCAAGTACTATCAGTGAAAAAAACCACCTTGAAGCAAACTTGAGAATGATATTCAGATGCAGAATGCATATTTGGCATTGAAGAGAGCTCTTTCGAGGTCTCAAATGGGGTTCCAACCAAAACCCCCGAACGTGGAGCTGCGACTCCCAACGGGTTCTCCATATCAACCCGATTCGCCACGAGCCACCCACCAAAACCGAAACAACCACCGCTACCGCTGCCGAGACATCTATTCCCTATCATGGGAGCAGGCATACCGATGGCGTACGCAGGAATCGCAGGTTGAGCGCCATGAAGCATCGCATGGTTCGCCACTGCACCATACCGCAGAGGAATATCGCCAAACAACGGGTCGTGGACAGGGAAGGATGATACAGAAGGATTGAAAGTTGGAAATGCGGGTTTTCGGGCGTTATCTAAGGTTTCTTGAAGCCTTATACGCTCAAGTTGTGCCACACCTAGACCTCTCTGGGGCTGCTTCCTTGGTTTCGGGCTTTTCCCGTTGGCCTTTCTGCGTCTGGTTCTTCCGGGCTTGGGTCTCATGGATGAGTTGTCGTGCGTTTGGTCTGGATCCGAGGCGATGGGGAGAAGCGAAATGGTGGCCATTGAGTAAATTCTTGTGCATAGGAGGAAAGCAATGGAATAGTTGCAGAAACACAGTGAGGAGAGAATGAAACTAAGCTGAGAGGACAGAGAGGGAAAGCTCTATGCTATATTGTGCTTTTGTGTTCTGTGAAATGAAGAAAAGGTGATATGCTTGTGTGTACTGTGAAGCGGTAAAAAGACATGGAAACAAGGGCGGTACTTGTCCCCTCGGTGTCTTGAAGCAGTGTTTTTTTGTTTTTGGCTCATCTTTGAAACAGATTTGAATTATGTAAACTATGTAATTATGTGATGTAATACACTGTACGTGCTTTATAAGCGTCGTTCAAGCAAATACATAAGGATTAAATAGCCTTAATTGTAGCGAAGATGAATCATAATTTATTAATCAGTAATGTTATATGATTCAGCATGAAATTTTAATTTATTTGCATGAAAAATATTTTTTTAAAAATCTAATTATATAATATTAGAATGATGAAAAATATTTTGATTTAATATTAAATATGAAGAATTTAAAAAAATAATTTTTTATTTTTAAAAAATTTTACTTTCTTCAAATTCTATAATTCGAGATATTATTTTTTTATTTATCAATACAGGTGATTTGTCACTCCTTTATTAATATATATATATAAATAATTTTTTATAAAAAATACTTTGTGAAAAAATAAATAAAATTTAAATTTCAAATTTAAATATCAGATGAAAAAAGAAATTTATAAAAATTAATTCAACAAATATAAAAAGTTGAAAACTTGATGATCTCAATACTTATAACATTTTTTCATCAATATATTATTTATTGAAAATTAATTGATAAATAAAATTGTTAATATTTATTAGGATAATAAAAGTAAGATTTAAAAGAAAATAATAAATGTGATTTTAATTTTAGCAATAATATATTTATTGAAAATAAAATTCAAAATTAAAATTTGAATATTAAATAAGGAATATTAATTAATACAAAATGGAAATATTAATTTATAAAATATTTAAAATTTGATTTTGGATGTCGATAAATATAATATTTTGACTTTATTTTTTAAAAAAATGTTAAATAAACAAACTTAAAAAATCTTTAGAATGATATTTAAAAAAGAGTAAAAAATATAATTTTAATTTAATTTTTTAGTTCCACCCAAAATCCAATTACAATTTTAATATATTAAAATTTTGAAAATGCAATTAAGGGAGTCCGATGAATTTAATATTTAAATAACAAAATTAACACTTATTTTTTTCAGGGTAACGATGCATGTTATTTCCGAATAAATATAATATAATATAATAAATATTTTTTCAAACTGAAGTGGCTATGGATTTTTCGAGATAATATTTATGTGACAAGTGTCGTGCTGTGGGACCGAAGGACCATGTTGCAGGTGGGACCCTCCTGGGGGTTGGGGGGTGGGGAACCGAACGGCATTATGGCTTGGCCTCACCTGGCTGAGATAGAGTAGGGCCAGAGTCGGAAGTAAGAGTGACTAATCTCTGGCACCGTGTCAGTTCTAGCAAAACTTAGGAAGTGTTTTGACAAACAGTTTATTGGATAATTTTTAATTAATTTTATTAAATTAATTGGTTGATAAACTAAAAATTATTAATAAATTATTTAATAATTAATTGTTTCAAACAGTTTATTCTTCTCAAACAGTTAATTTTGAAAAAGCTGGAGCAAGCAGTATTTTAAATTAGCTGATGAATAAATTACATACAAAAGATTGAATTACCTTCCATTAATTTTAGTATTTTCCTGTCTGCCTTTAGCTGTCTCTGCGTCTGCGTTTGCGCCTTCAGTGGCCAGGAAGTCAGCCACCTAGACGAAGGGAAGAGCACTGTCCGTGCTTTTGCAAAAAAGGCTGAACTGCATTGCCTTTTAAAAAAAAAAATCTCCCTCTTCTTTAAAAAATGGGATATGTAATTTAAGAGAATATAAAATGTTAAAATTATAATATTTATTTTTATATAAAAATTAAATAAATATAAATATTAATTTCTTATCAATAAATTTATTAATTATAAAATTTATATTAATTTAATTTTAAAAAAGTATTTAATTTATAATAAATTGTAATAATATATTATTTAAATAATTTATAAAATATATTAATATTCTTATATATTATTTTATATACAAATAGATAATTTTACCAAATACTTTATTCAAATAGTTAATGTAATCAGTTAATCAAATCAACTAATATAATTAGATATCAGTTAACAGCTAATTGAAATAACTAACAGGTACAGCTGTCAGCTAATTATCAAATAAGACTTTAATAGTTATCTTAATGTAAACCATAAAAGGTGGGAGTAAGATAGCCAGATAGTGATGAAAAATTGTTGGTCACCCAATTGACATATAATTTATGTGTCTATATTAATTAAAATTAAAATTAAAATTAAAATTTTTTACATTATTATTATTTAAAAATTAATAAAAATTAATTTTTAATTAATTTTTATATTTAATTTAATTTTTATTTTTATTGATAATAAATATATAAATTATATGCTGACTGAATAACTAAAATGACCTTAATAGAAATTTGGAAGCCCGTTTTCATAAGAGTTTTTGTTCAAATTATAATGATGCTCCAATTGGGTAAACGGTCTTCACAATCAAAAGAAACAAGGAGCTGTTGCTGATGAGAATAGATTTGTCGATTAATATAATTTTATCAGGATAATTTAATGGATAAAGATTGTATATCAAATTAATTTTATACGAGTTATTTTTTCAACAAATCGGTTGAAATTAAGTTAATACAGTATCAGACTAAATCCTAAATTGGTTTTAATAAGTGGTTTTAGATAGATTTTATAATCCACTTTACCTTATTATTATTACACTATTTATTTATTGTTAATTTTATAACCTTAATTAATTAAAATTAATAATTATTGTTGGATATAAATAAAATAAAAAAAATTAAGACAAAATAATTTTTTATGTGAAAACCCTTACAATTAAAGGATTAAAAATCACATGAATTGTCCAAAAAAATTTCATTATTAATTAAAATAGTTAAAATATTTTATTAACCAAATTCATGATATATATATATATATATATATATATATATATATATATATATATATATATATATATATATATTACTATTTTGAACTAATAATAATTTATTACTCTACATAATATTTTATTTAGTTATAATAATTACCTTATGTAATTATTTTTTGTTAATTTTATATTTTTTTTATTATAATTTTTTCTCACATAATTTTTATTGATTTTTAAATCATAATGTAATTATTTATTTTAATAATTTTGTGTAATATATATTGACATTATTAAATATATAAAATCATTAATTATAATATTAAAAATTATTTAATATTATTCATATATATAATTTAAATATTATATATATTAAATTGTGATTTTAATATATTAAAGTTATAATTTTAATATATATTAATAAATTAATTATTTATTATTTATTAATATTATCATATTAATTAATTAAATTAATAATTCACTGAATTAATACTTATCAATTTTAATTCTTTGATCTACTGTTATTATTTTTTATATTAGTTTTAATTTTAAATCAATCAAAATTATACCATTTCTAAGTAACTCATTATACTCGATCCATTTTTGAGTGTTCTGTATGCGAATCTGCACAGGTAGCCTTGCAATGCGATGATATCCCTTTCTTCCGATTTGGAGCCCAGAAAAGCGGAAACATCGTGGCGCCTTCCAACGTGGTGTTCTTCCTCTCCCACCCCACCCTCCTCAACAGACTCACAAACACTGTTACTGGATTCACCAATCAAATTGGTTCACTCATGTTAAAATTTGATACATTTATAAAGGTGAATTTCATGCTACCTACTTTTTAAAATTTAGAGTGATATAATAATTTTAAAATTAATCAGATTAAAATAATTTAATTATATTTATTAAAAGATAAATAGTTTTAATTTAATAATTTCAATTTTTATTATATTACTTCAAATTTTAAAATCTTTGAAGGATAATAATAAGAACCATTTATGAAATTAATACACTATAATCTTTCTTTATTAAAAAAAAACTTTAAAATTTGAGAGAGACTTGCAATCAATATAACTAATAATATTTAATTTTTTATTTGAATAAGAGCTTTTTGCAATTTACTTTAAATAAGCATTATTGTATATTTATATCATCTTTCCAATTAGATTTATATTAGTTATTGTTTAGAAGTTTTTATGAGTTTTAAAATTTGATCGTTATTGGTTAGAAGTTTTTATGAGTTTTAAAATTTGATCGTTATTGGTTAGAAGTTTCTATATGAGTTTTAAAATTTGATATGAGGTTTTTGAATTCAATTTATTACTAAATTATGTATATTGCTAATTATTTACTATCTTTATATTTAATATTATTAGTGATAAAAATAAAGTAAATTGAATAATATTTTTACGCATATTACACACTTAACGTGCTAATTAAATTTATTCCCACGAATCAAAATTTTGTTCAATATGTATCGTGTATTCATACTCGTATAACACATTGAAACCTATAAAAAATTAAATAACACTAATCACAAACCATTTGTTGGTTTGAATTATATTCATATATAATTTTAAATTGTGAATCACAGTAATGACTGTAAGCGACAACTGCATAATTGTTGTTCCAATATCTATTACAAATTTTTTGATCAAAACATAACAACAATCAAAATAATAATTTTTATTTAAAATCATGAGTACATTCATACACCTTAACAGCACTAATATGGTTTTTCGTTAACATTATTTTACTTTTATAATTAAGCATACCAGACATTTGATAAAATATTAATCTAATCAAATAATTGATTAAATAGTCAGATCAACGCTATCATATGTTACAAGCTAGAGTTATTTAATAATTTCTTTATAAATTTTTGGTAAATTATATTTTATTTTGGCATAACTCCGCTCAATTTCATCTAATTCATTTGTATTTTTAAATATTGAAATTCTGTCCAATTTTTAATAGAATTGGATGCTCCACACGATCTTCTTTGCCTTTAGTTCCTTATTAATTAAGCTTAATTTGAAATTCATTTTTAGAAATAATTTACCCATGAAACACAAATAATTGTTTCTAAATTACTTTCACAATTCTCCAAGAAGATTAGGACTTTCCGATAAATTGTTTCTGAATTCTAAATTAAGTTCAAATTTTGCAAAATTAGAGATAACACAAATTACCTTGATAGATAAAATTTAAATAAATAAAGTATTAACATTAAAAATATAAATTGTCTAATTTTAATAATTCAAAATATATGTGAGTCCAATTAAATTAGAAGAAATTATACATGAATAAAGTATAATTTACTCTAAAATTTCCAAATCAAGTATAAATGACGTGTTCTTAATTCGCACAAAAATATTGAACTTCAATTAGCGGTAACCTTTGATCCAGAAAAAGAATATTAGCCTTGCAAATAAAAATGGCAATGATGAAGGTATTGCTAAGATATTAAAATTTTCGTACTTGTCCTTATTTTAAAATATTTTACTCGTCCACGTTCTCATACAGGTAAGAGTAGAGTTCTCAATATCTATTTTCCAATTAAATAAATATTTGAATCTTTATCCTATCTCAATTTTTCTTATTTTATTTAAATAATGCATATTTATCTATATCTAATTATAATTTTTCAATAAAAATTAAAGATATTATCTTATTTTTATCCTATTTATTCAATTATAATTTATCTATATTCTATTATTTTTTAATAAAATAATATTTATTTTCAAAATTCTGGTAGTAGTTATTTTTTAATAATGAATAACATGAAATTTTTTAAATTTATCATAAAAATATATATTTAATTAACTGCTTATATACATAATTTTAATTTTTTTTATTATATAATTAAATTTATATATAAATATACATTATTATTTATTACTTAATTATATACTATATAACATAAGCACAGGGAGGGTCAGGTAATATGTTCCCTATACTCATATCTAATAAAATTTTCAAAAAACTCTTATTATTTATACTCTTATCCATTTTCAAAATCTCACACTTATACCCAAATAGATAAAATTAAGAGTATTCATCGGATATGGGCCAAATTGCCATTAGTGAGGTTGAATATAATAGTTCTCCTGCAAACAAACATCTATTCAATTCATTATTATGTGTTTAAAGTGGCAAATTATTGAGAAAATTATGGTTGTTCAATGAGCATATCTATTCATTGTTAATAAAAATTAAAATAAATCTATGAGGAGGTGGTTGAAAAATTAATTATTTTATTAATTTTTTATTAGTAGATGTTAGATATTCCTATAGTTAATTATTTTATTAATTTTTTATTAGTAGTTGTTAGGTGTTTCTATGGAGCCTCTCTCAACTACAAAAACTAGTTTAAAAGTTAAGGCATTCTCTTAACTTATAAATTAACATCAAGTCTTTTCCATATTCAACATAGAATAACTTAATAATCTCCTCCTCACATATTAAGCTGTCTATTAACTAACTCTCCTGTTAATTACTAGATAAAGTTGTTACAATTGAACTCTAACATCTTTCATAATTGACATGAGAAAACTTAATAATTTTCTCTTTATACATTGAACCATCGATTAAAATTTTAATATTAAGTGGTTCTCCTGTAAACCATTAAGAAGAGATATTGTAATTTGAACTTTAATACTACTATTATGTGTTTTTATAGAATTTTTTTTAATCATAAAAGCTAACCTAAGAAAAAATTGAAATTTTTTCTCAACTTATAAATTAACACTATTTTTTCTACAATCAATGTAGAATAACTTAATAATAGTAGTAAGTACACATGGGTAACCAACTATTTTTCCAACTATATCCATATATCAGCCAAGTGTTTAATGGCCTCTCCACATGTCTCTAAACAGCTTCATCCATCCAATCAGTGAGTGTGATCCATATATGTGATGTCCAACCCCTAAAAGCAATGCCCACTTTTTGCCTTTATTTTTGTTGTTTTTGTTCTGAGCAAATCTCAACATCCCGCAGGATTTTGTAACTTGAACATATATTCTCATGCGATTCAACCCATGTCCATGCAATACAAAACAATTTTCTTGGTTTAGTTGTTTGCGGTGACAATTTTAATGCAGCTTAGCCCATGATATGCTAGCTGTTATACCCCCTTTTGCCATTGCATAATTTCATCCCAAATCTCTGGTTACATTAATTTTTACCAAATCATAATATTTAAAACCTTATCAATAATCAAGTACCTAAAGTTTTTTTTTTTTTTTTTACATTTACATGAACAGTAAGAAGGCTTTGATTTAAGATTTTTGGCACTCTGTCAAAGCTTTTATTATCGAAAGTCACTGCATGACAGGATGATGATACCTAAAGGTTTTTTTTTATTTTTTATTTACATTTACATGAACAGTAAGAAGGCTTTGATTTAAGATTTTTGGCACTCTGTCAAAGCTTTTATTATCCAAAGTCACTGCATGATAGGATGATGAGAAATTTAGATAAGGTGCTAAATATTCTAAATTTAAATTTCCTCATCATCAATATATCAAAAAAATAAAAATTCTTCACCATTACAATTTTTAATGAAGGTTCAATTAAAAATTGTAAGGAAAATAAAAGCTGTGAACTTACATACCCTAGTCTAGAGATAGGGCATATTACCCCAGTCAAAAGTTTTTATTGACTAACATTTGATATTCAATAAAAATTTCTATCATATCTTATATTATAATTTAAACCCTTAATATTTTTCTTTTATAACAAAAGTCCAAAATATTATTTATCACTTATATTAAATCCTCTATTTATCTATCTATTGAAACTCTTATTTTTCATACTCTCTACAAACATGTGACATTTATTTATTAATTTTTTTCTGCCTAAGGTCATAAAGCTGTCCCAATTATTATTTTCTTCTCTTTTTGTTTTTCATCTTTATATTTCACTTTTTTAATTTATTCTTTCCTATCTCATAATTTTAATATAATTATTTTAAATTTTAAAAATTTAAAATTAACAAATAGAACTAATCAAATTAATCTTATATATTCTATAATAAAAATATTTAAATATTACCTTATGCTTTATTTCAAATCAAATATATTTTATTTTGGATTTTATCAAAATTTTGCAACTTGCTCCTTATTCTATTCATTTTATCTACTTCATTGCATTTTTTTATTTTTATTCACTCCTATTATTTATAATTCAAATGCTAATATCATTAAATATTATAAATAATATACAAAATATTTTCTTTGGATCCTAAAAATATTTCACCTAAGTTAAAGATTTGATTTGATTTGATTGAATTACTTAATTACATAATTTATTTTTAACTATTATTATTTTATAACTTATGTATTGTTTCTTTTTTCTTTTATTTTCACTATTATATACCTTTTCATTTTTTATTTCTTCATATCTACTTATATTTTTTGCAACGTAGATGCTAATATCACTAAATTATACACATAAGATATAATTTTTATTATAAACATATTTTAAGTATCTTAAAAATTTAATATATATAAACTATTGTTTGAATTAATAAATTAAATATCTTTTTTTTAAATATAATAAAAATAAAATCAAATTTAAACATTTCAATAATTTAAAATATTTATATAGAATTTTAAATATTACATTTTAAATTAGACATGCATTGATTGTAATTTGGTAAAGGGTTTACAACCCATGTTCTGTTTCAATTCTTTTTACCTACTATATTACATTTTTTTTTACTTCTATTAATTAGAGTTCAATGTTCAATATTGTTTTGTAGTATAAATATATATATATAATATTTTTATTATAAAATATTTTAAATAAATTAAAATTAATTAATTTAATTAAATTACTTGATATATTTATATTTTAACTCCTATTATTTTTCAACTTATGCATTATTTCTCTTCTTTTTATTTGTTTCATTACATATTTTTTTATTTTTTATTTTGATTCATGTTGTTTATTACTCAAATATTAATAGTATGAGGCTATATTTTATTTTTTATAAAAAATTAAATAATTTATAATTTTAATATATATAATTCATTATTTTTTAAAAATAGAACATGTAATAAATTAATTCAATTAAATAAAATCTTGAACATTTTTTAATATTTTTATAATAAAAATAAAATATATATTATTATATTTATAATACTAGATGGTGTGTGAATTGTGAATAATAGGAGTGTAGAATAACAATTATGTAGATAAAATAAAAAAAAACACATGAATTATGAACTCTTGATAAAATCTAAATTTTTTATATTTAATATGAAATAAAATAATTGAAATTTTATATGAAGAAAATATTGATACATTTTAATTAAATTTAATTTTGGTTTTAAAAAAAAATATTATTAAATGGGGTATATATTTAATTAATTCAATAAATATATACATCATATAATAAGTTTTTACTTATTTTTATACATGATTTATATGTTATGTAATTAATATAAATTTAATTACATAAAAATAATTTTAATTAAATACTTACATAAGGTGTGAAATTAATGTAAAAAAAATAAATCAATATTTTATAATATTTTTATTCTAGTTTAGAAACTTTATAAAAAATATAGAATCTGATAAACTAGTTAATTAAGTGAAAGATGAATGTTATTTCTAAATTTTGTAGAATCTAAGAAGGTGATTTCCAAGTTTATAATGTTGAAGAGGTTAAAATTTAACCATCCCAAAGTTGAAGAAAATAATTTAAATTTTTTTAAATACATATTTTGTGAGATTTTATAAAATTCAAAGTGCCAAAATGCTTAACTTGCTTGAGATTTATTTGCTAGAGTGACAATTTAATATATATAGGTGTGTGTATATATATTAATTTAATTATTGTATGAAAAATAATTAGTTAATTTTATTTAAATTAATTTGTCAAATATTGTACAAATAATTGATGTATTTTATGAGTTAAATTTATATAATGAAGTGGATAATTTCTTCAATTATAACCAAAATATTAAAAAAATTGAGAAGTGATTATGTTAATATGAGCACACAATTACAAATATTATTAAGAGATTTCTTATATTTAACGTATTATGAAAATAAATAAAATTACATAAACATAAACAATCAATTGATTAAAATTATCAATTAACTCACTATAAATTAATAATTATTCTATCATCAGACCACCATAATTTTAAGTTAAAAATATTGTAACAATTGGATAAAAACATATTGATTAGAAAATAAAAATTATTTATTTTTAATTTATATTTTTTTTGGTGAGGTTATTTTATAAATATTTTATTTTTTTAGATGGAATAATTCTACAATTGTTATTTTTTTAATGGGCTTAAACATAATTTTCCTTTCATCTCACCTAACCACTTGTTTCAAGTTGCCTTTACCTTGCAGTCAAATATCTCAAAAAAAATTTTTGTCAAGTCAAACTATCTGATCATGAATAATTTGACAATATAGTAAGATAATTTACCTTACTTCCGTAATAGGGCATAGAAGTCTACACCAAAAATAAAATTTTGTATATCAATACATAGAGTCCAACACTAACAAACATGTTTGAACTAGCCAATAAAAGGAATTGTACAATGCGAGAAATGATTCCTCTTTTAAGAATATCAATTCGGGAAGTGCTTTGAGGGTGTCTGCATCACCGACGTGTGATTACTGCCCTGGTCCCTAAGCCAAATCATATGTCATATTCTTTAGCAGTCCACAATATTGCACAACACCTTTCTCGACGCTTGACCATAATAATGAATAATATATTTAAATTGAAAATTTGTTTAATATAGATTCAAAGCCAACCAAAGAAAACCGCAACATTTTTTCTTTTAAACTAAGGTATTTTCACATTTTTTATTAAATATGAAATTAATTGCCTTTCGGATTGTGAGGAGTAAACTAATCCTTTTTTTAACCAAAGAAAACTGTAACATGAAAGATAGTTTCCATAGTTGCAAGAAAAAAAATACTATTTATTCGCATTATATATTCATATGATGATATTTAGTAATCAACTAAATCATCAGTTGATTTGGGGTATTTAGCTAATTGATAAAATTAAATAATTATTTTAGTGGCATTTTGATTTGTAGAAATTTCTTATATTTTCGAGAATGTTTTAAAGGTATATAATATTTTTATATTTAGTTCAAATTTTAAAAAAATATTCATTAAAATATTTTTAATTTAATATTCTTCAAAAATATTTTCAAGAGGAAAGTGATATTCTTCATCCTATAATATGGAATCTTTAATTAATATAAATAGATTATTTTACTCACCCTTATATTAAAATTTTACTAATATTAATACTTTATTTTACCAATTCCTATCATTATTAACCATTACTAATAACTTACCGTAATCATCCATCACCCACCACCCTTACTATTAATAACCTCTACTCATTAATAATCATTGATAATCACAACTCATTGTTAGCAATCATTATCAATTATTACCTACTATTAGTTATTATCATTCATTGTTATCCACTATTAGTGATTACCATTTATTACTATCAATTGTTATTGACTATTATCAATCACCACTAATCATCGATAACTATCGTTTATCACAACTCGTCACTTGTGACCAGCATTGATTACCATTTATTATCAGTGACCATCATTGGTCATCATTTATCATCGATGATTACTACTGGCCACTACTTAATGTCAATAATTACCATTAGCCATTACTTATTGTCGATAACTATTATTGGTCACTATTGCCGATAACTACTACTTATTAGCACCTAACCTAAGTGAACACTACTGGCTATTACCATTTTTAGTAATCATCACTCACCACTATCATCATTGTCGGCTATTTAATTTTTAATGAGATTTTTTTTAATATAACAATATTTTTTAAATTATTCAAAATAGTTAAAATATAATATTATAATATTTTTAAAAATATTTCTAATTGAAACAAATATGATAATGTCATATTCATAGGAACTAAATTTTTAGGAATCACATTTCCATAAATATTAGAATTCTTAGGAATGTTTAATTTTACAAGCTAAACATCACCTGTATGTGTTTAGTAAATAGTTATTTTGATTAATTGATTCACCCTAACTAACTATTTTAAAAAAGTTAAAAACTCAATATTTTTAATTAGTTAATTTATAAAAGATAATGACCATTATTGTTCACCACCTGTTATTGGAAACTATCGCTATGGCCCATTGTTAATGACTACTACCTATAGCACCTAACTTGGGTGAGCACTATTGGCCACTACCATTCCTAATAATTATCACTGGCCACCACCCATCATTTAATTTTTAATAAAAGTATTTTTTTAATTTAAAAATTTTTTAAAATTATTTAAAATAATTAAAACATTATATTGTAATATTTCTAGAAATATTTCTAATTGAATTAAATATAATAATATCATATTCTCAGGAATTAAATTCATAGAAATTACATTCCTCAAAATATTAAAATTTTTAAAAATATTTTATTCAGTGAACTAAACACCACCTTTATATATTTGATAAACAATTATTTTGATTAGTTGATTGGTTTAAATCATCTATTTTTAAAAATTTAAGAAACTTGATATTTTTAATTAGTTAATTCATAGAAGACAGTAATCATTGTTAGTCATCACTCATTGTCGATAATCATCATTAATAATCATTATCCACTAGCACCCAACCTAGGTGAGCACTACTAGTCACTACTATTTTTAATAACTACTACTGATCACTATTTAACATCATTAATCACTCAATTTATAATGAGAATTTTTTTAATCTAAAAATATTTTTAAAATTATGTAAAATAATTAAAATATAATATTATAATATTTCTAAAAATATTTATAATTGAATCAAATATAATAATATTATATTCTTAACAATTAAATTCTAGGAATTACATTCTGAGGAATATTATAATTCTTGACAATATTTAATTTTGTGAACTAAATACTACTTTTGTGTGCTTAATAAACAACTATTTTTATCAATTGATTAGCCACAGTCAGCTATTTTAAAAAAGTTAGAAAACCTAACATTTTCAATTAACAATTCATATAAAGATAGGTAAAAAAGATAAAATTACACAAATAATATATTTATGCACATTTATTATTTTACTTAAAATATCACACAAAAGAATTCAACCCAAACTGTACAATATACAAGCAGAGGGTCAATCATTTAAACACAAATCATTTTTAATTATATATGTATAAATTTAATATATATAAAAATGTAATAATTCTCCATGAATAATAAATAATCATTAACTTTTTATTAATTAAATTTATATAATAAAATTAATATGCATTAAAAAATAAATATTACTATGTTATTTAATTATTAATGAATTTAAATTTTTTTAAATTAAAAAGTAAAAATTAATAAGATTAATTTAATCATATATATAATACATACATACATAATAATTTTTTCTTGGTCCAATTGTCAAATCATCACTTAAATAAAAAAAAGGGATCATTTAATATACAAAATATTACAGATGGTATAATCATTTTTTATTAACTTACATTCTTCTTAAAAAATATGGCGATGATGAAGATACTTGTAATATAAAGATAGTATAACCATTATAATTATAATATATATATATATATATATATATATATATATATATATATATATATATATATATATATATATAGTATATTGAAACTTGATATAAAATAATATGAAAGTGTATGGGGATATCTAAATATATTTATTTCTTAAAATAAAATTAAATAATTCTAATAAATTATAGTTATTTATTTCTAAAAGAAAATTTTAACAAGTTTAATGAATTATAGTAATTCATTTTTTGAATAATAATTTAATAAATAATAAATTGCAACAACATATATTTTAAAAGAAATATTAATTTAACAAATAATATATAAAATTTGAAATATTATTAAAGTAAAAAAATATAGTCAAATAAAGTATAAAATATATTCATGTCCTTATACATATTATTTTGTATAGAAATAGCTAATAATAAATAATTGATTTTATTAAATATTTTTATTTAAATAACTAATATTATCAATCAATTAAATTATCTAATATAATTAATTTAATTAATTATTAATGTAATTAGTTGATTGTTAAAAGAGTTCAAGTTGCCTAACAAGAGTGCATGCACTCCCACGAGCACAATAAGATGTTTGAATCATTTACCCAAAAAATTATTATTTGAGTCAAATAAGTTTTTACTTAAATTACTCATATTCAAAATATATTGTGTGTGAAATGTAAAAATAACATAAGAAATGATAGCATCGAACTAATTATAAAGAAATTCTTTTATGTTTTAAATTCCAACATTTTGTAATTTTTATTATTTTGAAAAATTAAAAGCTAAAATTTCAATACATACGGGTTTACAAAATTCAAATAGTCTTTATATAAAAGGTTCAATTTCACACAATAAATAAATTAATTTATAATTTATTGATTAAATTAATAAATTTTAAACTAACTCTTAAAGATATTTTGCACACTAATTTGTCAAAAAAAAGTTTGGATTTAATAAGTTATCTTGAATAATTTATGGCTTTGTTTTACACAATGACTCTATATCGTATAAATAACTAATAAATTAACTAAAGGTTGATAAGTTCATTGATAGTTAATAAGTTAACTAATAATTAATAATGTATAATTAATAAGTTAATTAATGGTATAAAAAGTATTTTATAAAATTAATTATTGAATTAGCTAAAATTATAAAATAATTAAAATATATTAATAGAAATAAATAATAAATTAACATAATTCACATTAATGAAAGATGTGAATTGTAAATTAATAAAAAGAATAAGAATAGATTTGAAAAAAAATTTAAAGAGGTAGTAGTTTATAAGTTATAAGCTATTTAAAGTAATTTATTAAATCAAAGATTATTTTTCTCAATAAATTAGTATGTGAAACACCTCTAGAATTTAGATTATAACTTAACGAATAAGTTAATAAGTTATAAGTTAACTTATTTATTGTATGAAATAGAGCTAATAAATAAATTAGTTTATAACTTCTTAATTTGATCAATAAATTATAAGTTAGTCTCTAGAAATACTTTGTATACTAACTTATTAACAAAAATAAGTTTTAATTTAATAAGTTAACTTGAATAATTTGTAACTTGTAAGCTACTATTTATTTAAATTTTTCTAAACCTATCCTTATTTTTTTATTAATTTACAACTCATATTCTTCATAATATAAATCTATTTTTCTAATTCTAATATAATTATATCCTCATTTTAAATTGTAAATATATAAAAATACATATATAAATAATATGTAATGTTATAAATATAATTAATTATATTTAAAATAATTATAATTTTATTATAAATAATCAAAGAGAATTTATATAAGTAAATAAATATATAATTTTATAAAATATAATTAATTAAATATTTGATATTATATTTTTATTTTAAAATTTTTAATTAATTTAATATAATTTAATTTTTAAATAAATATAAATTATTTTAATTTATATATCTATTTTTTTCTTAATATATCTTTTTATGTCCTTCTGTAATTTTAATTAATTCAATAACGAATTTTGTGAAATACTTATTATATAATTAGCTAACTTATGAACTATCAATTATGAGATATAAGTTATTAGTTATTAGTTAACTTATTAATTATTAACTATTTATACGAAAGATAGCTTATAACTTATAAGCTAATAGCTTTTTAATTTTTTTTAAAATTTATCTTTCTTTTTTTTATTAATTTACAACTTATGCCTTTAATAAATAATCATATTTATATTTCAAATAATAAATAAAAATTAAGTAAGTAAATAAATAAATATATAATATCATAAATTTAGTATAAATAATTAAATAATGTATAAATAAATATCTAATGCCATAAATTATAACTAATTTAATTTTAGTTAATTTTATCCATATTTTAAATTATAGATATATAAAATATATGTTAATAAATATATAATATCATAAAATATAATTAATAATATTTTAATAATTATATTTTATGTAATTATATTTTTGTTACAAATAATAATTTAATAAAAATTATATAAGTAAATAAATATGTAAGGGTCATAAAATATAATTAGTTAAATTATATTTTTATTTTGAACATTTTGATTTCATTAATATAATTTGATCTTTAAATAAATATGAATTAATTTAATTTATATATCTATTAATATTAACATGCATTTTTATATAATTTTATATTAATAAATAATTTTGTAAAATATTTGTTATGCAGCTAATTAGTTTATTAGCTATTGACTATGAACTAATTTATCAGTTACTAATTAGTTTATTAGTTATTTACATAAAATAAAGTCAAAAGTTTAGTTTATTTTTAGAAAGATAATTTTTTATAAGAAAATCTTATTTTTTTTCTATATAAATATAAATGAAGGAGTGTAATGTGTAATTATACTTTATGAAGTGAATTCCATGATACCGTAAAGGTTTCAATCCGAGATGATGTAGCAATTCTAAAAATCATTAAATTGAAATTATTTATTTATAACTATTAAAAAATAGATAATTATAATTGAATAATTTTAACCTAATAATTTTAAATCAAGCCACATCACCCCAGATTTTAAAATTTTATAGATACCAAAACAAAACTCACTTTGTAATTAAAAAAATGATACCTAAAATTATGACAGTAGAATAAGACAACTTTCCCTTACAACTTCCTCTTTGAAAAAGGATAAGTTATCTTTCACCACATTCCTTGCATTTAAGATTACACATTTAAATTACTTTTTATCATCATAATATTTTACAATTATATTCTTATAAAAATATTTTTTGCCAAAATAAACAGAGCTAAAATCTTGGTTTATTAAGTAGAAATATGCAGTGTTATAATTTGAGTATGTATAAAATTTTCACCATAAATACTTGCAACCATTTTTGAAGCAATGTGAGTAATTCGAATAGACATAATAGGATGGATTGCTCTTTGCATCCTATATCCACATTTGAATCTCCAAACATTATAAACCCTTTAACAAAATTTGCTAATTTTAGTCTCAAAAAACACAAACCTAATGTTTCATACTGTAGCACAAACTAACAAATTAGTGCCATTTTAAAAATTGGCAACTTAATTTTTATTTTGTTTATTTTTAAACTTTTTTTTTGGTTAAGTTGACCTAAAAAGCCTATATTCCGATTAAAAAGCAATAAAAAATAAATTTGACACCTAATTAAATAAAAATTCACTAATTTACTTTATTAAATCATGAGTTCATATATATTGTTTAAATTAGTTATTATTAATTTTTTTAATAAATGTATATAAATTTTTACTTATGATATCACTTAATTTGACAATTGGTTGAATTGATCAAAGCAATCCATAACATAATGGCCTTTTATATTTGTTGTTTGATCTAAATTTTTAAACATACGTAGAGAGTTTAAAATGTATTGTTAAGGGTGCACCCATAATGTCAATGGAGAAAGGATGATCTTCACTATCTATCAAGGGAGGCTTTTAGGACACCTTAATTTAGGAATTGTTCTAGCTAATGGATCGAAAAAAAGGATAATACTTTTGAAGGCTTGGGTTTAGTAGTAGACTTCAGTTGGTTGGATGTGTAATGCAGTGAAGATATCCCTTGAGAGTGTAAAGGATCACTAAGAGATTAGATTATAGGTCTTGATAGAGGAATGATATGAGTAGAAAATGTGGTTGGTACATTAGATGTTTATAAGGTTAGGAATCTTTCACTATTACAAATATGCTTATTTACATTAGTCTATAGAAATTGGTTTACATTAGTATTGATGTTTATTTTAATACGATAACATTTTTAATATTATATGAAAATTTAAAATGATGGACAAGAATATGATTAATATTTATGTTGATGGTAGGAAACTTATTACATCGATTATAAGATAATCAATGTCTAAACTTTGTGCAGAAATTTAAAATGTCAATTTTTAACTTAACTATCATCTAAAAGGCATTTTAAAGGTTTTACTGAGATAGCATAATTTAGCTTCAATGGACAAGACATTGGTTTTGTTTAATATCCATCATTTAAAAGGCATTTCAAAAGTCATATTAGTAACAACAAATGCAAAAGATGTTAATTTTAGTTAATAACTATCATGTAAAAGGTATTTTAAAAGTTTTATTAGAAACTATAGATGCATTAGATGTCAATTTAACTTACTAACTGAAATCTACTATTCTTATATAAATTTTCATTTTAACTCTCTCTTTCCATATGAAAATTTTTTGACATCTCACTCTCCAATATTTTTTACAATATCTATCTGACGATCAACCACTTTTATCACCAGAGTATCCAACATATTCTTATGATTAAGGTGGAGAAAAACAAGTAATAAATTGAAATTTGCATCGAGTATGATAATTTTGATATATAATATTTTTGCTATTCTTTCATTCTATTTTTATCAAAAGAGTATACAATGAGAGAATTTTAACTTTCGATTCTCCCATTGTGTACTCTTTTAATTGAAATTTGGTAAAAGTGAAATGGAAAAACTGATTAATGATGATTTGATTTTTACTTCACTTTCATATCATCAAAGTGTACAAATTAGAGAAATTTAAGTGACAAACTTAAGTTTGCATCAAGGATGAAGATCTTGATACATAATGATTTTGCTATTATTTTTATGTGTTCATACATATATGTAATGTTTGTCTATTGATGATTTAGTGTAATTATTGTTTATAAATTTTGTAAATATTATTTCTTTTTACTCATCAATTTATACTTTTATTATGAACAAAGTAATGGTAATTAAAATTATATAAATTTGCAAGATTGTTTCTCTTTACTTATCTATAAATTGTTTTCATGTTAAAATTTTATAATCATCATTTGGATTGCATATATTAACAAAAAGAATACATATCGAAACAAATATAACTTTTTGTGTTAAATTATTTCAAAATTAACTTTTGTATTATATTTATAATTTTTTCTCAAATATATTACAAAATTTATATGTAAAAATTCACAAAGGTTTTAAAAACTACGATTGAAGATTCTAATAGTATTAATTGTTTAATAAAAATTTCAATTTTGGAATTAATTGATATCTAATATGATGACATTTCTTACAAATTGAATATGTCTATATGAATGGCATTTATAAAGAAGTCTAAATAGATAAAACTAAAGATAACTAAATGAATGATATTTATGAAAATAATGGAATGAATGAAATTGAAAATAGCTAAATGAATGATGTCTATAAAGAAGTCTAAATAAATGGAACTGAAAATAATTAAATGAACAATGTTTATGAAAATGAGGAAATTATAATGCTGATTTTTCTATGATGACCATCATCTAAGTTTAGTTTAATCATTATGACAATTCATCAATAGTTTACACATTATTTTAGTACTTCACTAATGTCTAAATGTATCATAACCGTATATATAACTAAACTTACAACGTCAATTTTAAATTAATAACTGACATCTAATGATTTACTCTTGGCCTATAAATAAAGCTCTCCCTATCTATTTGAAATAAATTAGCGATATATCAATATAGCTTTCTTTTTATAAAAAAAAAAAGCTTCTTAGTTAGGGGTGTAAATCTTGGTATTTGAAAAATACCTCATGTTGATATTAAGGTATATTCAACCTATATCAATAATAAACATGTTGCTTACTCTATGTACTATCTCAAACTTGGTAAAAAATCTCCTAGTTATATTATGCCAATTAATGCCATTCAATGTAGGGTTATTGAGAAGGCTATGGAATCTATCAAAGTTTTATACATAAATACAAAATATAGTTGTGCAAAAATTGTGAGTTATAGTAAAATTACAATCAAAACTTATTCTAACTCATTATTTTTACATAGCCATATTTTGCATTTATGTAAGAAACCTTGAGAGATTCCAAAACATTCTCAATAGCCTTGTATCAAATAGTACTAATTGGCATAGCACAAATAGGATTTTTTTTACCAAGTTCGATATAACACATGAAGCAATATTACACCCCTAAAATTATACAATTTAATTTATTTGCTTATTTAGTAATTTCATATTCAAATTTGCAATTAGAAAAGCTGTGGAATGGTTTAGGATAAATAAATAATTGTAAAAAATAGCATTTTAACATGAAAATAAGTAGAACTAAATTAATTATATAATTTATAATTAGAGTTTAGATAGGATGTATGGAAGAGATTTAGGGTTATTAGTTTCCAAGTTTGCCCATGTGAACATTATTAATATCCAAAATGCTTTTAATGATAATAAAGCCATTAGGAATCCTCTTTCTCTCCTCATTTTTTTCTTTTTACTAAAACACTCGACTCCTATTGTTCTTTCATTCTTCAACCCCTTCTTGTTGAATTCTTGAATTCATGCAAGAATTAAGCTAGAGATTACAAGGAAACTTCATCAACCCACTACTAACTAAGGTATGATTTTGCGAATTAAGATTGTTAGGATTGGAAAATTTATCAATTTTAATAGTAAGATGAAGTTAGGAAATTTAAAGTATGATTCGGTACTTATGTGTTTAGGACTATTTGCTTTAATTGTGTTTCCTAAATCTCCTCTATTTCTTCAATTTAAGGTAAGTAGATAATGTACTTACTTATTTAGTTATCTAAATCTTGGATTGATATGATTTTACCTAGAATATGTTAAATTTAAGGTTGTAAGAGTAAAAAATGATGAAAGTGTTAATATAAGATATTGAAAATTATGTACTAGTGATTATATGAAGATCTGGGCATAATAAATGTGAATGGAAGGTGTTAAGGATGGGTGAGTAGGGAGAAATATTGCAAAAACTAGAAATTTTCTTAAATGAATCGAGTGGACAATCGATTTTTAGGGTTTAAAAGCAAATTTGGAGTAAGAGAACCAATTGCACAATTAATTCTGAGCTTCCTTAGAAATTGTTCATGTGTGAATCGTCTACATAATCGATTCCTTTTAGCTAAAGGGAAAGCTCAAATAAAGGAACCAATTATGCAATCGATTCTAGAGGTCCAAAATTGAAAAGACCAATTTAGAATTGATTGCTCAATCTACTCACATGTTCTATCCTTGCATTTAACCACTTAATCAAAATAAATTAGTTTTCTATAGTAAAATTTAATCTTGCTAATGCTGGATTAACATCTTGTTAAGAATTATTGTCTCTTAATTTGATGCATGCTTACTTTTTACTATTTTATGTTAAGAATGAAATTATTTTAGAAAGTATTACAATACATTGATGATAAAAGTGAATAATGATAATGAATTGTGAAGGGTTATGAATGGGGATGATCATGGTGTAAATTATGAAATAGTGTGATGAAAATAAGGAAATATTGATTTTATATTTAGATTTCATTATCATAATTGATAAATACTGAGGGGAATAAGGTTGTAGTTATGTATGGATAATGCTAGACCTAGAGATATAAGATAAGCTAACTAATACTAACTATCTGTGACTTGTTCTTACTATATGCTTTTTAGTCTATTTATGGATAAGTTAAATGATCATGATTAGTGATGTTTAAACATGATAAATAAGATATGTGATATTGTCATTATGGATTATGAAATGTTAGCTTAAGCATTCTTTATGTTTATATTTGATAAGTAAATTATCTGTTCATTAGAACTTCAAGTCTTAGGACTTTTCTTTAAATTTTCTTTAATGCTCAGATTGAAGTTGTATAGCTACCACCAACAGTTTAGGAATAGAAGTGTCCTAAGTAGCCACGAATAGTAGATAGAAAGATAGATAAAGTACTATAGGATCCTCTAGGAAAATTATGTACATAAGTATTTAGTAAAATTATGTGATGATACCAAATTAGCTTTAAGTAAACTTATGGATACCGATAATGGGATCCACATTGATCATAATTAGTCAAGCTATAACAAAATCTAGTATTAAAGTATGATGAATTGTTCCAATTCTATAATGATTAAACTTGTTAGATATAGACTAAAAGATATAGCTCACTTTTTGATTTACTAGCACAATTGAAAACAAAGTTCTTTCCTTACTACTGTTGACCTAGCCTATCTTCCAATAATTATTCATTGTTGAATTTATACCTCTTAGTGTTTGTGAAGCTAAAATCCACAAGTTTAGACATTTGAAACAAGACTCAATTTTTATTAATGAGTATATCTTCCAACTTATTCATTTATCTTATTGTGCAGGATACCTGAAACGTACTAAAAAAGCAAAAGTTCAAAGGTTTGCTTATGGCCTCTATGATCGCTTCTTCAATGTTATCCATGTCACCAAGGATATCACATTCCAAGATATCATTGACTAAGCATTAGAAGCTAAATATCAAATTAAAGATTAGGAAAAAAAGAGAGCATAATCTAGTAAGAAGCATAGTAGGTGTGAAGGGACTAGTCACTTATCCTGTACTAGAGAAATGCCTTCATCCTATGTTCTTTAATTTGATGAAAGTTAATCAATTCTAATTTCTCATCGTAGAAGTGCTTCTAATATACCTCCCAGAAGAAAAGTTTAAAGCTATCCTTTCTCATATTTTGGTACTCTTAAGGAATTTCTTAGAATAGAAGTAATTTTTATAGGGAACCATTTTAGTATATTCAATGTAGTAATAAACATCATGGCCTGTGTAATAGGGTGAATATAGTTTGTTTTCAATGTAGTCAACTAGGTCATAAGTAAAGGGATTGTCCAAGAAAGCTACCAAGTTACAATGTAAACTATCCTACCTTACAACAAAATCTTCTTACAACACAACCAGCATTTCATCGACCTCAAATTTCATAAGGTCTTAGCAGTAGTGGAAATATCAAAAAGAGAAGTCAATTAAGAAATTAAGCAAAATTTTTGACATTAACCCACTAGAAGGCATAGGCCTCTAATGTTATTGTTACAAGTACATCTTTGTTGAAAATTTATCTACTTATGTTTTGTTAAATCAAGAGCTACTCATTCCTTTGTGTTTGTGAAATGTGCTACATTATTAAACAAACCACTTGGTAAATTACCATACTCTTTATTTGTATCAACACTAATAGATAGAAATTTAGTTGTTACCTAATTTATAGAAAATTGTCGTATTTGTATCCATGATTAAATTTTGCTTATGAATTTGATTCTTTTAGAAATAATAAATTATGACATCATCATAGGTATAGACAAGTTGTCAAAATATCAAGCTAAAGGAATTATTTGAACAAAAATGATCCCTTTTATTGTATAAGGAATCCCTCATATTTTTTTAGGGAGAAAAGAATTTTGAAATTATTGGAATCATTTCTGGCATCAAAGCTAGGAAACTTATTCATAACAGATGTTTTGCTTATCTTATTGTTATTTAAAATCTTAAATAACCTTTTTCTAAAATTGAAAATGTTCTAATTGTTTATGAGTTCTTAGATATATTCCTAGAAGATTTACCTGGTCTACCTCCAAATCATGGAATCAATTTCAACATTGAAGTTGCCCCTGATGCTAATCCTATTTCTATTCTTTCTTATCAAATGGCTCCTGCTAAATTGAAGGAAATGAATAAGAAATTACAAGGGTTGATTAATAAAGGCTTTATTTGACCTAGTTCTTCCCCATGAGGTGTTCTAGTTTTATTTGTAAAAAAAAAAAGGATAAAACCTTACACCATTGTATTGATTATCATTAATTGAACAAAATTACAATAAAAGATGAATATCCTTTACCTTAAATTGATAATTTGCTTGACCAACTACAAGGTGCCAAGTGTTCTTTTAAAATTGACTTGCATTTTGATTACCATTAATTGAAAATCTTAAAAAAAAAAAGATATTCCTAAAATAACTTTCATAATCCAATATGATCATTATGAATTCCTTGTTATGTCATTCAACTTTACCAATGCTCTAATTACCTTCATGGATATCATGAATAGAATTTTTAAACCATTCCTTGATAAATTTGTGATTGTCTTCATTAATGACATCTTTATGTATTCCAAGGATGAATAAAAACATGCCTAACATCTTTGAATCTTTTTGTAAACTTTTTGTGAACACCAACTTTTTGTAAAATTTTGCAAATGTGAATTCTTACTTTTTAGTGTGAAATTTTTAGGGCATGTGATCTCCTAAGATAGCATTTAAGTTTACCCCTAGAAAATTGAAGTAATTCAAACTTGGTCTTGACATTTGACCATTCTTGGAATTTGAAGCTGCCTTAAAATGGCTGATTAGTATAACCAATTTGTTAAAGGCTTCTAAAAAATAGCTTCTGTATTAGTAAAGCCTTTTGATAAAAGAGTGAAATTTGAATGGTTTGATAAATGTAAAAAAAATTTTCAACAATTGAAAACCTATTTAACTACCACTTTAGTTTTAGCTTTTTCTTGCAAGATTTGGTAGATTTTTTATATATTGCAATGCTTCTCGAATCAGTTTAAGGTGTGTGTTAATGCAAAATGAAAAAGTAATTATGCATATATCCTAGCAATTAAAGAAACATGAGTTACATTATTCGACACATGATCTTGAAATGGCTACAATTATGTTTGTCTTAAAAATTTAGCGCTATTATCTATCTAGTGAAGCTTGTGAGATTTACATAGATAAAAAAAGTTTAAAATACATTTTTGACTATAAAGATTTGAATATAAGACAACACAGGCAGATGGAATTAGTGAAAGATTACAACTATATTATTCATTATCATTCGGATAAGGTAAGTATGGTAACTAATGCTTTAAGTAGGAAATTATCGGGAACTCTGGCTAACATTTCAACTAAAGATCATATAATAGTTATTGCTCAAGTAATAGTTTAATCTATATTGATAGAAAGAATCAATGAATAACAAAAGCAAAACTTTTAGTATTTAACATTGAAAGAAGTGATGGCAAACTATAATATAAATTTATTGATTGATAAACATAAAGTAATCTGATTCTAACATCAATTTTAGGTTTCTGTGTGTGAACAAAATGGATTATTTCATCAACCTTATAATTCTTTTTATACCATGCATCCAAGTGTATAAAAAATGTATCATAATTTGCAATAAAATTTCTAATGGAAAGGGGTAAAGCAAAACGTACTTGATTTCATGCAAAAGTATCTTATTTGTCAACAACTCAAATTTAAGCATCAAAAGCTCTCTGGTTTGCATCAATCCCTTCTATTCCTAAATGGAAATGAGAAAGTGTAACCATGAATTTTCTCATTGGTCTTCCTAAACCTTAAAAAGGATACTATTCAATTTAGATAAGGATGGATAAGTTAACTATGACAACCCATTTCCTTCTTGTAAAAATTAACTATTCTATTGCTCAGTATGTTCAGTTATATCTTAATTAAATAATTCCTTTGCATGAAATTCCCTTTGTTATTATTTTGATTGTGACACCTAATTTATAGCTCGCTTTTAACAATCTTTTCAAAAAACTCTTGGAATTTAGTTACATTTGAGTATTGCTTTCCATCCTCAAATAGATGGTCAATTCAAACATACTATCCAAATTCTTGAAGATGTGTGTGTGTGTGTGTATGTATATGTACCTTTGAATTTAAGAGAAGTTAGGAGAAATACTTATCTCTGATTGAATTTGTGTCTAATAACAATTATTAGTCCTTTATCAAGATGGCTCTATATAAAGCTTTATATAGTAAATGATGTAGATCTCCAATAAGATTGTTTGAACCATGAAAAGCTAAACTCTTCAGCCTTGATCTTATTTTTTATGCACTTAAGAAAGTAAAGATTATCCAAGATAGATTAAGAGCTAACCAAGACCATTAAAAGTTATATGCTAATAAAAAGAAGAAAAAGATGGAGTCTTAGGAAGGAGATATAATGTTTTTAAAAGTTTCTTATATGAAAGGAGTGATGCGATTTGCCAAAAAAGGAAAGCTTGCACCATATTATATTATTCTGTTTCTAATTATTTAGAGAAGTGGATTTATTACTTGCCATTTGGACTTACTTAATAAATTGTGCTTTATTCACCTAGTGTCTCATATTTTATTGCTTCAAAAATATCTACCTAATATTTCTTATGTCCTTTAATATGAGCTACTTCAATTAGACTCAATACTTTCCTTTAAAGGATGCCTAATTAAAATTCTAGATCGTCAAATTTACATCTTAAGATCCCTAGTAATTCTTTCAATAAAGGTTTGTTGGGAAAGGCATAGAATTGAGGAAGCTACTTGGGAATATAAAGATAAAATGAGAAAGAATTTTTCATATCTCTTTGATAAGCATTAAGCTTATTTCCATTTGTAATAAATAATCCTTAAGAATTCAAAGATAAATTCTTTAAAAGGAGGAAGAATTGTTACATTTTTAAAATTATAAAATTTAATTTATTTCATTTTAACTAGTAATTCCATATTCAAATTTGCAATTAGGTAAGTTATAGGAAGGTTTAGGATAAATAATTAATCATAGAATATAGCATTTTAATATGAAAATAAGTAGAATTAAACTACTTATATAGTTGTGTGAAATTAGAGTTTAGATAGGATGTATAAGTGGAGATTTAAGGCTATTTAATCTCTAAGTTTGCCCTTATGAACATTATTAATATCTAAAATGCCCCTCTTAGTAATAAAGCTAATAGGAACCCTCTTTCTCTCTTAATTTTTTTGCCTAAACACTTGGCTTCCTTTTCCCCCTCCATTGTTCTTTCATTCTTTAAACCTTTCTTCTTAAATTCTTGAATTCATGCAAGAATTGAGCTAGAGATTATAAGAAACTTAAACAACCAACTCCTAACTAAGGTATGATTCTACAAATTGAAAGTTTTAAGATTAGAAATTTTGTCAATGTTAATGGTAAGATTGAGTTAGGAGATTTTAAGTGTGATTTGGTACTTATGTATTTAAGACTAACTACTTTAATTATACTTCTCAAAGTCTTTTCCATTTCTTGAATTTGAGGTAAATAAATAATCTACCTATCTATTTAATTCTATGAACCCTGGATTGGTATGATTTTACCTTGAATAGGCTAAATTTAAGGAGTAATAAATGATGAAAATGTTAATATAAAATGTTGAAAATTATATATTGGTGATTGTATGAAGATCTGGGCATAATAATTATGAATACATGGCATTAGGGATGAGTAAGCAAGGAGAAATATCACAAAACTAAAAATTTTATGGAATGAATAGAGTGTGCAATCAATTCATAGTGTCTAAAAGCAAATCTAGAATAAGAGAACTAATTGTACAATTGATTCCAAGCTTCCTTAGAAATTGTTCATATGTGAATTAGTTGTACAATTAATTTCCCTTGTTTGGAAGGAAAGCCCGAGTAAAGGAACTGATTGTGCAATCAATTTTGGGGGTCTAAAATTGAAAGCACCCATTTAAAACCAATTACTCAATTGTTCACATGTCTTGTTCTTGTATTTAACCACTTAATTAACATGAATTAGTTTTCTACAGTAAAATTTAATCTTAGTAATGATGGATTAACATCTTGTTAGGAATTTTTGTCTTTTAATTTGATGTATGCCTACTTTGCACTATATTATAATGCATTGATAATAAAAGTGAATGATAATAAAAAATTGTGAAGGGTTGTGAATGGTAAGGTGATGATGTTGTGAATTATTAAGAGTTGTGAAATGGCATGACAAAAATACAGAAATATTGACTCTAGATTTGGATTTCATGATCTTGATCAATAAATACGGGAAAAAATAATGTTGGGGTTATGTACAAATACGGTTGGACTTGGAGATACAAAGTGGGTTAATTAATACTAACTATCTGTGACTTATTCTTATCATATGCTTCTGTTTTATTTATGGATAAGTTGAATGGTTGTAATTACTAGCGTTTAAACATGACAAATAAGACATGTTATATTGTCATTATGGTTTATGAAATGTTAGCTTAAGTGTTCTTTATGTTTATATTTAATAAGTAAATTATCTACTTACTGAAACTTAAAGTCTCACTATTTTTCTTTAAATGTTTTTTCTTAAATGTTTAGATTGTAACTCCATAACCATCCCTAATGATTCAAGAATATAGGTGTCCTAAGCATCCATTGATATTTAATAGGAAGATAAATAAAGTACTATAGGATCTTTTAGGAAAAATGTGTAGATATTCTGAATATATGATAATATATTAATATGTAAATATTATTTTGATAATGAAATGTTATAACTTAAATTAAATAAGTATTTAGTAGCATTGTGTTATGATGCCAAATTAGATTTAGGCAAACTTGTGGATACTAATAATAGGATTCATGCTAGCTACAGCTAGTCCGATCGTAACATGCAAATAGCATGTTCATTCTTGCATCAAAATATGGAGGCAATTAAAGAGTGATAGCATATGAGGCAATTAAGAACCTTAGGGTCAATAAACATAAAATTGATAGGATTAAGCATTTTAATAGTTATCAAGTAATATGAAGAAATTACTAGTACTTTTCCTTTTAATTTGTATAAGGATGTCATGTATATTTATTATAAATAAAAACTCCTTAGTTCATTATAAATAACAAATTTTTTGTTGTATATATTCATATATTGATATGAAAATAAATAAAATGGCAGAATTGATTTTTGCAAGAGATTATCTCTTTTGCGTATGTTTCATTTACAATTAATTTATTATTATTTATGTTTATTTAGATGTATAACAAAAATATTGTACAACAATAACAACAAAATCTTAACCCACTAAATGAGGTCAGATACATGGATTGCATGATGCCATTAGGCTTTATTAGAAACTAAATTTTTAATGATATTATTCACCAATAGACCCTTTTTATAACCTCCTTCAATGTCCTTTTTGGCTTCCTTTTACACCTTTCCATAGGGCTATTCATAAGGCTAAAGATCATATGATCAACTCTTCTTACCGGTGCCTTTAATGACCTTATTTGCACATGACCAAACCACCTTAACTAATTTTTTATCATCTTCTTCTCAATACGTGCCAGACCAATATGGTCTTATATGTTTTCATTTCATATCTTGTTCTTTCTTGTATAACCACACATCTATCTTAATATTTTCATTTTTTATACTCCCATTTTTTGCTCTTGTTATGCTTGTAGAACCTAACATTGACTACCATAAAATGTAGCTAGTCATATAGCTATCTAATAAAACTTTCCTTTAAGCTTAATAGGTACTTTACGGTCACAAATAACTCCAAATATCTATCTCCATTTTAACCATCCAGCTTGTATCCTATGTGTGACATCTCCATTAATTTTACCATTGCTTTGTAAAATAGATCCTAGATACTTAAAATTAGATACTTGCGATATAATATGCTATCTAATTCTTACCTCCAAATTATTTCTATATTGCTTCTTATTAAATTTGCAATACACATACTCCATCTTACTCTTACTCAAGTGAAAACCCTTTGATTCCAATGCTTATCTCTAAAGTTCCAGTTTATAATTAACCTCTTCCCATGATTCCACAATTAGAACTATATCATCTGTAAATAGTATACATTTAGAGATAGTCTCTTGTATGTCCCTCATAAGAACATCCAAAACTAGATTAAACAAGTAAGGACTTAAGGCTAAACCCTAATATAGACCTATCCTTATAGTAAAATCCTTTATCTTTTCTCTAGAGTTCTTACACTTATAGTTATTTCATCATACATATCCTATATAGCCCAAATATATATGACATGAACTCCTTTCTTTTCTAGAGCCTTCCACAACACTTCTCTTGCTACTTGATCATAGGCTTTTTCTGGGTAAATGAAAATTATATGTAAGTCTCTTTCTTTACTTTGATACATTTCTATCAACCCCTATAAAAGATAAATAGCTTCTATTATAGATCTTCTTGGCATGAATCCAAATTAGTTCCTGTAGTCCAAATCTCATCTCTTAATCTGTACTCAATCACTTTTTCCTATAATTGCATAATATGGCTCATAAGTTTCATCTTTTGATAGTTTGCACAGTTTTGGATATCTCCTTTATTCTTATATATAAGCATTAAAATACTCCTCCTCCACTCATTTGACATTTTCTTAAACTTCAAAATCTCATTAAATAACTTAGTGAGCTAAAAGATATCATGCTCTCTTAAACATTTCTAAATTTCAATAGGAATACCATTAAGACCAATGACTTTATCATTATCTATCCTCTTAAGAGCTTTTTTTACCTCCTCAACTCAAATCCTGTGATAATAAGCTAAATTTTATTTGTCCCATTGGGTTTTTAATCCTTCTATATCCTTAGTCACTTCTTACTCATCATTGAAAAGCTTATAAAAGAACTCCCATGTCTCTTTGATATCTTCATCTGTGAGCAAAATTTATCCTTTTTCATCCTTAATACATCTTACCTAATCTAAGTCTTTTGATTTTCTTTCCCTATTTTTGGCAAGCTTGTAAATATTTTGTTCTCCATTCTTCGTTTCTAGATCTCGATAGAACTCCTTAAAAGTTTTAGAACGTGCCTTGCTCATTACTTTTTTAGTCTTATTCCTAGCCGTCTGATACCTTTCTAAATTTTTAGCATTATCACACATATGTAAGGCCTTAAAACATTCCTTTTTAGTTTTGACCTTTTCCTATACACTTTCATTCTATTTCTAAGATTTTTTATCTCTCGGTATAAAACCTTTTAATTCACCTAAAATTGTCTTAGCAACCATCCTAACCCTTGTAGCCATTGCATCCCAAATATGATTAGCACTTCTTTATACTTCCCAATTACCTTCCTCCAATAATATTATCTTAAAAGTCATCTATTTCTCACCTTTAAGCTGCCACCACTTGATCCTTGAATTTATAACTTGTCATCTTTTCTAGTTATGGGTTTTAAAATAAACATCGAGGACTAAGATCCTATGCTATGTAATGAGGCTCTCCCTCGAAATTACTTTGCAATCCTTACAGATTTTTCTATCTGAACTCTTTACTAAAAAGAAAGTAATTTGCAACCTTGAAGTTCTGTTCTTGTACATAATTAGATGCTCGTCCCACTTTTTAAAATAAGTGTTCGCAATCTTGAAATAATATGCTATTAAAAAATCAAGAATAGATTGTCCCTCCTCATTTAGTGCTCTAAAACCAAATCCTCCATGCACTCTTGAAAATTACCTTATCTCACTACCAACATGTCTATTTAAATCCCCTTCAATGAAAATATTTTCTTCTTATGAAATTCCTTGAACCAATCCCTCTAGGTCATCCTAAATTTTTTCTTTCAAATGTGTCTCCAATCCTACTTGTGGTGCATAGGCACTAATAATAGTAATAGTCTCTCGTGCAACTATTAATCCTAAAGATAAAATCCTATCCCCCGTCTTTTTTATATCCACCACATTTTTCTTCCAATTGTTATCGATAATAATACCAACTTCGTTCTTTTCTCTAACTTTTCTTGTGTACCATATTTTAAGTCCTATAGTATCTAACTTCTTAACTTTTTCTCAAACCCATTTAATTTTTTAAAGACACATGATGTTAAGCCTTCTTTGAATCATAGTGTCCACAACCTCTAAAGATTTACCTGTTAGCATGTTGATATTCTAAGTACTAAACCTAATTATGTTTTCCTGGACTAACTTCTTTATCCATATTCGTCCAGAAAAATGTAAGGATCCTTGCTTATTTAACATTACATCTAGGCACTGATATAATAGCTCTAGCTCATTTGACATTGTATTTAAGCCATATAGCATGTTACTTCTAGGTAACGACCTAACATTAGCACTAATAAATTATCGTGTGTGATCAATTTATGAGATTTTGATAAAATTTTATGTTGGCTGTCGAAAGCCTAACACAACCTAAAGAAAGAGAAGTGCCCTCACTTGAGTTACAAGTTGGCGTTACTCAAATTAGCTAAAAGAAGAAAAAGAAGAAAAGAAAGAAAGAAAGAAAGAAAAATGTCTAATCCATCATACTTCTCTCTGCATATTGCCCGTCTAGAGAAACTTAATAGGATCAATTATAAGAAAAATATTGTAATGCAAAAAAAATTAATACTATCAATTTCAATTAGAATAAATTCAATTAAAATTAAAATTGATTAGTTCATAAAATGATGTTGGTGTTCTTATAAGATTTAAATTTAATTTATTAAATTGTTATTTATATATAGATGTGATATATATATACTGTGTTTTGGATTCTAATTTGATACATACACATTTGTGTGTGAATGTGTGTGATATGTGATTTATATGTAAATTATTATTTACTTTTGGTTTAAGATATATAATGTGTATCTAACCATTTTGGAAAGGTTTTATAATTGTTCTAGAATGGTTATGGAAAAAGTTGTAAAAGCAAAAAAGATATAAGTGTGTTTGGCTATATTTTTATTTTTATATTTTTAAAAATTATTTCAAAAAATTATTTTTAAATAATTTTTAAAAATTATTTTCTTATTCTCAAGAACTATTTTTGGATTGAAGAAAAACTAAAATTAGAGGTGGTTAATATTGTAAATAATAAAATATTTCATTTAATTATAAAACTGATATCCAAAATAAAATAAAAAAGTTTAGAAAATAATTAAAAGTCATTTCTACTTTTCTATTTTTAAATTACACATTTAGAGAATAGTTTTTAAAAATAAATTCTAAAAACAAGTTACCAAAAAGGTTCTTCTATTTAAAAAAATAGAAAAATTATTTTTAAAAATAGAAAACAAATAAATTCTATTTTTTTTAATATTATGACATTGATTCTTGTTTAGTAAAAAGCATTAAACATTACTTAACGAAAAAGTTGCATCAGTAAAGAAAATTTGATTTTTAATATTATGATGTTGGTTCTTATTTAGTAATCGATGTTAAATATTACTTAATTGGACAATATCATCATATTAAAGATGATGGTATTTTTTGCTTAATTGACATTTAATATAAGTTGTTTGTATTAATTGATGTGGAAGCTTCAATTATGGATATAAATTGAAAATAAAAAGATTAAAGTATGACATAAGTTAAAAATAAAAAAAATGATATACAATGCCATTTACAAATTTTATTTGAAAGCTCTTCCAATCCTAAAATAATTCTCTATCTAATAAGATATGTTTTCCTTCTAGCATTAAAATGTTTCTCTTCATTTTTGTGTTTTTGCTCACCATTACTTTCCACAATTGGAGCTTTGTTAGCCAATTGCTAAATATATATGGAAGTGCACTCTTGGAAAAATATAAAATATAAAAGTAAGGATTTGTTAAGTTTGTGTTTATTCTTTCTATTTAGTTTCTTTTCTCATAATTAGTGATATTTTGTAGCCTAACTATCATTTTGACATAGCTATTATAGGTTTGTACAAGTAAGAAATTTAATCTCATTCATCTTTTTTTGCATGATATGGTATTATTTACTATTTATTCACGTAAAAATGTTTAATATCATATGCCAATTCTTCATGAATGCTCATTGCATCTATAAGTATTGTATTTAAAAAGTTTTTCTAGAGAGTGCAAGCCTCACATATTGAGTAACGAGTATTAAGATAACTTTAGCGAAACACCCATATTCAATTGGATATTATATATAACTTGTCACTATTTTCAATCTTTTATTATTCAATTTATTCTTTTAAATCGTTCAAATTGGGATTTTGTAGAGTTGTAGGAGATATTGGATTCTATTTCTGGTTAGAAATATAGAAGAAATAGGGGGTGAAAGGGTGAGAAATAGAGGAATGGGGTTAGGATTTAGGACGAGGGAGTGAGAAACATAAGAATAGGTTAGTGTAGTTAGGGGATAAGGAAGTGACGAATAGGAGGATAAGTTGGCTAATTTGGTTGGGGAGTAGGAAATCTCACATTGGCTATTAAAATAAATTGACATGGTATTATGAAAATTTAACATTAGTAGTTTGAAAAAAATTATGTTTAATATTATTTCTTATGATGATAAGAAATTAAATGCCGTCAATTATTTTCAATATAAAAATCTATATAGTTGTTATATTTTTATCAATTTCAAAATTGATGTTAAAATTGTATTTACAATAATACTCAATTAAATGTTGATTTATTTTCGATATATAATCTCTTGATCACCTAATGTCAATAAACTATTATGTAATAGTACTTGTGATTAAAATAAGGTGGTTTCAATTATTGTGGTGTGAGTAAAGACTAGAGTTGCTTGCAAGAAGTCCATTAGAGGAATTGGTGGCAGAAGAGGTGGTAGTTTGAGTGAAGTTGGTGAGTTGGGTTGATGTTGATAGTTGACTTGCTAAAAAGCTTAGAGTTTTACTCTTAAGTGGCAAACTTGCTCTGCCAGGATATCACATTTTGTTTCCATTATTTTTTGGTGATCTCTTTTCGCTACGAAATCCTAGTTGTAAGATTACAAAAATGCAAAATGAGCATAACGAAACATGGTGGCAAGAAAAGTTACAAACAACACCAAATGACAAATTTGATATAGTCTAATTGAATGAGATGTGCATTCAAACTTGGTTTCCTGTATAGGAAACAAAAGATCAAGTATAGACAATAGAAGTGACTTATTGAATATATTTCGATGTTTAAGTCAATGAGAGGATACCCAAAGGAACAATATGAAATTATAGATATTTTGATATAAAATATCTTGAGCCTTTTATAGACTCTAACGTGTTAAGATTTTAATAGATGACCACTTATCATAAGTAGAATTGTCATTATAAGGCTCTAGACATGCAAGATTTCTTATTGCTCTTAATTATACTAATGGCAAAGATTCATGCATAATTCTAATTGGATGAATAAGTTTGAGTCAACTTGTATTAGACTAATTGATTCAAGCCCAACTGGTTCATAATTTGCTAGGTAATTGGATTGCATTTGTATGAAGTATTGGGCTAGAATTTAACACTAGGTTAATCAGTCATAAGTTGATGGGTAAGTTTGTGGATTATCAATAATATCTTATAATTATATTATATAATAATTTTTTTTCATTTATTTATAAATTTATTAGGAGTGTTTAATAGACCTTAAACTTGTAAGTTTGATGGATTGATCCGCATATTTTTGCAAATTGAACTCATTAAAAATAAGCTTGCAAAAAAACAAACCCAAATGAGCTGGATTTATGTGAATCGTAAATTAGCTACCCTTTTGAGATAAAATAGATTGCTCAGAGCACTTGCGGTGCAAACCCAACCAACTAAAATGAAATCCATTGAAAATGCAAATCTTAACGGACTAGATCTAAACAAATGGAATCTGCACGGCTTTTAGTTCTATTCGATTTGCCTCCCCCTAATAAAACTACAGTAATCAACATAGTTTGCAACCATGTTGGGGTCCATTTGGATCAAGCATCATCACGTCACTTCAAACTCGACGGTGGTCTTTGCTGGTTCATCATCAAGCTCTTTGTATACTTTGGATAGCCATTTTTCCCATTATCACACCGAATCTGCGAAAGATCAGTAAAATCGGAGCGCCGGCTTCTAGTGTTGCGGTGGAGCCCATCGGTAGTGGTCCCCATGCTACGTGGCAGGGCAATAACCTACATTGGATTGTGGTGTACGAGGTGCCACTGCCATGTTTGAGGCAGCCGTACGGATATTAGGCTGCTCATAAGAGAGAAGAGACCTTGACAGAGAGCGTTGGCACGTGTGACGCAAGGTTATACAGAAGAAATAGTTGCCTTCAATTTCGTTCCCAAAGCTCAGGCTTAAAATGCTCAAACAATGTTTTATAGAAATTTGCTGACTAATATAAGAATAATGTTGTAAATTGAATCTAAAATGCGATTGTTGCGTCTGCTTCCCTCATAATCATAATACTATAAAACATAATGCAGTTTTTAGTTTGAGCTGTATTAATAATATATTAATATACCATCAAATTTTATCACATATCAAATTTAATGTTTTTTTAAATTATATCTAATACTGATAACATATTAATTAATAATATACCTTCAATTTATATCAAATAAAATTTATAACTCTAATGCATTGTAAAAGGTGAGTACAATGTAAATATTGTTTGCAACTGCCACTTCTTTTCTTTCCCCCCTTTTTTGTGATAATTGTAATTATAACCTTAATTTAAAATCAGGGAATCAGCTGCGGAAAACTGTGGATATATAAAAACAGAAGTATCATTTCTTAGTTTGCTGTCAACCTGAAGATTGCATATCAATATGCAAAGGACAAAAAGCCATACTTGTATTTCATAAAAATAGAGGAATCCAGGATCTGAAAATGGTGCTTAGCTTGCTGTTTTGTAGCAGCAAAAGGATGGTGAAAATATGGAGAGGTAAGCAACTAATACAAATTGTTTGGATGCAGAGAGGCATACCATAAAGGAATATTGGCAAACAAGTTAGAGTAACTGTTAGGGACGACTTTATGGGACTCGAGAAGGAGCGATCCGTTTTAGTACAACACAGCTGAGAAAAAGTCCATGGTACAAGTCCGAGACATGTCCCTATGTAAATAAAACCTAGAGGGCTGTTACAGCAAGAAAAAAACAAGGCCAGAGCTGTAACCAGCAGCAACCCACCCCACTAACTAGACATGACTATGTCTGTACTATTGTACTTCCTCATTCATTAATGCATGATGACTTTGAAATCCCCTTTCATTCATTTATAAAAAATAAAAAAAAAACGTTGATGTATTTTGGAGAAGACATATCATCAATCAGACAGAATACCGAACAAATTGAAGGGTAGGAAAACATCCAATTTCCAAGCCTTAGGCCCACGGTGACAAGTGTTTCAACCACTGAGCATGATTCTAAATTTTGGTTGGTGCCACAATTATGTTTCAATTAGCAGAATTACGAAGAAATGCCTGGAAACACAGTCACGGTATAAAATTATAGCTGTAATGCGATCCAAAACAAAATATTATAACAATACTGGAGTTGCGGACAGATTTTTGTAAACTTACCCAATCAGAAACCTCTACTAGAATTTTAAGCTTCCAAAGCTTTAATCTTTTAATTTCGCAAGAGAAAATTTGAAAGATAATAGACACTTGAATGATCTCAAGGCAGTTAAACGTACAAAGTCATTTCAATATATCATTAAGTTCACGACCGCAGCAACGGCCAACAAAAAAGTTGCGGCAATAGAAAGCCTGTTTTGTGCCAAACTGCATGCTGAAAAGATTAGATAGTGCAACCATAACAACGACAATAAAATATTATTCCATTAAATGAGATTAATTAAATGAATCGCATGAAATATTATTCCATTAAATGAGATTAATTAAATGAATCGCATGATGCTATTGAGTTCTATCTGAAACCATAACATTACACGTAAATTGCAATATATAACCAAGTCTGCAAGGCACTTGACAGCTCTTATAATAAAAAATGGAAGATTTTTTTTCCCTAAATCGATCAGATTGTAATATATACAGCATCACTTTGGAAGTCTAAAGTAGTGGTGCAAACTTACGGCGTCCAATATGACTATTAAGTGAATCATAGATACAAACTGCTTAGGTATCTGGCACAGTATTTGCAAATGCTACACTCTCAGGAAGGATAAAAGATGCACACAGCATCCATTTCCCAGGTGCAACAAGTCGTACCCGTCGCATTTCTACGTTGACTGCCACCTCCAACAGGGCAATTCTGATTTTCTGAACCACAAAGTTTTGTTAGCATTGTTCATCTTAGGCACACTGTTCATATGTGATCATATAATAGGAAAAAGGAAATTTTGTTGATCAAGACTAAAATTACATGCAAGTTATAAGGTAGAAATATCAGCGAACAACCTCGTGAAAATCAAATTCTGGATCCTGAGCTTTGGAGAATCCATAAACGTGGATCTTTGGAAAAGCAAGTTCTTCCCCCTCTGGTCTATTTTTGTATATTCCCCGAAATGCATCTGCAACAGAAGCAAATTATTCAAAGAATAAATCAAGATATTATAAGGACAAGTCCAGAAGAAACCAGGAAAACTGAAAATCTGATCTTGAGCCCAACTAACACATACCAACAATAGAGCAGTTGCAAGATTGCCATTTTTCATCACATGTAATTATATCATGTAAAAACAACAAGTGGGATACAGGAGTTTTTAAAACCAAGCATGCATTTGGAGTGAAAGCTTACAACCAAAAAAGAAACAATGCAAAAAATTAGATTTCAAGGTAAAGAAAAGATATTGTACGAAAAAGGAAAAAATGATGCTTGTTAGAGAAGAGAACCTAGGTATTCAGCACCATCATTTGGCAAATTCATAACCACTTGTGTGATGGACTGAGCTTTATCACTGGCGAACATAGCCTTAATGAACCTTCTCCCGTCCATGTTATATACCTGGAAGAACAACCCATAACTTCAGTTGCAGAAAATTTCACAAAGAAAACGAGGGCTTCTATATGCCTATTTAAATGCAAAATCTGGGCCCATGTCAACTTAGGTATATTTCATGGCCAAGATATATTACTTCACAAAAACAACAAAAAAAAGATGGTAATTGAAATATTTTGATTCATAAAAGGTAATTGATATTATGAGGATGAAAATCATGTAAAGCGATCCACAGGCAACAATACCTTAATCTTCCGCTCAAGTTTGTTAAGCACACTATTTCTTTCTAGATACTCAACTGCATATGGATTCAGGTCATTAGCAAAAACACGTTTTACTATCTTTGCTGCAGATATGGCTATGGGACCAACTCCTGAGAAAACATCACCTGTCAATTGGACATATGATGTTACACACCTATGGAAGTTAAGGAATTTTCATGATTATGTCACAAAGATTAGCATGAATACTTATGAAATACATGTGCCATCACCACAAAATTCTTATATTCAAAACCCACCCCAACTCCTTCAGATGTATGGCCCTTCTAGAAAATAAATAAATCAAAATGAGCATTAAAGCTTGAGAAAATGTTATTCATTTTCATTTACTTGTCATAAGTAACTGGCAGAAAATGGTTTCAACTAAATTCAGCAATTAGAAAAAGCAATAAATGCAAGACGCATAGGGTGAAATATAATGTGTTTGTACGGGGTTGTATATACTTATAGTATTGGTATAATCAAAGCAAAGAGGATGGAAGCATACAAACAACATCACTTCGTGTAAAACCACTCAAAAGCCTTTGTCTTTCAGTTGCAAGTCTCGAATTCCAATATCTGCATAATTGAAAGAAACATAGGTTACTTTATGTTTACACCTCCTTTTTCCCTTAATTTCCAATTCTTCAGAATATTTTATTCAAAATTTAGGATAAAAAATCAACTGAATTTGGAGATGCGAAGCTAATAGTGACAATGTGAAACAGTATGAGAACATATATGATCAATACAAGGTACGAAGGTGACCAGAAAATAACATGTCCAATGAAGAAGTAATAACCAAGCACATGTTGTTCTTTCTGACATATAAACAGTAAACAGTTATCAACTTTGATTAATGATGTTCAAAAAAGAGACAGACATATGGACAGTAGAGCAAACACATATGACTTGCGAGACATGTTCACATATCACAACAGGCTGGAATCAAATCTAAATACTGATGGGCAGTAAAGCAAATATATCTCAGCTAAACAGGAATACATCAATGCACGTAATCACATTAACTAACTGCACACAAGAATTAAGATTTTAACTTTTAACCTTCTTGACACTTAAAGTAGACTGCACCTGAATAAAGTACTACCATGTAAAATTTATCAAGTCAACATGTCTTAGTTATCACTAGGTTGTGCCTATTATTTGTTTGACCTTCAGATCAGGCAAGGGCAATTCCTTCATTTATGTGTGTTGTTTCAAATTCAGAACCAAAACTTGGCATATCCAATCAAAGTGCAAGTTGGGCTCTTAAACAGTTTTCTTTCATGTCATGATACACCTAATGCAATTAATGTGAGGATCCCAATTCAGCTAGGTACTTCTTTGTGAAATTTAAAAGAACATGTAATATACAACTTATCACTCATTATCAAATTTATGAAAAGTATTTTCTATATTATTTCATGAAATCATCGGTACTGACAAATTAAGAGAACAGGCCTTCAAACAAATTGATTATAGAATGACATGGGATGGAAGCAGAGCATACACTGTTGCTAAGTCAACCTGAAAGCGAAGTCCATTCTCAATAACTGTGGTCACTAGAGAGTGGTTTCCTGCTAAAACCTCAAGCTGCATGGTCCTGTACTCATTATGAATGGAATCAATCTTGTTCACAACTGTTTGTATCTTTGGCCTATTCTTATCCAGCACTACCTGAATATGAAGGGGTGTTAAGACAGATTATGAATTTCCAATGGTGTTAAAGCACAATTTTAGCATGTTGACATGCAATATTTCTAAAACAAGCACCTTTGCTATAAGGCTCTTGTATGGAAAATGTTCATCTCTCAGATTCAAGTGTGCAATATGACCAACAGTCTCAAAAGACGAAGGAACAATCATACCCTCAGGTAGCAAGGCCTCTAAGATCTGCAACAATGGAACCAGGAACTTTGCTAATTTAAAGAGATACATGCCACAAGACAAAAACCATACTGCCATGCTATACCAAGATTCAAACTGAAACGTCTCAATTACACTTTAAAATTCCTTTAAAGGATAGAAAATTTTGGCATGAGTTATCCAAATGAATATTTTGGCATACTTTATCCATAACGGCTAGGAAAGTGAAAATCATTCCACAGACACTAAAGGAGTAAGATGTATTTACATAAGAAAACTTTTATGCTGATACATTCTTATATACACTCGATGGTAGAGTGCATAACATTTTACAGTTGGTCTAACATACCTCATTCGTTTGCCAGTAATCATAAAACAAAGTTAATTTGCATCTCACAAGCTCAAAAGTCAACATTGTATTCTTCTCTGCATATTCCTTCAACACAGCCTAAAAACAGGATGAGAAGCAATAATACAAATGGATAGATCCAATAGCAAAGGCCAAAACAAGAGGTGAAAGCAAAATATCACAATAAGAAATTGAGGAGTCCGTTGATATGAATATGATCTATTAGAATGTCCTATGTCAATCCTGTTGCTTCAACATTAAACATGTTCCATACATCAACATGGCTATGGGTGAGATTTCAGCAATAGAGAAAATCAAATGCCCGGGCATGACTATAAACCTATAAAAATTAGGATAAGAAGTTTAAACAAAACGAAACAAAGGACTAAAATTTTGGACTCATGAACATTCAACGCAAAGCATCAAATAAACACTGAAAAGAAAATTTTGAATTTCCAATTAACTCACAGAATATTAGAGTGTTGGAACATCCACCTTAACTGCCTCTGGCAACTCCTCCTCGCATTTACCCGCATGGCGTTCATCCAAAAGCAACAATCTCGTCGAACCCGTCCATTTCTTCCGATTAAATTCTTCACCCAACAAATTCTTCAAATTCTCTCTTTCCTCCCCTTCCTCCTCAATAACTTCCACTAAAGCAAAATCATTCTTATGAATGCGCCTACTCTTTTCCACGTTCTCTTTTTCTGTTTTCTTCTTCTTCTTCGGCCTGGAAATCTTCGCCAAGTTCCGAAATTTCACATACCCGCGTGAATCAAACGTCTTTACCAGCATATCCCTGTACAAGACAGGACTCAGAACCTCGCCATCGCCTTCAGCTTTCCCGTGAATTCGACGGTGCAACGAAACGAGACTTGCTTCTTCACCATCACTATCGCCATTACTGGAGCCTATCAGTTCCACGAGCTTGGGGTCAATTTCATCACCAGGAACGCGAGCAATGTTGCGAATCCGAGGCCAATTCAAAAGATGGCCTCGAAGCCTGCTTTCGAGAGTGAAACAGTCCTTAGAAGGGACGCGAATAGCAGAAATACCGAAGACCCTTGTGAATATTTCTTCATCGAGGATATCGTTTTCCCCTTCCTCTTGCTCTCGGTTGTTGTTGATGGGAAATTGGGATGGCTTGGTTCCTTTCTGAAGCGAAGGTCCATAGGAAATTACGTTTGGGCCAGTGAATTGGGTTTGGTTGTTGCTGCTACGGGTGGCGGTGGCTATGGTGGAGAAAGAGAATTCGGAGATGGAAGGTTTAGTGGGAATGAATATAAATCTTGGGGAGAGAGATGAAAGAGGAAGATAGGGGGGCTTAAGGAATAGTTTGGTCATCTGTTGTTGGAATGTAGCACTGACGGAGTTCAGGGGGGATTAACCAATATCGGAGAGACTCATTTCGCTTCTACGGAGGAGCGAGGTGCTGGGAAGGGAAATCAGGGAGAGAGGGTTCATTTTCATTTCACCTTTTATTTGGGAAAAATACGTTGGCTATTGCCCGAGTTTTCCTTGTTTACCTCGTTACATGCTTGTTTTCCGAGTCAACTGCAGTTTACGTTTTATTGGAATCTATTTTCTTATCCGAAATCCAATATATATATTATATCATTGAACATGAAATTCAAAATTAAATTTATTATTTTTATTAAATTTTATAAATTTATTTTATTATCTTATATTCAATTGATAATGTTTAATTTAAATTTAAAATTCAATTTCAAATCTCAATTATATATATATATATATATATATATATATATATATATATATATATATATATATAGCATTTTGCTACAAAATAAATAGAATTTGTATCCTTTCAATCTCTGGTTAAGATCACAAATTTATAATGTTAAAGAATTTTGTGAATAGTATATAGGGGTGGGCAAGATCTCATGATTCGCTCTAAATTGGTTCTTAACAATTGGAAAAATATGAGTAAAAGTGGATAATTTTACTTAAATAGCCGAGAATGATTGTTAAAAATTTAAAAATTTGTATTTTTAGTCGATGACAAAATTATGGGTGCAAACCGAATTAATCCGAAATTCGACCACATTTTATACAAAATCACATCATTTTAATTTTGACATTTTCTATCCCCTTTCTCCGGCCTACTTGAAGGAAGCCCACTTTTTTACCTTTGTTTTATCTTATCCAAAACTAACCCTAATAATGGCATTTGTCTCCGTCTCTTACTCTTTCTACCTTTCATCATTCTCTACCTTCCATCTCATCACTGCTTGTGAGCAAGAAAATGTTTCTTGTGCTCTTTTGATCATTTCTCTCCTTAAGCAGCTCATTAAAGCCTAATGGGTTGTAGTAGTGGCTCCTCTTGTTTGACGCCTTTGTATTATCCTGATCTATTCAGCTTCACTTGAAGCCCAAGACCAACTCCATTAGCACCAATGACTATCAAAGGTAATTTTCCTATTTGATTAAACTTAGTTATTGTTGGATAGTTTATTTATATTGTTTGAAAATTGTTCCTCTAATTTTTCTGGCTTTTTGTCATCTTTGATTTCATTCGGTATATTCTAACTCACTCCATTAACTAGCCAATTGTTGTAATTCGTCTTAAACTAACTGCTAATGCAAAAATTGATTTAATTTGATTCTACACTTCAAATTGGTCAAGATCAATTAATAATTTTTTTTGCACAATTTTATACAGTCAAATGATTGAATTTCTTCAAATTAGCTAGATCCAATCACTGCCCACCCCTGTTAATATGTAATATACTTGATTACAATATTGACTCCTAAAACTAAAATTCATGTATTTTGATTTTTTAATTTATTTTTTTTAATTTTAGTCGTTATAATTCACACATTGTTTGATCCTTCTTATTTAAAAATTATTTATTTTAGTCTTTATAACCTACATATTATTTGATTTTACTTCAAATGGCATTTGTATTCTATTAGAAATGTAAACAGGTTAAGTTATTTGCGAGCAAATTGACATTAACTTACAAAGAACTCAATTTGAGTTAGACTTAAACAAATCAAACCTAAATAAATCAAACTAAAATTAATATATGAGTCAAACTTGAATTTCTTATTACTTGGCTTAGTTTATTTGTGAGCCTAAACAAATCTAATAATAAAAACATTTTTATTTTGATAATTGTTAAGATATCATGAAGAAATATGATAAAATAATATTTGATTTACTTGTGAAAGATAAGTTTTTATATATTTAAATTTAGGTAAAATAACAAATTATTTAGGTAAAATTATATAAACTTATTTATGTCCATATCTTTTATAAGTTTAATGAGAAAATTTGAATAAATAATATATTATACAATTCAAATAAGCTCATGTAAACTCATTTATATTTATATTCAAGATAGATTCAAGTTTAAATTATTTAATCTTGAGGAGTTCAAACTCAAGCTCAACCTTATTTATTTTAAGTGAGTTTAAACTTGAATGGTTAGATGTTTAGCTTGACATGACTCATTTATACCCCTAATTTAACTATTAACAAGACTTATTTAGTTGACATTTTTTTCTCTATGTGGTTAACAAAATATAAGTCAATGTAATTGCTACTTGATCAAATACTCAAAAGAAATAAAAGTAGTATTAAAAAATGTAAAATCAAAACAGAAAATATTGAAATGAAAAAGGCCAATTAGAAATAAAGAAACAAGAAGTCATAACAAAATCAAATCAAAGTATGAGAAATCATTTACGGTAAAAGGATAATTTTTAGTGAAAAAGAATAAAAAACTAAAAAGAGATGAGAGTAGTTTGTGAAAAGGTGTTCAAGAGTTGGTTTTGCAATACCCAATGATGAGAGAAGTTATCACCAAACAAACTTTTGGGTGAGATTTGAACAAGCTTTCTACAACTAAAAAGTAAGAATTTTTTGTCACCAAACTACTTTAAAAATGAAATTCATGAAAAATCTAACCTCATAGGAAGATGCAAAATAAGAATTTGTTAGAATTCTAATTCTGGAGCTCCCTCTAATTCATAAATAAAATTGGTGTCAATTTAGTTAGCCTAATTAGTAGCATAAAGTACTAGGTTTTATTGGTAATTAGGCCTAATCTAGGTTAATGGGTGTGGATCTTATAATAGATAGGATCTATGACTCAACTAACATTATAAAATGGGTCCCTACCTCTCTAATCTAAACATAGTGATTGTGTTCTTTCCCATCAGAGCTAATAAAAGAACTATTCTCTCTAAAAAAAAAGTGTGAGGTCAAGCAAATGGAGTGATCCCATTTACAATTTCTTTTATGATATTTTTAGGAACATTTCTGTGAATTGAAACTAATTGTGATTTGAAAGCTTAATTAAAATCTACATATTGAAAGTAGGAAGTTGACAAAGAGAATAATGGATCTAATTCTTGAATTAAGTTAGATTAAAAATCTAAATTCTTTTCTTCTGCTCAAATTAATTAATTTTTTCCATTTTGCTATTAAATTATATTGTAAAACATAATTACTGATCGAAAAAAAATATGAAAACATAAATTTTATTTAATAATTAGTATCAAAAAGCAAGTAAACCATGTTTCATGGTTAATTTAATAATGCAAATTTGCATAAATGCTATACACATTTCATATATTTTATGAATCCATGATTATGTGTAAATTTATGTATATTATGCGTAGATTCCTTTAGCCTAATGTGTGTGAAATAAAATTTTCTTTTTCTGCAAACATGATCTTCTAGAGATCATGAGATTAAATGCAATTTAGAGTTGTAATTATGTTAGTTTCTACCTATCTATGTTTTGAATACATGCACGTTGCTGTAGATATTAAAGTTCTTTATATACTATAAAATAGAAAATGCATACTAATATGTAATATACACATGCATTGTGGATCAAACTACATATCTATATTATAGGTATATATACATGTATATATGCTTTGTATATTGATTTATTTTCCGTTTAGCCATGTTTGTTGATTCTAGTTTATATGCAATTTTATACTCTATGTATGTTTTATTTCTAGACAATCTTGTGCAATGTGTTATATTCATTATTGGTTAATTACAAAGCTGACATGTAGAAACTATATATGTTGTTAGTTATCTATAATTTACATGTCTTTTCCTAGTATTTGAATATATATATATATATATATATATATAATAGTTTAAGTTAGATGCTAAAAATAAGTTTTTGTACAATATGAAATGCAACATATATGTGGTATATATTGCATGCTGTGAGAATTTTGCATCCATTATGATTAAAATCTTCTATGAAATCAATATTTATATATTTGTAAACCATTTTACAAATTCTGATGTTGCACTATTTAGCTAGGTTTATGTATATATATATGTGTAACTAGATGCATAGATTGTGTGCATTTATAGGAAAATAATTCTTGTGCAAGCTTAAACAAATCATGTTTGTCTAGAAAATTGCTTCTACACATTTAGGTTTTTGCTAATCTTTTAGGAAGAAAAGGTTTCTCAAGATTTCTCTATAAAAAAGGAATAGTATCAATCATGTCTCTTTTTTTAAAAATTAAAAATTTTAATCTTTTAACCAATTTAGGTTATTGCAAAATCAAGTTATAAATAATTTTTGGATGGAAACTATTAAGAAAAACAAATCCTTTTAGGAAAAATTTTCTTAGAATAAGTGCCATTTGACATCAAATATCTTAGATATTTTTAAACTTAAACTTTTTTATGGATTGGGTAAGTTATGAAATTGAATTGATGGTGAATTGGACATGAAAATTATGTTAAAAATAATGAAAAAAAGCTAAATTTAATTCAGTTGCAACTAGGTTGCAAACTAGAGCAAGTGATCTGGCTATAAACCCAATGCAAGGTTGAAGATGAGCTACAATACTCTTATGCACAAAACCCACATGTATAGATGGCGTGTGGGGTCCACATGCCACTTTTCTGATGGCTTTTTACGACGATGACTACACTATTAGCTTTCATTTTTTGAAGTGATAAGTATAGGTATTTTTTCAAAATTTCTTGAAATAAAAAATAATTATATTAATTTTTTATTTTATTTAAATTTCTATTTGAATTTATTTTGACCTAAAATTTTTACTGTAATTCTTATTTCATTAGCTATTTTATGTAATTTTTATAGTATTATTTGAATTTGTTTGGATAGTAGAATAGTTTTTGGATATTATTAAATATTAATTATGAATTACAAGTAACTCATGTTATGGCATTAAATTTTATGCAATTTTGCACTTGCCTATAATGAGACTAATTACATAAAATTTTATTTTAAAAAAATATTTTTAAAAGGTAAATTATTTTAATATGTTTTAAAGAAGGTGCTATATTAGTAATATCAAATGCTCTTTTAGTATTATTTTTTTAATATAGTTCATTAGTAATAATATGCATGTAGAATTAAATATTGTGTTCTTAAAATCTTAAACAACTTATCAATGTTAGATTTTAGGGATGTAATATTTAATTCTTGTATCATATAATAAGATTTTAAATACCTTTTTGGTATTACTATTATGGTATCATATTGTAAATAATTTTATAGTTAGTTTTATGAGAAAAATATAAGTATAATTAAAGTAATTACATGTGTTAACAAGTTAGTATATTTTCCTTAACTTTGTTTCCTATGCAATTAACTTTAGTAAAGACACTAAATAGGATAAATTATAAGGAATAGGCCAAATTTTTGAAGTTATATCTAGTGATCGCAAATGTTGATTTAACTATTATAGAAGTAGAGCCCATTATTAATGTGAACTCGAGTGTTGAATAAAAGAGGAAACATAAAAAATGGACTCACTTGAATTGAGTATATTTAATGCTCATAAAGTATACAATGGACTAGACCACTAAATAAGACATTCCTAAGTTCAAAAATACTAAAACCTTTCTCGAATTCATTGTTAAGAAATTTCTTAAATTTGATAAAGTTGAGAAAGGCTATTATCTCTCATTACTTAAGAAGATGACATATGTCGGTATTAATGGAGTATGAGAGTACATTTTGAAGCTGGTTAACTATTATAACATGCCAAAGAGCATGAATTTTAATTTAGGTGGTGACTTTCTAACTTAGTGTGCATTAGAGTTGTTATCTGCTTAATTTGATATTTTGAAGACCTCCTATAATACCCAAAAATGCGAGTAGGCCATTAATGAACTAATATCCATTATCAATCAAGCACAAGAAAATATGACAAAAAGAAAAGTTTGGATAGTCAATATTAGTTTTTATGATTCAACCACATAATATGGAATAAGAGGGCATCTTAGAGATAACCCTAAGAAGTCTAAATATAATCGAAAGAAAAGTCAAATAAAGGATAATCAACTTAAGCCTAAGAAAGCACAATTCAAAGGAAATTACAAGTTTTGTAAAAAATATGGATAAAAAAAAGGCAAATTGCTTCAAATATGAAAGACGGATTAAGAAAATGAAAAAAAAGGTAATAAAAAATTTAAGGAGACCGGGTGATGGATAACTATTGAAGCACATTAAAGAATTTTTCTTTTGTTTATGATTTATTTAGTAGGCATGTATTAGGAAAAAATTATACCTTTCATTAAAAGAGTTTGATTTAAGTAGTTATGTTTTATCCTAATGAATGTTTTGTCATTTTAGTGAATAAAATTTTATTTGATTTATAATTCACATATGATTGGTTCAAGTACATTACATAATAAAATTAAGTTAGACCTTCTATTAATTTAGTAATTGAGAAGAGAAACTTGATTTTAAAATCATGTCTAGGTCCTTCATTACTATTTATTTAAAGGATAAGTTGAATAAGAGGAGTTATTAAATGCCATCGATAGTAAGAGTAAAAAAAGAAAGTGTTGTGATTCTACTTTCACCACAATCTGCTAATTCATCTCTATCATCCCACAATTTGATCTAGTATAACTAATAATAAAAGATGTAAAGCTAATTGACTTCATTGATGATCCCTTAAAGAGATCTCATAGAGTTAGCCTGACTTTTTAGAGTAAACCATTACAATAGAGTATGAATTGGCCTCATTATACAAAATTAAATATGAAATCTAGTTGAATATATGCTTAAAACAAAATTGAGAGTGTAAGGCCGAGTCAGTAGTCATGGGCTACACTTAGAAAAAAGGCATAGACTATAAAGAGACATTCTTAACAGTATTAATTAATGACTTATTCATGGCATGGGTAACTCATTTTGACTTGGATTTACATTAGTTAGATGTTAAAATAGCCTTCTTAAATAGGGACTTGTTAGAAATAATATACATGGGATAACTAGGTAGGTTTTAAGAAAAAGATAAAGTATACCTTCTATGCAAACTAAAAAGATCCATATATGGCTTGAAGCAAATGTCTAGGTAGTAAGATCTTAAGTTTGATTAGATAGTAAACTTTTTCAAATTCAAAAAGAATAATCCAAACTATCATATATAAATGTTAATGAGTGCAAATAGCTTTGTGATCTTGGTTCTGCATATTGATAACATTATACTTATTAGTAATAATATGAACATGTTAACTAGGATAAAGTAAATGTTGTCAAATCAATTTAAAATGAAAGATCTAGGGAATGCCACCTTTATTTTAGGTAGTGAGATTCATCTTAATAAATCTTTAAGCATACTAGTCACAATAATCATACATTAAGAAAGTGTAAAAAGATTTAACATGTCAATATGCACTTCTTCACTAATTTAGAAAGATGAGATTTTCTTAAAGGTCCAATATTTTCAAAATAATGAATAAAGAAAAAAGATGAAAAATGTTCCATATATGTCAATCATATGTAGCTTAATATATGCTTAGGTATGTGTACATTCTAATATCATTTATACCATAGGTGTATTAAGGAAATACTTGAATGAGCCTAGTTAAAAACACTAGACTGATACTAAAAGAGTAATAAGGTATCTGTAAGGCATGAAAAATTACATATTGATCGATTAGAGATCAAGAGATCGGGAGATTTCATAATTACAGGTTAGATGGACTTGGTTTTTATTAGTTAACTAAATGATCATAAATCCACATTTTGATATTTTTGAATAATAGTAAAAGGAACTATGTTTTGGAAAAGTGTTAGGCAATTACTTATAGCAACCTTCACTATAGAAGTAAAGTATGTTGCATGATATGAATCTGCATGTAAAGCTATATGGTAAGGAATTTTATTGTTAACTTTATTTTTAACCATTTACTATAACAATACTATTATTGTGCCTTTCTTTTTAAATAATAAAGGTTCTTCTTGTACAAAGCATTTTGATGTGAAATACTAGTTTATGAGAAAGAAGATACATAAGTAGGTTTCTTGCATTGAACAATTTTTGTAGATTATGTGCTTGCGGATCTCCTAATCAAAGGCTTAACAATTGGATTATACATGATCATTTAAACAATATAGTTTTATTTAAACCTTTTGATATTTTAAGTTAATGGGAATTTTGATATAATTATTTTGAATTTATTGTTTATCTTGAGTTAAATTTAATGAAATATTCATAATGTAGCCATATGTTTTGTGCATTTTTTTTTTGTTATGGCATATTATTAGAGACATTTAAATCTTGTCTCATTTGGCATCTTAAGTGGATGCTAAGGCCCTTGTGTGAAGATTTATATAGAATCACTTGTAAAGTTATGTAAATCTTGTTATACACATCTTAAGTTAACATCTTTGTTGGATATTAATTTTTTTTTTAGTGAGGTGTAAGTAGACAATATGCTTGACATTGGTATCCCTTTTGGATAGGATTTCTACATTATTGGATACTTATAATCTTAATTTAAATCTATAAGTGTAATTGTACCATTTTGACTTTGACATTAATTTAAAATGGCCATTATTTATGAATTATATAGGTTCAAGTAGGAGATTGTTAGAATTCCTATTTTGGATCTCCTTATAATTCATAAATAAAATTGATCTTAATGTAGTTAACCCAATTAGTGACATAAAATACTAGGTTCTGTTAGTACTTAGGTCTAATCTAGATTAATGAGTATGGATCTTACAATGGGTAGGATTTATAATCCAACTAACATTATAAGATAAGTCTTTACCTTTCTGACCTAGACAACTTGATTGCATTCTTACCCATTAAAGTGAATAAAAGAATTGTTCTCTATTAAAACAAAGTGTGAGGTTGAGCAAAAATAGTGATCCTAATTATAATTTATTTTATGTTTTTCAAAAAATATCTTTGTGGATTAGAATTGATCATGATTTAAGAGCTTGATTAAAATTTGCATATTAAAGGCAAGAAATTGACAAAAAGAACAATGGATTTAATTTTTAAATCAAGTTGGATCAAAAATCCAAATTCTTTCCTTGTATTCAAATTAATTAATTTCTTTCATTTTGCTATTAAGTTATACCATGAAACATAATTGTTGTTTAAGAAAAATCAGACCATTCTTGAATCATAAAAAGCAATCTAAGTAGTTTACTACTCATATTAGTCCTCATTATATGTGCATGAGGTCATTCATTCTTATATTTTCATGCCTATGATATCCTAATACCTTGCATTTTCATAAAAAGTATATGTAACAAAATAGGGCATAGTTAATTATATAACCATGTATTAGTGTCCAAGGGTGAACTTTGGCACTTATGGTTGACTATATAGTTAAGTACAAGGTTCCAAATGTAACTCTAGACAATTATAATTGACTATCATTATTTAGAAATAAATCCTGAAACTTGAGTATAAGGTCTTAGAAAGTAACTCAAGCCTATATAGTTAATTACAGACTAGTGTTCTATAGATTTTCCTGCATGAACATTACTCATCAACCATAAATAACCTTTAAACATTAATTACATCATACTAAACATAAACCATGCCATTTAATGCTTTAACTCACTCTATCCATCAAAACCTATCATTTAAACCATCCATTATGATACTTATCAACCAATTACATGTATTGATACATAACATATTTCATAAATGCTAGAATCTAAGTATTTTGATGAATTCAAGATAGATTTTAGGTAAAAGACTACTCACCATACTTAATCTAATGGCTTGGCATGTAGAAGAAGATGATAAAAACCTATATTCATTAAACAAAGAGGAATTTATCGATTAGGGTTTTTTATGGTTTAATCTCCATCAACCATTTTAGATTGAAATCCATATATTTATAAAAGGAAATAGATGGTCATTGAAAAGATTTATTGATAAAGAATTACTAATTGATGAACTACTTACTTTGAAAGATGAAAGTTGGAAGGAAGATCAAGAATTCCTTTTACAACTTTAAGGTTCCTTGGAGAAAGAAAAATAAGGTAATGGCAGAAATTGGAAATGAAGTGAATGTGAAAATGTTAGGGCATTTTAAGGATAAAAAGAGGGTTGAAGGCAATTAAGGAAAAAGAAAGTGAATTATGTTTTAACTTATTAGCTAACTCCATTAAGCTATAGTCAACTATATAGTCACTTTTGTTGGTCTAGAATACAATTTGAAAGGCAATTATGGACTATATAATTGACTATTGCTTCACTTTTTTAAACTTATTTGTTTTGAAAGTCTTTTCTACTCTTACTCTTTCTTATATTTTTATATCTTATTAAGTCTTGCATCATACACATTTTCCCAACACATTTATCATTTTCTAAATTAGTTAAATAAAATGATCAAATTCAATTTATAAGAGATTTCTAACTTAAATAATTTCTTAGAGGTGTAATAAAGAATGGTTATATTACTTCTTCTTACTATAATTTATTATTAATTTGCAACTATTTACATCCCCTAAAGTTATATATATTGGTCACCATAAATTATAGTATTTAGATTCTATCTTTAAAATGACATTTATTAGAGAAGTCGAGAAGATTCAAAAATGAGAAAACTGATAAAAAATTTTAGTGAGAAGAAATAAAATGACCACTTTTACATGAGTTCATTGCAAAAATAATTATTTTTTTCTTCTTATTATAGTTTATGATCAATTTAATTCTATGTATATTCTTCAACTCAAAAGCCCTTAAGTAATATAATGGAATTATAATAAAGAGACATTTTATTTTTCCTTTCATTTAAAGTATGCTATTCATTATAAATTATAATTTCTCACTTGTTTCTATTTTCAATCTATTACTGTTTATGTTTGTTTAATTATATAAGAAAAATATCATTATATGAAAAATAATTTTAATACTTTCAATTTCACTTAAATTAAGTTAAATTAAAAATAAAATCTATTAATTCATAAAATGATATCAGCTTTTTTAAGATTTATGCTAAAATTATAAAATTATTACTTGAAAGATTAGGGAAAAAGTTAATCAAACAAAAGATTTTGGTTTATATCGTTGCTTTTATTTAATAACCAATATGTAAAATTTTCTAGTAAAATAATGTCGTTTTATTATAGACAATAAGTTTTTTTAGTAACCAACATGGAAACTTAAAAACAATGGTGTGAAATGAAAATAAAGAGTGAAATCATGACACTATTTACGAACTTCATCACAAAGTTCATTCAACCTTAAAATGATTCTTTCTTTACTAAGATATGTTCATTTTCTAACCTTAAGATGATTCTCTTTAATTTTTTATTTATACTTACCAACTGTTTTGTAGTAATAAAGGTTTATTAGTCCATCTCTAAATTTATAAGGTTGCATACTCACTAAAAAAGCATCATTATACAAAAGTAAGGAACTTTTTTTAGTTTTTATATTTATTTGTTCTTGGAACTTAGCTTTTGGTTTCAAAATCAATCATATTGCCTTTGATAATGATATTGCTTTTACAAGATTCTACAAATAAGAAACTTAATTTTATTCATCTTTTTTGGTATTTGTGGCATTATTTACTATTTATTTATATGAGATTTGTAATTTTATACATAAAAATTTAATTAATATTTATTATATTTGTAAATATTAGACTCAAGTATGCATTTTTAGGGATTATCAACCTTAAATATTGGTCAACATATATTAGATACAAAACTTTGCTATTTTTATTTTCTTTGTTATAGTCCTTAAAATTGTTGAAATTAAGATTTTGTAGTATCATTGGAGATGTTGAGAGTTAGAAAGAATCAAATAAAGAGGATCTATGAGAAGAGATTATTGTTAGTAGGTGGTATGACATAACATCAGTTATTAAACAAAATCCATAGTTGAATATATATATATATATATATATATATATATATATATATATATATATATATATATATATATATATATATATATATGTATGTATGTATGTATGTAACTTTGTTTATTTATTAAATACTAATGCTTAATGTTGTAATATATTTCACAAAGACATATCCTAATGAAGAAACAATAATGGCTTTTATACATATAAAAATCAACATTATTGGATTTTTTTTCACATTGGTTGTAAAATTGACGTAAAATCCTTTAAAATAAAATAATGCTTGTATGTAACTATTATCAAATGTGTTAAATAATTGATGCTAATTAACTTATTATAGCCTAAAAAAATTAAGATATATTTTTATTTATTTGTTTGTTTAGTATTTTTGTACATGTGAAATTTCATTAGTTGTTATGAATATGCTAATGGTAGGAATTTATTGGAGAAAAATATAATTTTATAATGAAAATAAGAAGAATAAGATTAATTTAAGGTGAGTGTGAAAACTCGAGTAGGTATGTTTGGAGAAAATGTAGGAGTTATCTTTGCCATTTTACCTTTAGAATTAACCTAAATTACCTCCCAACCATTTTTCTTCCTAAATGCTAGCTGGTTCTTCTTCCTTCCTCTCTTAACTTCAATTCTACCAAGATTAAACAACAAAAGCCTAAGGAATTCAAGAAAATAGCTAATCTTTCACCAATTTAAGGTAATTCCTTCATTACTAAACTTTTGCATGATATGTTTAAAGGATTTAGGTTAAGGGAAAAGATAATTAGGGATTTTGAGACCTTGAGCTGAAGTATTTGAGATCTTGTGTTATTTGGGCAATTAACCCCCATTTTAACCCTTATTCAGTCTCCTCAAAATGATAGTAAATATATAATCTTGATAAATTAGATGAACTTGCAAGACTTCTGCTCATTTTGGATGTTTATATGATCATATTAGAAAGTTAAGGAACTTATGGTAAAAGAACATGTTGTAGCATGATTTATTCATTATTGATGATTGTGAAATGAGTAAGGATGACAAATTTGTGCTAAGCTTTTGTGCTATTATTGTGAATATGTTGGATTAAGGAAAAAATTACCATATGAATAGTATTTTGTGGATCTTTTGCAAATTTGCAGGTGTTACTCAAGCATATACTCGATTATAGCACTAGAATTCACTTCTAGATGCCCATACTAGAATATCTAAAATGAACTACTCTCTGGATGACCATAGTAAGTATATACTCAAGTATGATATCTAAAATTACTTTTTGGATATTCATCTAAGAGTATATACTCAAGTATGAAGGCAGAATTCGCTTCTGTACCTCTATACTCAAATATAACCCCTATATATATACTCTGATTTAATTATTTCATAATATTTTAAGGTAGTGCAAGCCTATATACCTCTTATATATGTTCATTACGCATATGACCAATGTTGTTTATGAATTTGTTAATACATCCCCAAGTAAGATATGTTATAAATGCAATGTATTATGAATGGATAATACGAAGGGGTGAATGATATGCTTATGATATAAAATTGTACCGAATCCAAGAAAAAGTTTGTAAAAGGATAAGACAAACTTTGAAAGAATAAGGATGGAATTTATGAAGGAATAAAAATGACTTAGGAGGTATTAGATGATTTAATTACTTTCTTTTTAATTGTTTCTAATATTATGTATTTCTTTTTGTTATTATTATGAACATGAACATAGCATGAGATATGAAAGAATTTTTTACTACGTGTATGTTTCCTTAAGTAAATTTTTTTTTACTGAGTTCACAACTCACTTTTTAGTTATTTTTTTTCTTTTCCAAATACTTCCCTAGAAGCTCCCCCTTTACTAGCATAGTAGGAGTAGAGACTCCAGTGCTTATCATGCTAGTGCAGCCATAATCATTTATAGTTGCAATTAGCACTATTTTAGGCCTTGTGCATAGTTTAAGGCTTCCTACAATAAAATATTGTTTTTAATATTTTGAAAATGTTTATAAATATATATTTACATTAAGTCTTATGATGATACCAATGTTAGGATTAGCTTAGGCTAGTGAAAATTGAAAAATGAGTTTTGCATTGGTCACAACTTGATAAGATGTGATATAGCTATTTTGTAGTAATAATATGAAATTGTGGTTGCTTTTATATCTAAGCTATTTGGCATATGTACTTTAGTTTCTATTCTCTCTGAAAGCAATTTGCAATTTGATAAAAGAATTAGGGAATGTTTGAATATGTTTTCATTTTTATGTTTTTAAAAATTATTATTTTTAAATTATTTTCTTATTTTCAAAAATTACTTTCAAATTGAAAGAAAATTAAAAATAAATGATATTTGAATAAATAAATAAATAATACTTTATTTAATTATAAATTTGGTATCGAGAATAAAGGAACAAAGTAAGAAAATATCAAAATTTTATTTTTATTTTTCTATTTTTAAATTAGATATTTGAAGTTATAATTTTTAAAAATAGATTTTGAAAGTAGTTTACCAAGCAAAAAAAATATTTTAAAAAATAAAAAATAAAAATTTATTTTTAAAATAATAAACAAACTCGTTAAATTTCTATCTTTAATTAAAATTTGTCAATTAAAATAAAGTTCATTAACAATTTTATTAAAATAAAAGTAAGGCATTTTTTTGCAATTATTAATAAATTATTCTTTCAAAATAAAATAAATCCGTACGAATGCACGGGTGGGGTACGAGTTGCTATGCTATAACTATAAACAGAAGGCGATGATGATGGCTTGAAAAAGTTTGAAACTCTGGGCTTGATTTCTCTAGGATATTTGATGAAGATGGAGCTACACTGACTTGTGATTTGTAGTCATTTAGGCAAAAGAAACGACAACCAGACAAATTCCATCCGAAGCTTCCAAAAAGTAATCAGTACCGAAATGTGTGAATCATAAGGATCAAAATCATTTAATTTTAGTTTTAATTTTTGGGATCAAAATTGTGATTTAGTCTATGTAATATATATTTAAAATTCAATTTTAAGGTAAAATATTATTTTAAGAATATGAGTAATCCATTTATGAAATGTTGTTCATTATAATTTTAAGTGGAATTTAAATTTTGATTTATTATCATTATAAAATATTATATGAAGTAGAAAAAATATTATTAAAAATAATAATAATTAAAATTTTTAATAGCATTAGAGGACTTTTTAATAATTTTTTATTAGTATGATAATATATGAATAGATCATAGTATAAAATTGATTTATACTAAATTTATATCCTTTAATTTTTGGTTTAATATTATAACTTCAACCAAAAAATAAAATAAAATAAGAGTTGAGGGATTAGAGTTTAAACATCTACTTAAAAACATTAAAAACTTGTTTCTATTTTTTATTTTTCAATTTATACATTTGAAGTTATGATTTTGAAAATAATTTACAAAATAAGGGCTTTTTTTTAAAAAAAATATTATTTTTAAAAATAGGAAACAAGAAGATCCTAAATTTCATCCATTGTTAAATCAATAAATAAGAAGATGATAAGTCATTGAGAATGTAATAATAATTTTTTACTGATAATACAAAAATTAATTATTTTTGTTGACATTAAAATAAATGAATAAGTGATAGTCTAAATCTAATTTAAATCAATAGTAATCAAATTTAAATTTGAGAAATTATTTATAAAAAATGTACTTATTTTATAGGAAAAATAATTTGAGATGAGTGAATTGTTAATAAAATAAATCAAATAGATCACTTTTATAACTTTAAGTCATAAATAAATAAAATAAGCTTAAACCATTTTCACTTAAAATTTCAATTTCATTGTCTAATCCCTTTTTATTCATTTTTGTCCCTCATCTTTCAAAATTGATCGTATATCTATGTAAAATTGTCGATTAGTATCATGATTATGATTTTTCTTTAGAAAAAAACAACTTTTATAAGTTTTATGTTAAATTTTTGGGAAAATTTGCAAAAATTTTAAATACATGTTAGGCATTATCCATATATTTATTAAGGTGTAAGTAATCTTATGATATATATTATTGTCGTTGTGGTCAATTAAATAAATTTAGAGATGAAATTATTTGTAAAATTTTAAAAAAATAAATTTAATTCAATATCAAAATAAAAAAGATTTACATTATTAATAAATAAAATATATATATAATTAAAAATTAATGATAATTAAAAACTTTTAATTGTAGAAAAATTAATAATTTTATGTGGATATAGTAAATAAATAACACTTAATTAATCTATTTACTTTGGGGGAAAATAATTTTTTGAAATTCATTTTTCAACTTTTTCACATTTGGCCATTTAGAAAAATTAGTCAAGAAAATTAATTTTTAATCAACAAGAAAGTTATTATATTTCTTCGGAAAATGATTTCTCCGAGTTAATAATCTTCAACATTTATAATATTGCTAGCCAAGTGATTGACTGTTCCAGGCGTACATCAACACCTATTTTTTTTTTCTTTTTTAAATCTTACCACATCACCTCTATATAAGTAGATTAAGGATCTATTTATTTTTTATTTTTAAAAATAAAAAAATTATTTGATAATTTTTTAAAAATTTATTTTTGAAAATTATTCTTTAAATATATAATTTTAAAATAAAAAATAATTTTTAATTATTTTTCAAATTTATTTTTATTTTAAATATTAATTTTATAATTAAATAAAATATTTTCTTATTTATAATACTAGCCATTGTTCTTCATTTTCCTTCAATTTAAACACATATTAAAATTCTTTTTTAATATTTTAAATTTTTTACTTTTTACATTCTAATGTGAGGATTCTAAGTTTAATGCGATTTGAATATTATTTGGATGTTTTAGGCAATTATTGTTGTTAATTACTTTTTCATTAGAATATTATATTGTGATTGTAATATTTTTTTGATCAAATAAGGAAATTTTATTTTTTTTTAAATTTATAAAAATTTGTAACTTTTTTAAAAAATATTTTTAAAGTTATTTTTTAAGATGTGACATTTTTTATTGATGAAAATGTAAATATTTACCTTCATATTTAATGTAAGAGAATATAAAAATATGTTTTCTAATGAGCATATGTTTATTACAAAATTATTTTCATAAAATTAAATATAATTAAAAAATATTTGAAGAAATTAATTTCTCTTTATACACTAAATACTAAAAAATATTTTTTCTTTATGCACAAAATAATGAAAAATCAACTCATTTTTTAAAAATATGTTTTCTTAAGAAAGTATTTTCCAAAAATTTTATTTTTCCTCCAGTAGACCTAAATTTTAGTCCAATTCAAGATTTTTTCCTCATGGTGTCAAGGATAAGAGATTAATCACTTTTGTTTATACAACATCCCATGGCAACCACATCTAATAACAACAAACAAGGGAAATTGATGAATGTAAAGACATATCCATTTGCATAAGATATATTTATTGCATCCTGTGTAATGCAGGGAGATTTGATATTGGTTTAAGAAATTTATTCTCGTTATATTATATTATGAGTTAAATTCTTAATATCACATATATATTAAATAGATTACCACTCATATAATTATAAAAAATATATATTTACTGCAAATTATGTTCAAAAACTCCTGCATTAAAAGAGAAAAATACAGTTATCACTAAGAAGTATATAAAAATTAAATCGACGTCCCTCTAATTTAAAATCTTCCACTTTATTCTATTCAAGTATAGTCTGTTATAAATATAAAAATATATTTATTAAATATTTACTTGTTAAATCAGAAGTAAGACTTTTGGGTTAAACAATATTTTATTAACACATAGTATACCTAAAATGATAACAACCTTCCGTACTATATAATCAAAAATCAATACAAACTATATGGAGTTCTCTCTCTCTTTTTAGGCGATATATGAAAAATGATAAAAGTAGATTAATTTTAAAAGAAATTGGGATTAGTCAGTGTTAACTTGTCAGATTATTAGGTTAAATTATTAGTTTAGTAATACATAATAAGTAATATAGAATTAATTGATTAATGTATATATATATATATATTAAAATTATGTACATTAAAATTTTATATGTTAAAATAATATTAAATAATTTTAATATTAAAATTAATGAGTTTGTATATTGAATATCGTCAACATATATTATAATTTTTTTTAAAATAAATAATTATAGTTCATTTTAATGAAATTAATAAAAAAAACTTTTTGCTTTCTTTGTCTCAAATTACTTAGGGTTTAAAAAAGAGAAAAACATAAAAATAAAGGCTTTATATTTGGTTTTGTGCCTTAAGTAGTTTATATTTATGATACAATTTATAGTATGTACTATTTTTATTCATATCCTAAGAAATAAGGTGACCTACAGCTTGTCTACCCAAACAGAACAAAATCTCTTAAGCTATGGAATTCCCTAATTAAGTTTTAATTTACCTATTTAAGTAGAGAATAGGACCAATTTGGCCTATTGCAACTTTGCTTTGTATCTGAGACACTCTTTCACCTTTCATATAAAGTACAATAGAATAGTCCCATCCCAACTATAATTAGTTATTGCAAGTGCAACAATTAGTCATTTGCATGCTAGCCATTCATGTTATAATCCTTTAAAAATTTAAAATTTTTATTAAAAAATAAAGAATAACGAGTTAACAAAATACTATTACAAAATTGTTGATTTACATCAACTTTTTAAAGGATTAGATGTTGATATTAAATTGTCATTTTATCAAATGTCATAATAAATATTTTTTAACATTGGTTACAAAACCATCATTGAAAACGAATATTATATTAGTGCCCTAACAAATAAACTTTCATCATTTTTTATAGGTTACATTACCTAGTAACTAGTCACTTTTAAACATGTTGATTTTATATTGATAATCATCATTAAAAATTAGAATTTAACGTTGGATTATTTAATTAATTTGTGTGGAATGTTTTATATACCAATTTAGTTATTCATATAATTAATGATGTATTACATTCTCTAACCAAAAAAATGAAAAACCTATTACCTACATCTTTTTTATTTTGTATAATGTCTCATGACACTTTCTATTACTCTACTTCTAACTTCAAATTCATCAAGAACCCCTTAAGACCACAATACTATAACTTTATAATACATACAGACCCTATATTGAATGGAAAGCAATGTTTATTTTGCATTAATTATAATACACAATTCCAAATTCAATATATATAATCCATAACAAATAGAATAACTTTATTTTTTCTTTACATTAATTCCATACAGTTTAAATACAGGATTAGGGAATACTTAATGATTTTTACTATTGAATGGCATACATCTAGAGCATTTTCAAATTGTAAGAGAACAAAGTAAATAAATAAAAATTTAAGTGTCATAACACTTATAAAGAAAAAGTTTATCATGGTGAAAGAAAAATTATCTTTTAATTTGTCATGAATATCATTTTGTTTAAGTATATTTAATTAATTATTCATGAGCATCTCTTAAATAAGACTTACATTAAACAAATATTTTTGATATTATATAAACTAAAGGTGGAATTGAAGCAGTTAGGACTGGTTACGAGGTCCAGAATCACCTACTTGCCCAAAACTATGATTAATAAAAAATAAATAGATATGAACCAAATATAACATTTGAATAATTGGAACTCAAACTAGTTGGGTACTAACACATTCCAACGAGTTCAATTGGCTAAGTTATTAGATTTAAAATGCCAATTTAAATAGAAAACTAAACTAGCCTCCCTTATTTGTTTGTTTAGATCCAATAAAAATTTACCAAAAATGGCCATAACCCATAAAGAATGCCATGGAACATATATAGAAGCTAAAATGGCTGACTTACACAAAGAAACAAAATCAAACACTAACAACACCACTATCATTAATTAGAATTATTTGACTCTAAAAAATCCTAAAATCAAATTGCATTAGCTATCAAGAAATTAATAACCCCCATTAATTTCAAATCAAAACAAGGACAATGGAAAGGTTTTAATTGAAATTTGAGAAGTATTCTGATCAATGTAAAGAATCCTCCATAACTTCCACTTTGTAGTTCCTTTACTACAATGGCCAGTGAAATACATTTTATAGATAGCTAAGGCACAATATGGAAGAGATACATGCATGTTGGTGCTTTAGTGGTGAAGTGCCTTTAATTAGAGGATTCTAGCCTTAGTAAGATGGCAAGAATAGTGGTTGTGTGGTGGAGGTTTCTAGTAGGACAATGAGAATAGGATAAGGTTCTATTAAGGTTTCTCTTGCACTTATGAATGGTTTTTGGTTCTAATGTTAAGAGTCAAAGAGAAAGGTTTTAGCTTTATGATTTTTAGCCTAATTTTAGGCCATAAATGACATCATTTCATGTTGAGGTGTATACTCTTAATTAGGTTTCAAATTAGATCAATTAGTGGGTCTTTATCTAAGTTTAACTAAACAAAAAAATTTAATTTTTATTTTTAATTTTTATTATTTGTTTGTGCCATCATCTTGACTGTACTAACCTAAATATCAATTATATGTAGTCTATTATCACTAGTTAGCTTAAAAACTTTCACCCTTAATATAAACTAAAAATCAAGCAGTTATGTATGTAAACATAACTTTTAAAAAAAAGACAATGGCACTTTAAACTTATGGTATAAGAAATTTATTTGAAAGGATCATTAATCTATATCCCTCTTCCATTATCTTCATACATATAAAATCTTTCAAATTACCTTCACGAATAATTAGAGATAATTACAATAAGAAAAGAGGTGTATCCTCAATATTACTAGCTATATCTTTTTTATTCTCACTGCCAATAATCTATCTCTTCTCCTAAAAAACTATGACCATTTGTTATCAATCAAGTTTGACAAATAGAAAATTTATTTTACTTATAATGCCATTTAAAATAACTTCCCTTTATAACCCTCCTTACTAAAATCCACAAATGTGAATCATATCTTATCACTTGGATAACATTATTATATTGTACCTACTTATATAAAAAAAACAAGTTCTTAAATTGGATGTAGTCAAAATCTCATATGTTTTCAATGACTCAATAATATGACATTGTAATGTAGATAAGGTTTTTATCTTTGGCATTGAAGACATCCATTATCTAAGCCACTAAAGTGACTCACTATTTTACATGGTGCTTCTCCCATCTTATTTTTTAGTGCAAAATGGATATCTGTTGTTATCATATCCTTCATAAGATATGACATTTATATGAAACCTATTGGCTAACCATCTTATAGTTTTAGAAATGGAACTTAATGTTTCCTCCATGTTACCCACTTGGTTATAGAGCCACTAAATGAATGAATGATTATATTCAACTTGTATTCCATTTCTTTTTTTTTCCCATGATGGAGCTATTTTATGAGAGTAATATGCTCATTCATGCAAAGCTCTATCTTTTCACTATTTTCCAAAGCATAGATGTGTGCTTGTTCCTATATTTCACAATTTATACTTTCTACTTGGTTTCTTAATGTCCCTTTCCTTAAAATTCTTTCCTATAATGAGGCTTTGGATACTCAATAGCATTTGCATTTGACAAGTATAAATGACAGAACTTCATAACCTTATTAGCAATGAATCCTTTAATAATACTTCCTTCAAAACTATTCCAATTGCACACATACCTTTTTAGGATATTCATTGAGCACTTCATTGGATACATGAACCTCAAGTAAATCAGATCACATAATTTTACCTCATTGACCAAATGCATAACTAAATGCACCATGATATTAAAGAATAAGGGTGGAAAATATATCTCAAATTGGCATAGTGTGATAACAACATCTTTTTATAAGTTATCCAAATCCCCTAAGTTAATGACCTTATCATATATTGTATTATAAAAAAATAAAGTCTTGTGATAGTTTGTTTTATATGTTTAGGCAATATTCCTTGAATGGCGATTAGTAGAAGTTATTGCATTAAAGTATGATAATTATGAGACTTCAAGTTAAATAATTTTAAAGCTTTCATTGAAATAAGGTTTCTGATGTTAAGAGAATAGCCCTGAGGTACTTTAACCCTATTCAAAAACTTGTAGACACTTATTTCCTCCTTCCTAAATAAAGTATAATAGGGTAAAGACAAATAAGTACATTAACCGCTTTTCTCCTATGCTGATTCTTCCTATGTGACCATCTCTTGCAAGTTTAATTGAACCTTAATCCCATCCTTTATCTTACCTAGCATGTCCAGAAAGGTCCTAACTAGCTATTATATATATATATATATATATATATATATTATTCGCATAACATTAATTTTGTGCTTAACATCTAAGTCCTTCTAACATGAAAGATTGAAAAATATAGACCTTTTCTTTCATAGAATGTCGCCATTTGCCAAAGATGACATCAAAATTTTTCACCCTATCATAAACTTTCTTCGTTAATAAAGGCTTTCAAGCAATTACTTCCTTCAGTAAACCATTGAATGTCTTTCTTAGCCTTTGATAGTTGTGAGAATAAGACAAAATCTCCTATAATCGAGATACATTATTTTTTTCTAATGTTTAGCTTGATAAAAGAACCATCTTTACAAATAAGGCATGCTTTATATCCTTTAATGCCATACCTCGACAAGTTTCCACAAGTCGAGAAATCATTGATTATGTGAAAAAGCATTATATGTAACTTGAAAGACTCTTACTTATATGCATTAAACATTTATACACTTTCATCTTACATAAGTGATAATTAGGCTCCGATATCAACAACATTAACATAACATACTTCCATTTCGTGCATATCAAAGGAGGGAAGTTGTAAATCACTAAATTACAAGCCAAGTGTTATATTAACTACTCATGTTACCAAAAAGGTTCATTTTATTAGTACATAATGCAAGTTTTAGGTTTTTAATTTACTATTAAATTTGAGGAATAGTAATTCAATCATTCTCTATTGAGAAAAATCCACTAGATAATAAAACTTATTATCAATAACCACATGCTTTGTATACCATGCTAAGTTTTTGACATTTTTTGTATCATCAAACACATATTTAAATCTTGGTATTATGGGAAGATGACATAAAAACTTTATATAGAATCACTTCCTTGATGCTGCTATCATGCTTCTTTAATTTGTAACAAGATGCCTTGCATTTTGGTTACTCAAGCAATTCTTTGTACTCCGTTTATATAGTCATTAAGATATTTATGTATCTTCCTATATTCCACACCTATTAGGCATATCATTTTCTTTGCCTTATGAGCATAAGTCAAGTACATTACCTTTGGGAAGCATGCCTTTTAATAATTGCAATAATTCTATGAAACTTTTATCACTTTATCCATTTGTTGCTTTCAAGTTAAACAATCTTAATATGGTAGATAAATATGCATATTTAGTACAACACAAATACAATAGCTTCTCTACATCACCCATTAAGTTATCAAAAACTTGTATTCACTTAATAAAATTGTAAATCATGTATTATATCATCTAAGTGATCATCAAAATCATTATTGTCATTATCAATAGATGTGTTTGTGCCATATCCATTATATATACTTGGTATCAATGACATATTGAAATAGATGATGTTATACTTATACTACTATTGCCCTCTTCATATTATAACATTTAAGGTAAAGACAAATATGAGATCATTACCAATTTGATAAATTTATTAACCTCACTTTCATATTTAGAGCTATAACAATTAACATGCATCCATATTCAATCCATGATTAGTTAGTTTAGTGAGAACTATACACACACAAAAGCATTAACTAAACCCTATATAATATAAATTTGCATATATTCTTAAGTAAATCCTACGACATATAGACATTCATATATTGATATAATGCATCCTAAATTATTTAGAAAAGAACATTTTCAAAGTTGTACTTACCTAAAACTAAAATATTTCCATACACTTATATAGGGAATCTTTTGTATGTAATATAACATGCTTAAGGTTATGAAGCATGTTCATAAGTTAACAAAGAATCATAAACATTTTAGTAAGTTGTCATAATCTTAACACTTAACACCACAAGTTGAATATATTAAGATAGATCCAAGAAAAACAAACCCGTATATCTACATTGAAATATTAAGACACATAAAGAATGAAAACTTAAGAATATTTGGTGGATATACCTTTTTTGCACAAAAAAGAAGAAGATTAACTTGTACTTCATGGTTTTTAGTGTTTGTAAGATAAAGTTTTATGTTAGAGGAATCTTAAGTATTTTTATGGTGTTAGAGTGAAATAGTCTTATATTTTACACTCCTACTAGTGGTTTTACATTTTTTAGTACTTTTCATGTTGGTTTATAATAATAGATAACGTAGAAATTGATACCTCATAGGATTTATCACCACTTTAGCATCTTTAACGACTTAACAAAGGAAGTAATTGTCTATTATTAGCCTCTATAGTAGAATTATTTCAATTAAATTAGGGTGGTTACTAGATTTTAGTTTAATTATAATAACTATCATTTATATTAAAGTAATGTTGTTCTAATTAAAATAATATCATGTTAATTATAATATGGAAATTGCCATTTTATTTTTTTATTGTTGATTATTTGTAAATAACTAACATTATTTTGTAGGTGCCTACATATTTTTCATAAACTTAGATATCATATTGAATTTTACAAAATTACATAAATTAAAAGAAAATAAGTCAACCATTCTACAAATTGCCTAAAAGATAGATCAAGTATAAGAAAGCTGGTAATTTATATACATAATATAAGGGATTTATTATGTTTTAAGATATTAATTTTTCTAAATTTGGAGAAAAAGGTTAGTTTCAAAATTAATAAAGATCTATTTCTACAATTTTTTAAATATTAGAAATTTGTGATAAGTTCTTTTTTTGCATATTTTTCTCACATTGATACAAGCACCAACATATTAAATGTGAATATATAAAAATATAAGAAAAATATCGATATAAAAAATTTATTTTATAATTTTATTCATTCTATATATCATTATATTAAGAAATGTAATTTTACAACAATATTAAATGAAAAAAAAAGAATTTAGTCTTTTAGTCTCATTGTTAAACTTGATATCAATTCTTATATCCATTATCTAATATTACTACAAGTTAGTTATTGGTAAATCATATATTTAGGCAATAATTTACCTCTATTACCAATGTTAGTGTGTTCGAGGAGGAAGAAAATAGTTTTCTTTCCATCTCATCTGATACATATAGATGATAATGGATAAAATGACAATAAATAGATTCCATAATGAAAGGAAATGTGTTAAATAAAATATTAAGGAATGTATTTTCTTCCTTCTTAAACAAATGCTAGAATTTGAGAATAGAGACTAAGTCATCATCAAGATGCTTTCAAATGAAGAAACAATGTGAAATATATAGCTAATTGAAAAAAATTATAGATATCGATTATTAACTAAATATTGACATCTAAAACATACATAATTTTCAAATAATTGGCGATTACATTTTCTAAGGAGATTTTGCATGTCGATTCATAATAAAAGTGATGTGTAAATGTTAAACATATTTCCCGGTGACCTTTAAAATGCATTTTTTATGACAATTATATAAATAATCAACATCTTAATTTCAAGATGAATTTTACTTTTTCATTACAATTTACTTTAGATGTTGGTCTTTGATTTAACCATCATTTTATGTTTTCCTATAAATTTAAAAAATGTCATCGCATAATTATAGATGTCAATTATTTTTTGAAACCATCATATTATTTATTTTAATAATTATAAAAATATCATCGCATTTATATAGACATCGATTTTTACTGTGACGGATGTCTATTGATTATCATAGAATTGTAACTTTATAATAGTGAAAAGATATAATATAAAATTTTATATAGATAATAATTAATTATTTGAATAGGTTTGGAATGAGGGTATTGCATGAATTAGTTAAGAAAAAATAGATGAAATGAAATGTTTAAAGGTTAAGTGTTTTTAAAAAGAGTATGTGAGTATGAAAGGGATTTTGAATACTTTCTCCTTTTGTCCTTGCCTTTATTTCCTTTTTTATCTCTCAAACTTTAGTCACTCTCTCATTTCCTCGGATAAAAATCCTTAACACCTTTATCTTCTTCATTAACTCTTCTTCTTCTTCTTCTTCTTGATCAAAATAAAGAAAGCCAACATTCATCAAATGTCTCTTACAACCAAGGAAAGAATATCATTATTGTTAAGTTCTTATCTATTCTTCCTTTGAATTTAGTAAGTTTTAAGCATTCTAACAAAAAGGGAAAAACTTGAACCCTATTTTCATAACTCATTAATTTTGGATGATTAGGGGTTGTTAAATCATATATTTTTTTTAGTTAGTAACTTCTTTATACAAGGCAAATGAACATTCTAGCTTAACTTTAAAGATTCAATTGAAATCATTAAGTTATAGGTTAAGTTTTATAAGTTTTGATGATTTTTTGAGAAATATGTTAGATTATTTTTTTGATTTGATATTTTTGTTAAATTTAACATAAATAAGGTAGTCTTAGAGAGTTATAGTGATTTGGTGGTGTTTGGTAGTCTCATAAATGAGTTAGAAATGAATTTATACAAAATGAATAGTGAAATTCATGTCAAAATTTGTAGAATGCAAGGTTATATTCAACTATGACTAGAAGAGTTATCCTTGTGAGAATCATAGTTGACCATGTAGATAACTATTAAAATGAACATTTACTCTCTAAAAGTTTATAGTCGATTATAGCCTACAAAAATGCTCTTTGGAGGTTTATAGTAGAATATATAATTAACTATGTCCTAAGAAATTACTTTTAGATAGTCCATAATCGAGTATATAGTTGACTTTAACCTATATATATATATTTAATAATTAATTCCTTTAAAAGTGTTATCATTTATAAGTTCATGGTGTTAATTAGAGTTGTTTTATATTTAAATGATGACTGATGGATAACGTGGGACTATGCAAAGAGGTATAGTAGTGTTGATTTGTATATTATGATATGATTTGAATTATTTTATGTTAATTGAGTTAGAAACTATGTTAATGTTTAAGAAATGAAGATGTGGGTGTATTAATATCATTTGTGACTCAAATATTGGATTTGATAATAACTTGTAAGGGATAAAACTAACTTAATGGATAAGGATAAGCTTGTGAGTGATACAGATAGATGGGATTTACAAAAAAAATTTACCTATTTTCTTTTTATTATTATTTATAGGCCTTATATTATCTAGATATGATATACATAAATTTAAGGAATTATACAATGAGATGCATATGGTCATGTGGTTGCTATATTAATACTAGTGTGATTATGTTGTGGATTGTATGATAAAAGTACTTAAGCAGAAGGAAGGGTAAATCCAGTCAGCAAGCTTCTATTTGACTCTTAGTTTAGTTATGCTTAAATGTTTACTCACTAAGCTTTAGACTTACCCCTTCATGTTTTTATTTTACAGATTCATTGGTTGACCCTTCACTATCACCTCAAAGCTAGACCTTCGGGAGCTTGCTTAGTATAGTTAGAGGTAATAGTTGATATTTTATTACAAATAGATATTTTAGGTCTTGTACTATATAAAGACAGGGGTAGAAGGATATAGAGTTATCTCAATTAAGAATAGTTAGGTTAGCTTACCTTTAAATTAGAATAAATTATAAGTAAGCCTAACTTTTTATTATTGTAAAACTATTTTGGTGAATGAAATTCTACTATCTTTCCATGTTGCTTAGTTATATTCCTTTATTATCTTATACATGCTTAATATACTAATAGAGGAAATGAATTAGGATAATGGAAACTAGTTGATTGAGTTCTATATCAGTCATGATGAGGATTAGGTCATGATAATTCACTACTATAGAATTACAAATAAATATTAGTCAAAGTTACTGATGTTTGGTTTGAAATAATGTCATTTTTGAAAATATGAGAAAATTTTAAATATTAGTTTTTTTTAAAACGACCATCATATTTTTTTTCCTATAGGACTTTTGATATCAGTTCTTGAAATAATTAATGTCTAAAATTATGGAGATGATGACATTTTTGAAAATATAAAATTTAGACTTTTTTTTAAAAAAATTCATTGTCTTTGCTCCCTACAAGACATATAACATTAGTTTCTAAAATAATCAATATTTAAAATTATAAGAGTAGTGACATTTGTACATTATAAATAAATTACATCATTAGTTTTTTCTCATTATCACTCTCACTCCCCCTCTTATTTATTTTCTTGCTTAATGTTTATCTTCAAACATTTGGCCCCTTCTGTAGAACGCTAGATCTCATTCCATCTTCTATCACACATCAATGAGTTAGCAACACTCCTTTAACTAACATCAAGTATAAACGAAATGGTTTGTTCCAGGTCATTAGTTCAAAATATAAGATGCACATTTCTTACTTCTATTTCTCAAATCCTTGCATATTCTATTTCTTTGATCTTTTTGGCATAGATTTTTCTTAAAAGATTTTTTATTTGTATTTCCTTTATATAACCTCTATAATTGTATCTAAGTTTTAGATACTTATTATGTCTTTAATAAAATATTACAATGGAATCCAAAGTTTGTTGAACAACAATGGAATAGATGGAGGAAACATGAAAGTAACTATTTTTCATGATTTTGGAAAGGCAAATTGCTTTTGGAAGTTTGTAGATGGATAGATCTTGAAAACTTACATAAAAAAATTCACCATCAATGAATAATTAAGCACAAATTTATGGCATTTAAAAATTTTTGACTTAAAATATACATTTTTGGAAAGATGTTGAGTTTATCCAATTTTTGCTATAAATATTTTAATAAGGAAGCTCAAAACTGACTTTAAAAAATATTATGCAAATATTTTATATTATTTTTTTTTACTAAAAACTAACATGAAATGGAAAAATATAACAAAAGATTTTAGAAGGAAAAGACATCATTTTTTTTGTAAAAAAATGAAAGTGAAATGCAAAGAAAAGACATCACTTTTTAGAAAAAATATCAACATGATAACTATATTCCATGTTGATTATATAACTGATGTTATAATAAATATATAATAATGCTTGATTAATTGTTAGTTGAAAATTGACGTTTGCTAAATACCTAATGTCTTTAATTTTTAAGTTTATAGTAATGGTTGCAAATGCAACAATTGCTTTCTTTTTTTCATAATATTTTCATTCTTCAATATATATTTATTCTAATTAAAGTAAATCCATAAAATAAATTTTCATTTTTCTTTCTTCTATTTCTCATATTCTTTGAAATTTCTATTAACAAGTGTTTGAGTTTCTAGCTTAGTGAAAAATTGAAAGTGATGCAGGAAGTTTTAAATTCTTTTCAACTCTCTCCACTTATATTTTTTCAATCATTATTTAGGTCTATAATATTCAAATTTTATTGTGTTATTTTTTATTTCATGGTTGTCATTATTGTTAACTTTTATATTAATAATCTTTTTCTTAGTATTGTTAAGTTGTAACCATGAATTTGAATGATCTTAACTCAATGCAAAATATTTTAGAAAATATGGCTTTTATTTTTTCAAATAGCAATTTTACAAATATTCTTTTAAGCTTACTCAAATTCATATCCTCTCCTCTTCCTCCTTAACATTCATTTCCTTTATGACTTGTAGTCATATAAAAATTGATGGATCATTATCTGATGAAGGAGAAAAAATTAGAAATAAATTAACAAAATATTCATTACTATTGAATTTTCTTTTAATATCAGTTGTTTTTCATTTTTGTCATTGATTATGAATTGATGTATATATGAGCATCATTATATGTTAAATGATTATACATCAATTAATAACCAATATGAAAAGGTATATAATAATGTTGGTTTTATATAAATGACAACTCTCATAATTTTTTTATTAGAGATTACAATATTCAACTATAATTATTTTAAATAACCAATATGGTATTGCTTTCCTCCTTAACCCCTTCTTGCCTTTCCTCCTTAACCCCTTCTTGCCTTTCCTCCTTGCCTAGCTTCCTCCCACAGATCCTTTCTCCTAACATTAACCCTTTTTGCAATTCCTCCATATATGATCTTTTCTAACCTCCAACATTTCCAATAACACTTAAGAATCTCAATTTCAATGATTTTAAAGACTTCAAGAAAAAAAATGGCAAAAGTTTATATTCAATACTTGTTGATAAATATGTGAGGTTAAAACTCCCTAAAAAAGCTATCTTAAGTTTAATATCTATAAATGCAATGAATATTCATTAACTTTGAAACTTGTGAATAAATAATAGATAATACCACTAAATACTAAAAGAAAAGAAATGAAATCAAGTTTCTTGCTTGTAAAACTTGTATCAAAATGAAAGTAACAAAATATGGTTAATTTTGAAACTAGAAACTAAGTTACAAGAAAAACACAAATGCTAAGAAAATCTATGTGTTTATATTTTATGCTTTTCTAATGAATGAACAACCTTTCAAATTTATTGATGGGATTACAAATCTTTAGTACTATAAAACAATTAGTGAGTATAAATATAAAAAAAAGAAAAAAAGAGAATCACAAAAAAACTTAAGATTGGAATGTAAGTCTACCTTAGTAGAGAGTGAATCATTTTAGGGATAGAAGAATTTTGCGATGAAATTTGTAAATGGCATTATAGTTTCAATCTTTTTATTTTCATCTCACATCCTATATTTCAAACTGGTTTAATATTACAGGTCAATTTCTTAGAAAAACTCGACTTATATAGTAGAATGAAGTTGATTAAATAAAAAGTTTTAAATGTTAGTAATTAAATAAAAAATTAATGTCATAAACTAAAATATTTTATTTTTAATTATGTTTCAATAAAAAACTTTATAATTGTACAAGTCAATATCATTAAAATTGTTTTTTACACTATGATATTTTTAAATGAAAAGAAAAAAGTAGGATACCTCTTCTTATAATTCTTTTATGTTACTTGAATGCTTTTGAGTTAGATAATGTAGATAGTTACAAATTAATGATAAATTATAATAAAAAAAAATTATGAATCATGTATTGCACTGAAGCCTACTAATGCAATACTAGTAATGGTACTTCTTCTTATAATAATTTATTATTGTTTTGCATCCTATGAAAGTTTGGCATAACAATTTTGTATTTATTGACCTTAAGGTACTTGACTGCTTATTTGCTTTAAGTATTTAAGTATTCATATTTATCAATGCGAGAATGGTGTTGCTTACTTAATATGTATTAAAGTTTGACATAGCATATAGAGTAATTAGCATGTTAATTCTTGCATTGAAATATAAGAATAGTTAGTGACTCATAGCAAATGAAGTAATCAAGCATATTAAAGAAAGTTATCTTGATAGATCATTGATTTATTTCAAATAGGCAAGGAAAACCCTATTTATAGGCCAAGAACAAAGCAATGATGAACTATCATGATGTGTAAACTATTGATGAACCATTATTATATGTAAACTATTGATGAATCATCATGATAATTGAAATGGACTGTCATTAGTATACTTTTAGACATTAATTTTTAATAAATAGTTGACATTGTTTGAGATAATTTTTTATAACAAAAAATGTGACATCTGCATCTTGATATTTCTCTAAAAATAACCTATTATGAAACCTTAAACTAAAATTAATATAGTTTATAACATAATCACTACAATATATATTGCAAATTCTTTTATGTTGAAAAGATATTTTATTTGTTTTTCTTATGTTAAAGTGCTCTGTAAGATTTTGTAGTACTAGGTGAAATATAAGGAAAAACACACCTATTCATCTTGCATATTTAGAAATGTTTCAAATTTTATGATCATAATAAATAAATTAGACCACAAATATCTTCTTTCATTTAAACTATTTAAGGGTAAAAGATAATCATGGTTTGATTCAATGCTCATGATCATAAAATTTAAAACTTTTTGAAATTTATGGGTATGTTGTCCTCTTATTCTACTTTAAGAAAAAATGGAGTGAAAGAAAAAATTGTAACTAGAATGAAAAGCTATACACATTGGTTGTTAAAAAAATTGATATCATATACCTATCTTGTAAATGCCATCCTTGGTAAATACTTACTACCACCATTTATAAGAGTTAAATGACCTGAGGTAAATGCTTATTACCATTATTTATTAGAGGTAAGTGGTTGATACTGCTGACGTTATGGCTTTATATGTCAATTTAATCAAATAACTAATGTGGTACCATCCTTTTTTATTTTTATTTTATATAACTTTTACATCCTAACATTTTTTCTAAAAATAAATTATTATTCTAATAACATTATCAACATTAGCTAATAAATATTATATAGTAATATTACAATTAATCATTTAATTTCATGGCTTTTTGAGAAAAATGATAATAAATGTCTACATGGTATCCATGAAGTAGTTTATTCCCCTTGCTTTCATATCTATTACAAATTTCAACAAAGTATGCCTTTATACAAATGATGCAAGACTTGTAAAAAAATTGTATATCTACTCTTTCTTAGTACTAGTACTTTTAAATTCACTCCATTGACTTGCTAATATAGAAAAGAAATAGAGTTCTCTTTGTCTATTTCAAAACAGTAACTTGACACATATTATAATAGAGAAAGGATAATAGATCAAGAGCAGCAACTTATATCTCAATAATGGATGATTGAGCAATATTGATTGTGTATCCTCTTAAGCCACCTAAATAAAATGAAGTGAAAGAAAAATTATAAATTGAAAACTAAATGAAAAATGAAGTGCAATAGAAAAGAAACTTTAGATGTAATTTATAGGTAATACAAGATTTTCTACATTAATTATTAATTTAAAAATTGATATTGTAAGTTTTCACCACTTGAATAATTTATAGATAACTTTAAACATTAATTTATTGTGTAACCATTGTCTTAGGTTTATCTATGCCTAACCTTTCATTCTCTTTTGGAAAATTAGGTTTTATGATGTCAGCTTTTTATTTGAATTGATTTGATGAGTTATGTTTATTTACAAAAGATATCACCATACCATTATATATGTTGGCTTTCATTTCAACCAAAGTAAATGTGGTAACATTAAAAGGTAAATTTATAGTAGTGATTTGTATCCATTTTATCTATATATATTAAAAATTTTCTCGATTAGATCTTGTAATTTTTAATTCTACTTGGGATTTTCCACATAAAAAATAGTGTACCTTAATTTATTTTCTTATAATTTTAATATTAGTCTTATCTAAAATTAATACTAATAATAAAAATTTATAATCAAAGTTACTCCAATTTTTTTTAAAAAATTTTAATATTTTATAGAAAAGTTACAATTTATAAGTTTAAAAAAATATTAAACAAATTTTTTTTTATTCTACTAGAGGTTTTGAATGGGATTTTTTCAAAAGATAATTTCTTTATAACTTATTCTTTATAGTTATTGCTTCCCTAACATTAGTTTGTTTTAACCAAAAAATAAATAGATAATAATAACAACAATAACAATAATGAATTTCAATTAAACTATTACTACTAATGCAAAATTAATATTTAAAATATAATAAGTTATAAAACCTACTTAAGACCATTTGATAAATGTTAACCTAGGATTGGGATGGGCTAGTATTGTAACAACTTGTCCCAATGAAAAAAGAAATTTGACTTGGTATACAATTTTTGCATGTTAGGCTAACTTGGTAAAGCTTGGTTAGTTTATTTTGACTAATCTATGTGCACAATGAGTAAATACTAGTGGTAAGGATGACTTGCTAAAAGGATCTCTAATCTTTAAGTTAGAGATAGAGTGTAGCAAAAATGAAAAATATTATTGGACCATTTACTAATGGGTATTTAAAAATATTGCTTAATCATGGTTAGGTGAGTGTATGGATTGATTTTTTAGTTCTAAACAATATGTTTAGTGTACAATGATTAAAAAATATAAAATAAGTCACAAGCTCATGAATAGGCTCATGACCATGTAGGGTCAAGTTTGCGAGGGCTAACTTGCATAAGCTCACACTTGAGATAAGTAATAAATAAGAGGCTCACTTACTTTGTATTTGTGGGTAGCACATAAAATTTATGGGCCTATGACATGTTTTACATGCTTAAGCATGAGGATGCCATAGGATATATTGGTTAAAAGAGTGGCAAAATTATTATTGATGTTAACTTATTTGATAACTATGTAATTCTTTTTTATTTATTTATCAGATGTGGATATGAATTTTTAGTTTTTTTTTAATATATGATTTCAACTTTTTCTATTTGTTAATTTCCTATACATGAACATAATTTTTTAGAAGTTTATTTCTAAGATATATAAACATATTATATGATAAAAATATTTATTTTGGTTATGAGTAATTTTTAATTAATTTTTCTTGCATTATACAATTAGATGATGATATAAATTATTGATGTAAAAATTTTTGCTTTCAAACAATTTATTTTGATGGAAGAAAATGCTTAAAAAAGATTTTAAATTGTACAAGGGTGTTTTTTATATTAATTAGTCAGCTTAAATAATAATAATAATAACAAAAGGGAAATGGTTACTTTAATAAAAAACTAATGAAAATTTTTAATCTTTATTTATGTGTAGTATATTTTATCATTGAAAAAGATGTCAATGTAAGTTTTCAAACAAGAAGAGGAGGTAACAATAATTTTCTTCCAAAAGTTAGTGTATTTTCCTTTAAAAATTAAAGTAAAAGATTAATAATAACAATAATAAGGGATTCAAACTATTTTTTAAGATAATGTAAAATTGTCAATATGTACATAAACAACAAGAAATGTTACTCCTAAGTCAATTGGCATCAAATTAAAAAGGTTGTCCACTAACTCTTATTAATCTATAACTTCCTCACAATAAACAAACAATTATGCATGGCTTCTATGAAAGTTACATTCTTATACCTTACTCAAACCCATTATCGCTAATGGCCCATTGGTCGCCACCTCACAAGCTCTAGTGAGGCATAAGATATAGCCAAATGCAAGTACAAAGTATAGAACAAACCTTGCCCCATATAATCAAAACCAATATGCTAACCAAAATCCAACATAAATGCTTTTTTGAACCACAACATTCATTTCTATTCCTTGCAACATTATCTTGTCCCTTCTTGCTTTGCTTGTTAAAGTCAATTGAATTTGCATTTTTTATTTCAAGGGAAGAACTCAAACTTGAAGAAGAGTCCAATGAAGATGATGTGAAAGATGAAGAACAAAAGGAAGAAGTTATACTCGAATCAGTAGTTTTACATGATAAGTTTGAATTTTGATTAAATTCTTTTGATGAAGAGTTGATGTTACTTGATTGAAATGACTTATCTTCAGTGAATTTTCTTTTTCTAATCTTCTTTCCCTATAAAAAAAATGGCAAACATGGTTAGCTATTATTAATATATTAATGATAAGGAATGTATTCCTACAATATTTATAATACTTGCTCAATAAGGAGGTTTCTATGATACAAATACTATTTTATTCTATGAGATACATCATGCTATACATTATTTGATGATTGACATATAACTATGATATTTTACTAAGACCAATAATAGTGACTTAGGAAAACACTTAAAATAATCAAAATAAGGTCTTTCACAAAAAAGACATACTAGTAAAAAGATTGGAAAATTTTTTATTGGTTAGAGATGCATCAAATTCAGCTTAATTGATCTTTCAACTTTAAAAAATTCAAGATCAAATTGAATTTCAATAAAAAAACTGTGAAGATGTAAAATTCTTGAATTTGTTAGCATATCAAAATTTGAAGACAAGTTTTGGAAAAAAAATTTATATTCAAAAGAATTGGGGTAATGTTTGAAAAAATATGAGATAAGTAAAAAAATATGCTACAATCTTGAAAGAAATTATACATGATAAGAAAGCAAATGAAAAAGAAAAATTGAAACTTTTTCTGAAAGGAAGACAAAAATGAAGCTAAATAAGGTAAAAAAATTTTTGCAATAAATATAGATTAGACAGGATTTTTCTATCTGAAAGGAAAATGGAAAACCCAAAATTTTTAAAAAAAAATAGATTCTTTAACTTTACTAAATGATATATCCAATCCATTCATTCTATAGCAATCATATGGCTCTTTATCTCTTAATTTTCAACAATTTAGTAGAGTTTTCCATCAAATTTATATGTGAATAATTTTCTTTATGAGCTTTAATAGAGGCTCCATTTTGATGCCTTTTCCAACCAATAAAGGAAGAATGCAACTTAATGAAAAAGAGCTTATGCTTCAAAGAAGGATATAAATCCTAAATGCTAAATTGTTAGAAGAATAGAAGAGATATAAACAAAATCACAATAAAGAATGGAAAAGCATCCTTTGTTAATTGATAAGTGGCTTGAAGTTAAGGGCTTAGATCTTATAAATATTAAATTGATGGTTAAGATTTATATTGCATCCTATACAACAAAAGAAGGTATTTATACCTTAGAATTGTTCTTACTTTTTAATATGATCATGTTTTTAATATTATGAAAGGAAAGAAAAAGGAAAACACAAATGAAAACTTCAAAATGATGACCAACCAAAAGCGTTTGCTTCAATGCCGTCTTTAAAACCTTCCAATAATGGATCTTCCTAGAGGGATGACAAGTTTCTTCTTCATCGAAATCATCCATCACTTCTGATGACAAGGTTGACAAAATTGTGGTTGGCAACATGACACTAATTTCTTTCTCTTTAACAGCAAAATTCTCAAAAACAGGATCAATAGATGAATCACAATCCATGTTGTTGGTTGATTTAAAACATAGAAATAACTTGTTTTTGCTTTTGATCTTCGATTTTATCTTTGTGCACCCCATCAAAAGATGATTTTAAAGTTTAGAATTTTAGGTAGAGATAAGTGGTTTATGGCGATTGGGATTATTCTATGTTAAATGGCAAATCAAAAGTGTTTGAATGTCGAGAAAAGTGAGGGAAAGGAAAAACAAGAAGATGAGAGAAAAAATTATACTACTTATAACCATAGAACGAGTTTTTTTTTTATATTTGAAGAAAGAAACATAGTGCTAAAGATTTCAATGGCTCCAATTATGTTGCTATTCTTCTATTTTATGTAAAGACAAGGAGAAAAAGGTGTTAAAATGAACAGCAAATCCCTTAAAATTTGGAAGATAAGGTTTTTATATTTTCTTTCTTTATAAAATTAATGCTAAGATATAAACAAGAAATTTTAGTTTTTAATTAACATAAAAATTACTATTTTTGAATTTTGAAGATTTTATTTAGGAAAGTAAAGATAAATATTGTTAAAAGTGAAATGGAAAGTTGAGGATGTTCTAACTCAATTTGAAAAAAATTAAGAATAAATTTAAGTCCCATTTGACATACCATATAAGATTCAATAGTATCTAATAAACTATATAATTAGACTTTATACTATGTTTTAAGATTTCAAATGGATTGTATAAGTTATTTAAAAATCTTCTATTATATAACTAATTCTATATAAATATATCTACTCTACAAGAGAAAGAATAAGAACTAATAAGATAGTATTAAAGTAAATTTTGAAATTATTGAAATTAAAAAATTATTTTTAAATTTATCTTCTATATATCTTTCTTATAAAATTAAAAATAAAAATTATTATATATATTTTAATTTAATATTTTTAATTTTTGGTAATGTAATATTTCTAAATTTTTGTTTGACAATATTAGGCTATATTGTCTGGTACACGTGGATAATGTATATTATTTTTTAAATATTTTTCAATATTTTATACAAAATACTTATTAAATTTTATATTCTTAAATTCATTTATTATAATTTTTTTGCTAAATTGTTGTACAAAAATCCATAGATATATATCAATGTGTACTTAGTACTCACATGACACATGTATATGTATGTTTGTGTATTCATATTCACGAAGTAGTGTAAATCTTTATTTTAATATATTATTATATATTTTTTTAAAATATATTGTTGTTGAAGGATATTTTAGTCTTCTTATATTCTTTAAATTCATTTAAAATAATTTTATTAGTTTTTTATGTGTTCTCAATATTTTAATTGAATTAATTATTTTTTTAACCTATGCATTTTTCCACAATGGGCCAAACCCTAAAAAATAAAATAATTTCATATAAATATTTCATCTTATATAGTAAAATATTTGTATAATGTATTACATTATCCTATATAATATATTATTCGATAATCCTTATATTATACTATACAGTGTATCAGAGGAAGCCTTAATAAATTTTAATATTTAGGATTATAGGACAAGGTTTTTATGTTTATCTATGGTTTTATTATTTATTACTCTATTGGTTAAATTATTCTAACCCCTTTAATAAAACATTTTCATCAAATTATTGGAAAGAATATTACATATTTTTATTAGAAATATATATTTTTATGTGAAATTACTTTTTTAATATGGATTGAAAGACATGCACTATAAAGCATTGATAAAAAAAACACACTTTTAAAAATCACTTTGTTTTCAATTTAAATGACATTCAATGTTCTTTGAAGGTTTTTTTATCTTGTATTACATCTAAGATTTAATCCTAAGTCTATATATGTGTGTGTTTTTAGTTATTTAACCACGATTGTCATTACAAAAATTTCATTAAATTTTAATTCAAATTTAGGATATTAAAAAGAAAAAATACCTTAAGATAATATTGGATGTTATTGTATTGATGTAAAGAGTTAAATTTTTTAGATTAGCACAATAATTTACTATGTTGTCATAATTTTATTTTTCCTTTTTCTTTTAATAATTGCTTATTTTTTATATATATAATGTCTTCGTTATTTATATAATTTCTTTTTTCATAACAAACCATATTAACATAGGCTCTTTAAAGGTTAATTTTTGGATTATTCACAATTTTGGTATTTTTATAAGCCTAAAGTAGAGTAGATAAAATATATAAGGATTTTTAATATAATAGAATATGATCTTTATAAGTGTAAGTACTAGTAGGTTTCACAAGTGTTGTGTTAAACCTTTTCTTTTCAAGCATATAATTAATCAAGTTCGATAAAGGATTTATCTATTCTTGTTAAGAGTGACAAAAAAAACTTTAACTTGCTTGAACATAAGCAATAATTTATAAATAGGTTAGGTTAATTCAAGTTGACAAGCAAAATATGTTAAAAAAAATCAAATTAATTAGTTCATCTTAGAGGGTTCAAGTTAAAGGTTTTGAACTTAATTTAAACCAAACCTGACCCAAGCATGAATAGTTATTTTTTTGGGCCTCTAACATCCTTAAAATGCACTGTATTAGCTATTATATATAGGACCATATTATCCCTTCAGCCTCTAAAAGCCTTAAAATGCACTCAGATTGAACCCTTCTCAGTTAATTTGGCCATGGATCTCCTTAAACATCAAATTGTCATCTGTTTCTTAACTAGATCGATAAATCCCCCTGTTCCTTATCTTATGTTAACCATTTAAGCAATTTTAGAACTTAAAGGTCCTATTTTTAGTTCAAGTTCAAGCATTTGAGTGGAAGCTTTTCTTAGTATGGCTTAGCTTCTGGACTTTGGATGGTATAGCCTCAATCTTTGTCTTTAAAATTAGCCTTAAATTTGCAATTTTTTTACCTTAGCTCATTGATTTCATCTCTTATAGGGTAAAATTAGTTTCCATTGATCTCTAGGCTTAATAATTCTTCCTAAATCCATCTCAGCATCATTGGATACTAGTTGTGACATTGGCAAGTATTATTCCTCTTCTTTATTTTTTTAGGTTTTTGGAGTTTTGCTCAAGTTTTTTTTGACAATTTCCTTTTCTTTATTGTTTTGATAATTTCCATTGATCTCAAGGCTTAATAATTCTTCTCAAATCCATCTCAACATCATTGGATATTGGCTATGACACCGGCAAGTATTATTCATCTTCTTTAATTTTTGGGTTTTTGGAGTTTTGCCTAGGTTTTTTTATTCTATATGTTTAGGGTTTTTATTGATTTTAGTTTCTTAGGATTGGTGCTTTCTCTATTTGTTTAGGGTTTTTAGGTTTTTGTATTTTTGCTTAAAGGAGTAATATTTCACTAATTTCTCCTTATCTTTTTAGTTAACATCCATAAAGGAGATTATCAAGTTTTGCAACTAAAGGTCTTCTATCATATGGACTTGCTAAGTAATTTTAATTTTCTTTTCTTTAAATTAACTTTGATTTGTCGTCCTCACTAATAAATATAAAAATTAGCAAATTGTAAAGTTACATAGGCCTTTTTAGGCTTTATATAGTAGTATTAGTTATTGTGAACAACTAACTTATCATTGAGAATTTAATCAAGGTTTACTTCTTATTTTATTCTTGATTTTTTTTCCAATATTTGTAGATTACCTTGCATAATATCCATCTATAGAACTTTTACTTTACAATTTACATGCTAAATTTTGATAGCTTATTTCTATCCAATATTTGTTTCATTTGTTTTGCTATATGGTTTGTTCATTAAACATGGCTTCTAGTTTAGTTCAAAATCATTGAAAGATTGGCCTTTTTCATTTGTTGGTAATAATTTTAACAAATTTTAAAGGATAAACTATACATTGCAAATATTGTTGTTTATAAAAACTAATATACTATATATTGTTCAATGGAACAATTCTTTTATTGTCATTTGACATTATGTACTAAAATTATGTTTCCTTTTGTTATATTTGTAGTGAAAAAGCTAGTGCAATAAAAGTATATTCCTGAATCAATAAGTGATAAGGATAAGTATGCTTTTACTATTTTTGAAAAGGTTATTGTTTGTAATTAACTAAATCCCTTGTGAGTTGTATCACATGTAGTATTTTCTTAATACTATCAACTATAACCAAATCATTTGCTTTTAAAACATTATAACCAAAATTGAAGTCATCTATCTAAACTTTGTCATTTGTGTTAATCTTTTACTAATATTTATGGCTACTTAAAATTGTTAATATTTTATTGGAAGACTAGTCATTAAGTTTCATCTTCATTAATCTTTATTTGGGTGTTTCGTGATGCATCATTTACATATGCTTTCTTTATATGGGTGCTTTCTACTAAAGATTTCAAGTGCTATGATGTGTCTTAGAGTGGTTTCTAAACTTTAAAACAAAATGCTACCTCATTTAATAAAGATAAAGTAACTTTTTTTAGAATTAATTAATAGAAAAGGGAAGCATTAAAATAGGAACAACTAAAGTTAAAGTAATACTTAAACTATTTTACTATAGTGATATTCTTCCTAGGTGAATCAAATGCATGCATATTTGTACCAAAAATTGTCTTTAGTTTATATTGTTTACCTAATTTGATGCATTCTCTTTTCAAATTGTAGAGAATCCTAAGGCTCTTCTTCATATATTTTATATTTGTTGCTTTCATGTTGGTTTTGCTATGTAGCCTGTAATTTTACATATTACTTATTTTTTTTCACATGTTTTATTTATTCTTTGCTTTCATGTTGGCTTTTCTTTGCAACCTAATGATTTTTCTTTATTTGTGAGCCTTTTGTTTCAGTTTCATGCTTAAAATTATTGAATTTTTGTATTATGCAATCGAAAATGACTAATGACATGTCTTTCCATATATCTTATAAAAATAATCTAGTTCAAGGAGGCATCACATTATTTAAAGAAAATGACTAATGACAATTCTTTTAATATATGTTAAAGAGAACGTCAAGTTTTAATGCCTATTATAATGCCTTTAGCTCTGTCTTTATTTTTAAATAACAGTTTTTTTTCTCTTCAATTTTTTGCATTGTTACATGTTTATTATCTTAGTAATGTATGGTATGCTAATTCACTAAATTTATAAGGATTTTATAGGTTTTTTTATTGATAATTGTATTTATGGAAATCTAATTAATAAATTGGGCCTTTATCAAAAAATTGGTTAAGCCTAAAAATGCCAATCCATAAGATTTTTAAGGATTTTATGGATTTTTTATTCATAAATATATTTGTGGAACCCTGTTTAATAAATTAGGCCTTTATTGAAAAATGGATAAGCTAAAAAAATGTGTAAACTAAATGGATTAACTAAAACCCATTGACCTAACCCATCCCTACCTAATATGCACCTAAAATTTTGAGTTCATGTTCTACCCAATTAGTGCCAAGTTGAGTTAATGGTACCTAGGTGTAGTTCAATCAAGTATCCAAATCTTGTTAACCTACTTGAACCCAACTCTAGCTCACCCTTAGTTCTTATAACACTTGAGTTATTTTCATAATTTTTAAAATTTTGAAAATTTTAAAATATTTATCTTAATAAGTTGGCATTATTTAAATCATCTTATTTTTGAAATTTTTTGAAAATAAAATGATTATTTATATATTTAAATTGTTTAATCCCTTTTTATTTTATTATATGATAAAATTTGAACATTTAATTTTATTAAACAATAATTTTTTCCTTTTATTTAATTAATATTGCATTTAAGTATATCTTGGAATGGCATTTACAATATTCCTCTTATATGCTTGGAAAGGTATTAGATTTGTCAAGAAAAGGTTTAGAATATAGTTATGCAACCTTATTTAAAAGATTTCTAAATTTAAATATTTATTAAATTATTTCGAGACACTTATTTTATACACTTAAATTCATTAAATATTTTAATCGTTATAAAAAAAAGAGGAAAAGTGAGAGAAAAATGATAAAATTAGCACTTACTTGTGGTGATATGATTAGGGCAAAACATTTATAGAGAATATAAGGGGAGTTGTTTCACTTATGACTAAATAACACCTACCACATCTTAACTTTTTCTTGATATCTTTTAAAAATGGAAGGTTGAGATTTAGTGCGAGATAGGCTTATGTTACACCTAAAACACCTTATAATTGCCTTTAGCTACACTTTTAATTTCCTTTTAGCTTTTTCTCTTTTTGGACATCATTTCTCTTTCTCTTTGTCTTTTTCATTCTTGATCTCCTTTTTTTCTCTATTGCACCATTGCCTATGGTCGTTAGCTTGCCACAATTCACTACTTTTCCTTTTTCCACCTCTTTTCAAGCTAGTTACAACTTGTGGATGTTTAGAAAAACTATCAAACCGTGATTAGGAGGCAATAGCACAGTAAGGTCATTGACCCTTTTCCTTGCTAACATTTTGCCACACTCCAGCTGCCATAAAGTTGATAGTGGCTTCCTTAGAAAGGGGTAAACCTACCTAAATTAAAACATTTAATATCAATGTATGTTTTCACGCTAGATTCAAGAATCCTAACCTAAATGCAAACTTCAATTTTCTTGAAAATAATTTTAGAAAAATAATGAATTTATAATTTCATCTATTAGAGTTGTATATTTGAATGTAAAGGAAAGATTTTCGAAAGTATACTTATAAATTGCCCTTGTAAATTGATAGATAGGTAGTAAAGAAGATAAGCTTGGATACTTTGGAATTTTTAAAGGGAAATGACATTTAGAGGAGAATGTATATTTTACCCAAGATTAATATTTCTTTTAATCTTATATTTTCACCTATTATGTATATAAAGGACATACATATATGTATATTATATGTGTATGTATGTGTATAGATATGATTATAAATTTCCAATATGATTACGAATAAGGTACTTCAATTATGATTATTTGTTAGTTTTATATTTACCTTGATGGTTATTTGCCATATCATTTATGTTGGAATATATGTTTCTTGTAAAATACTATTAAGCACACCATTGATAACATGTAATAGAGGGATGACATTATTATTACTTAGTTTATAATACATTTAACCATGTTTATATATATTGGTTAATTGATATTAAGTGGACATTGTGGCTATGTAATGAAGGTATAATGATGTTGTTGCATATTTTATGATACATATATTTAATAGTGTATAACCAATGTTGAATAAATAGTTAGGGCCATGTAATAAAGGCATGGAATTTCTATTACTTGATGTTAAAATTATTATATTTTGCTATGATGAATTATGAATTGCAATCTCATTGTAAATATGATACCATGGGTATAGTTGAGAATGTTAAGTTGAAGAGAATATGATCATATTGTGATATGTAATATCCTATAGGAGTTTTCTTTAGAAAATACCCTAAGTGAATTAAAAATTTCAAATAGGTATTTTATTAAAAAATACTTGAAATTAGAAAATTTGATGAAGAAATCAGGAAAAACTTAAGAAAATTGCTAGAGAAATTTGGATATAGGTATAAATCAAATTTTTATGAGAATTTTATTAAGCATTAAAATATATAAAAATTCAATTAAAATCCAATAATAATTTTAGGAAAATTCATATAAGAAATTGATGGAATTCCAAAATTTAGGAAAATTGAAAAGTGAGAAATAAAGCTGAAAATTAACTAAATTAATTTAAAAATTCTTAGGTTGACTTAAATGAAAATTTTTAAGCTTAAAATTGAGTATAAAAGTTCATAAATCAAAGCCTAAGTAAGGCTTAAAAATGTCCAAGAAATTTAGGGGCAAAAGTGTAAAAAAGTATAAAATGAGGTCATTTTGTAATAAACCCTAATTATCCTTTTTAAGTAGCTTAATTTTAATGGTTATAAGGTAATATTTTCTGGCTAAATAGGACCATTTGGATGCCCAATTTGCCTAGTCACATGTCCAAGATTTTTTCTCAAAAATTAATAAATAATAATTAAAAATTTTAAGATATTTTCAAATTTGGTTTTGTGGTTTCCCATGTGTAGTTAGGTTGACTGTTTTAGAGCAAAAATTATGCTCCTTGGCTAATTTCAAAATTGTGAGAAAGAAAGAGGAAGAAGTGGGAATCCAAGCCTTAATCAATTAACAAAAGGTCAGTGACACTCCTCCTTATTTTATGGTTATTCCATAAAGGATAATGATATTATTAGGTTATGTTTCTTTGGATACCATTTGTAATATGTTGGTTCTATTTTTCTTTTAAATTTTTTGAGTGATGACATGATGGCTTGTTCTTGACATATTGATTTCAAGGAAGATGGAAAAAGGATTCATAAAAATTGTCAACAAAGATGATGATACAAATTTTGTTGGAATGACAACAAATCCTCCAAGTGGTATTGAATGAGGATTTTTGCCACCCTATGTATTCAATAGTTATAAATTTTTAAAATTTCAATTCTTAACATTTTAATGTCTTATTTAGTATTAGGATAATTGTAGATGAAGTTAGGAATTTATGGAAATTCTTAGGTGTATGAAAAAGCAAGTTAATGATGAAATACTTAAATTTGCCTATTTTAGAACCCTATTCTAGTTAGTCTCATATTTCAATTTTTTAAGGCATCAAATGATTAAGAAAAAGTATAAGACTCAAGTATGATATTTAGGATGTTAGCAAGCTTGTATTGAAATTTAGCGACAAACAGAGTTAATTTGGTTACCTAAAATGATAACTTTATTTTTACAGCTCTAATGTTATTCAAAGATTTCAATTCTGAATTCATGTTTTTAATTCACTAGTAAAACCATGAAATTTATTGTATAACACTTAGTTATCCTTTATTTGTTGTGCTAGGAATGTTATGGCAAAATTTGTAAGCAATTGCTTTCTATTTAATTGATGAAAAAAGGCTTGAATTATAAGAGTCTTTGTGTTACTCTATTTTTGAACTTCTCATTTAAGGTTTTATATGAATAGTACCTATGGAAATAATTAGTACAACTTACTTATTGTATCTTGTGTAATAATATATTATGAGTATGAGAACAAATTATGGTAAATTTTTATATTAATTTAGAAGCACCAAAGAACTCTAAACCATAATATATAAATGTGCATGTGTACAAGTTTGATTAAGGCCTTTTAAAAAATGTTGAAAAAGGATTCAAATGCATATAATAAAATGGAAAACTACATGAGACAATTATAACATGGTTGTTGATTGGCTATAACCATTGGAATGAATTAAATAGTTGATGTTTTAACATACTATTATTATTTATTGTGAATTATGAGGGGGAGATATAACATCTTTCACAAAGAAGGAGAGGAGTGACTAGTAATAGACAAAAAATATTAGTGGCTTTATGCCTAGGGTGATAGGGGGTGAGGTTGGACTAAAGATATAAGGTGAAACTTGTATACCTACCATTGTCACTTTTTACAAGTGAAATATACTAATAATATATATAAGAAAATTTCTTTATAAAACACTAATTAGGCTTTACATGCTAAAGAAAAGGCCAATCTTTTATTGTAAAAAGCCTTTTAAATAAAGTTGTGAGTAACTATTCACTGAATATATTTTATACTCACTCTTTTATTATGTTAATTTAACAATAAGTGTAGATCATGAAACTAGCATAGCATATTGATAATTACATTGAAACCTTCCATTCTCCCTTCGGAACTTATGAAATACTATTTTCGATAGAGAGTACAATCTACTTTTATAAATATAAGAATAGACTATAAAATAGAACTTAGACAAAACTTAGAATTCAATCCTATTATAATATAGCCTTTGAATTGGCTTCCCCCACTTAAGAATTCCACTAGTAGTGATGTTTACTTTTCTTCCATAAAATCAAATCCGGAGGAGTGGAATCCTAATGGATCTAACTAGTCAGTGATATTTGATATATATATGTATTATATAAATTATAAGTTTGTATAAATAATTTTGGATATATGTATGTATGCGTATATTAAATTTTGGAACTTTAATGTGTATGGTTTTATATTTTGAGTTAAGATGTTTATGTCTTCTAATAATATTAATTTAATAAGGACATCAGAATAGTATAAAGGCTTATAAAGATATTTATTTTGTATGCTAGCACTAATTAGATATCTTTACATTGATCATGATAATTGTAAGATGAGTCATGACATGATATTATATTAAATCCATATACTTATTTATAAAGGGATAATGTTAATTCTAAAAGAACAAGGTTAGGTTTTTAAAAGAGGATAAGATTGACCCATGTCATAACTTAACCTTAAGGTACATAACCAACATAGGAAGTCACTGAATGACCACCTATTAGCTTCCTTAGATTATTTATGATTTTATATTTTACATGCAAGTAATGTATGATTTCAAGGGTATGCAATTTTTAGAATATGTAAGATGAAATAATGAACTATCATGCTTAGTCATTCAAACTATTCTAAAACTTACCTTAGCACCATAGTTCTTGCACAAGCAAGCCTACTTTCTTCCCATCTGATGGCAATCGGACACCAAAGGGGTAATAATCCCTTCAAAATATAAACAATAAAAAAAGAAAATAAGTTTCCCTAAAACTTAATGAGTAATCATTCTAGAATTATTAAAAATATAATTAAATCACAATAAACAACAAGGCTTCTATTTACCAATGTGAATACATATTCATTTATAATGCTAGGGTTCTTTTTTAAATAATAGTTACACATTTGTACCTTTACTAGGGTGGAAAAAGATGTTTTCTTCAATGAATAACATTTATTATCAAGAGATAGTCATTAGTATGTCTCATATTTACTCATTTCCCTTTTAAATTGGTTTTATATCAACCTAATAAGTAAAGATACAATAAGGGATCTTAAGGGATCCTAATCAATAATCATAAACAAGCAATGTTAGCCATTTTAAACAAGTAATCAAACAATTGTCAAGCAAATGCACTTTTGTATCTCTCATCTTCCATATCCTTTAAAAGTTCTAACCTTATACCTCTCATGATTGCATAGTGCACTAACCTATAACAAGCTTCAAACTTATCTCTCTAAGGCCAGATGGTGGCCTAAGTCATAACAATGTTAGAGTTGTACCTTACAAGCTAATTACATATAATGTAGGAAGGCACTTCTTAAAAACTTTTTTGTTTAATTAATTACTAATAAAAAGGAATTTATTTTTTATTAATCATTTAATTATTACTTATATCTAATAAAGTCTAAAAGTCAAGATGACTTATCTAATATGGTTATGCATAGAGATGATGATCATAAAATATATTTCTTACAAACCTAGATTTTAAAATACTCCTAGTTATAAAGTTATTGATAATAGACACTAATAACTCGAATAGACTAGTACATATGATGTATGCTCAAGTGACATGATATCTTATTTCATAAACATTGGTGTAGTGACATGAGTGTATATATGTAAATACTCATTGTATGAAAGAATTCATCGAGCTGATGCATTTTAGAATTCCTATGTTAATAAGTTGAATTGGAATTTTTATTTTACAGTGGTGCAGAGTTAATCCTTTGACTTGAGCAATCATGATAATGTTATATATGGTACATTATACTCTAATATTATCCTGATTCCTAGAAGTCATCCAAAGGACATTTATTAAGTATAACTTTACCATATATCAAGATTTATGAATGTCAATAAAAAATTCATCACTTCTTACAAAGAGGAAAAAATGTCCTATGTTATCTTATAAATCATGACTTAGAAATCCTTAGTTAAGATAAGGTCAAATTAGAAAAATAATTTTCAAAATTTCACATAATAGTTCATGAATTTTGAATTGAATATACAATAGTTGAATGATTAGGGTTTCAAGTAATACACCATGCCCTAAGTTTAACTAACTAAGACATTGCATGAAAAGAAGATTATATTGCACAACAATTGAAAATGGTTTATTTTTTGAATTCATATTAACTAGTTCAAGACATATTGCTAGACATTAATCATGAATTCTAAGATTTAGAATTAATAAGATTAATTAAAAATATTACATTAAAAGGGTTTAATTTAGTTAAGGCCTATTTTTAGTTTAATGGTGACTCTAAAGGGTCATACATTCAACTATGAGACGATTACTAATTCAACTATAATATAATTGAAATTAGAAAAGAAATAAATATAAATAAATATTTTATTTACTTATATATTTTTATTAATACTTCTTGGAAATAAATAATAAATGAAAATTTTATTTTTATTAATTTATTTTATAGGAAATATTCTATAAATTATTTATTTATTAAGTAATTTTTTAGATGTTATTTATTTTGATTAGGATTCCTAAAATTCATTTTATGATTCTAATAAAAATCTACTTGATAGGCAAGTCATGAAATGACTATAAAAAGGAGTCTATAAGAGTTGAAAAATAAAAAAAAACCTTAAGAATAACACACCAAACACTAAAACATGCGCATTTATAATCATGAAAATTACCCTTTCTTGTTCCTTTCCCTTTAAAATTATCACTCATTGATATTAGTATAAGGATGTGATGGAATGGAGACCGATCATATGGACTAACCCTTAGAGGAGATCCACTTGGGCCTTTCAATTGAAGTTTCAGAACACATGCAATAGAAAGAGAAGTAAAAATTGCTTTTCATGATTATATATTTATGTATCGAATTAATTGCCTTAATGGTCCTTGGAAAAGAAATTCAAATTAATTAAAATTTTAAAAAGTTATGTTGTGTTTGCATATAATTTGATCTTGAATTTTTCAATAGGGGTATAAGGGATAATCATGCTGAAATTTGATTTAAAATGAGATAAGATGCTATTATTAATTTTTGTTCTGCATATGGTGTTAAAATTTTTTTAAACAAAATGAGAAATTCTCAATATGAATTAATATAATGTAACACATGGAGAGCCTTACATGTGATTTTATTGGAGATATGGTATTACGATTGTCTTGTGATGTTAACACCTAGAGGGCTTTTTATGTGGATTAACCTTAGAGAAGGCACACTCGAGTGTCTCAATTGAAGTTCAAGAACAAATATAATCAAGAGATAATTAAAAATTGCTTTTCCTAATTATATATTTTGAATTGAATTAATTGTATAAATAGTCCTTAGGAAGGAAATTTAAATTAATTAAAATTTTTAAAAATTTCGCTACTTTTGTTTGTGATGTGATCTTGAATTTTTTTGACAATGGTATTAGAGACAATAATACCAAAATTTGCTTCAAAATGACATAAGATGCCATTATTAATTTTTATTCTACATGTGATATTATAAAAAATAAAAATAAGAAATTCTTAACATGAATTAATGTAATGTAACATCTAAAGAGCCTTACATATAATTGACGTTACTAGAGATATAATATTAGAATTATCTTATGATTCTATATGATTGAAACTATATGATTGACATCTTCACGCATGATGATTAATGATGAGTAATTTGGACATGCATGATAATTAATAATTCCACAGGGAAATTTTTTTTTATGTTACTTAGTGATCGACATTGCACACCCACGTGGTTGTTCCGTGTGTACTAGTGAGACCACCCAAATGAAAATTCTTTTTCAACTTTTCAAAGGAAATTGTGTACTATACTTTTATGAATCTTTAACAAGATTTGTTTGAAGATAAATTATAATTTATCTTATTTATAAATTATTTATACATGTATATAATTTATATGATTGGCTTAATATATTAAATTGATTATATATATGAGATATATATAAAATTGAATAGTTAAATAATTATTTATTATTTTTCTAAATTATTTTTATATATGATATATTTAATTTGTGCAATAGGCCAATCCTATTAGATGGGATATATACATATTTATAATTGAATAATTTGTCAATTAACAATTAGATCATATGTGAAAATTTTTATAATTTGGTTATGATAGAATTATTTAATAAATAATAAAAAAATTTATATTGCAAGATGAATTAACCTAATAATATTTGAATTCCTTTTATATATTTCTTTAATAAAAGTATTTTATCCATATTTTTATATTTATTTAATAAATATATATTTTGTATCAAGCTATTATATCTATTTGATATATATATATATATATATATATATATATATATGCTCTTATTTTAATATTCATTTGATGAGTATAGTTTATTTTATGCGATGAAATTGTATGAAGAATAACTATAGGCTATTCCATAAGTTATAATTTTAAATAAGGTCACAGTGTCTCATTTTCTCTAATTATTTTTTAATTTTATGTTTCCCTCCCTAAAATGTACCTCCCCTTGGCCATTGATCAAGGTTTCTTATTTATGAGATATAAATAGAATAAGATAAAGGCAAACAAAGTTTTCCCTGTTAGAAGAGTGGAGTTAAAATGCATAGGATGAAGGCTTATGTATGCATAGGATGTATACGTAAATATTACATTCCCTAAGAATAGTATTTTTGGTTTTACAAGTAATCTAAAAAGCCTTATAATCATCCATGGTAGTTATGTTTATGTATAATTGAGATGTATGTTAATTCAAATTTATAAGATTAAATTAAACAATAATGAGACTTGAATTAATTTAAAAACCTCCCTTGAAATTTTTCAAGGATTTAAAATATTAAGGATAAGTGAAATAAATTAAAAAGTTTGATAAATCATAGCATTCCATCATTGGCAATTAATATGAAAGCTATATAACTATTTTATACATAATAATGTTCATAGGGTGTTTGATATTAGTGCTATTATCAGTAGTGTGTAGGCATCAATATTAGGCATACTTGTGTGGAAATGATAAGTTTGACTTAGCATAAATTTGCTTAAAGGGCACTGATAGTATTTAGGCTTATGTCAAATCTGAGGTTAAATAATTTGAAGGTTATATGAGATGTAATTGATAAGAGCTATCTACCTTTTGAAATTATTGTGGAATAATTAATAATACTTATGTTCATGGTAATTTCAATTAGGCTTTCAAACCCTGCTATACTTGCTTTTTAACTAGAGCTTTTTCGAACCTTATCGTGAAGATGATAAAATTTGATTAAATTATTGAAAAAGATGTTTATATTAGAAATCCTTAATATAATTATTATCTTTTATTTTATTATAGTTTTATCAAAATGACAAAAAAACTCATTTCAATACTCACTTAGTCATCCTTTGCAAGTGTTACAAAGATCATATTGAAAAAAAAAGCTTGCTTCTATTATGGGAAACCTCGATCATTGAAAAGGAGTTGCAAGGTTGCCTTACAAAGTTGAAGTAGTAGAGTTCCTACTTCAAATTTATTGTTATTAAAGCTAACCTTTTCAATTAATGCTACTTCTTGAGTATTAAATACTAGATGTGGCTTTCACATTTGCAATTAGTTTATAGATGATGACAGAAAATAAATAGTTAATCAAAGGAAAGGTGTTATTAGGTTAGGAAATAAAGCACAAAAGTTAGCCATAAGAACTATTTCTTTAGTATTGTGTTATCCCCTTTAAGAAAATAGGAATTTATTTTGTGATATTGTAATTTTACTTATATTAATGTGAAAATGAAAATTTTTTTAAATGTTGTGAGTATGTTTAGGATGTATTTTTATGCAAAAGACATATGGTTTTATGATATGTGCAAGAGGAAGTAAGTTAAATATGAGCTATGGTGTGATCAAATTTGGATAAGTGTGTATGGAGGAGAATTAGGACCTATTTTTCTAAAATTTGCCCTTAAGAATATATGAAATGTCCTATTCATCCTTAAAATATCTACCAACCTTGTATCTCACTAAAAGCTTAATTAGAATTTCATTTTGGGAGCTCTAAAACCATCTAGCTCCACCTCCTTTCTGCTTTTTCTTCACTTTCTTTAATTCCTCTACTCTAAATCTATTAGCTTTGGCAGAAAGATTCAATTAGGAAACTTCAAGAAAACATATTCATTTCGGGACATTATTTAATTGTGATTAATTGTTAGTAATTTAAATATTGTGATGTTTAATGAAGTCACATGTGGATTATTATTCAATTATTTCTAGATAACTACATAATGAAAACATGGCATTATCACTATTGTTGGATTATATTGTGTTTGTTCATATAATTTGTGATTAATATTAAAAGGATGGCTTATGGCCATGCATGAGAGCCATGTTGTTATGGATTGATATTATTATTATATTATAATGAGATTGCACTAACAAATACTTTATAACTGATAGTATGATGTGAAAATACTAGTGGACATTTTTTGGAATAATAAAATAGAGCGATAATGAATTCGTAATTAGCATTCAGATTTGGGAAAAGGTTTGTGAGGGGATAAGATAGGTTAACCAAAAGGAATAAGTATGAAAAGGTTTATGATAAGATAAAATGGGATAACTGGGAGGAACAAGGAAGAATATATGTTTCTTTAATATTATAGATTGATAATTACTCTCTTTAAAATGTTATTATTATCCTTATAGCAATCTCTTGCATATGAATATTTTATGGATGAAAGAAGGTATTATGATATTTATAATTGCTTATTATTCATATTTACTTTATTAAGTAGATTGTTTGCTTATTGAATTGTAGACTTTTTACTTTTATTTTTCTTTCATACATGACTGTTGAAACTCCTCCTTTACCTATAGTATAGGAGAAACAAATCTCCTTGTTATCCTATTAAGCAACCTTAGTTATAGAGGAAGTCTATAAATAGACATTTTAAGCCATGTAGGGTAATGTGTAAGAAAAAGTTTATATACAAAGTTTTCGATAATCTCTATAAAGCATACTTGTTTATTAAAGCTTGCATATGATACCAAGTATGGCATTAGGAATAGGTTAGTGGAAATAAGGAAATGGGTTCTATGTCAGTCACAGCTTAGGTGAATTAGTGACATATTGGATTCTAGATATACTTTCAATTTAAACAATTATTTATATTTTGGATATAATAAAAATATTAATTATTTTTATTTATGTTTTAGAAAAGAAGATTTTATATTTTTGAAATAAAAGATGGAAAATGTTCTATGAGAAAGGATAGTGTTTTATATTATACTAGCACTTTAAGAAACTAATCTTTATATTATCGAATCTATATTATACCTTTAACAAAGTCACAAAAAGGAACATGAAGATCAAAATTATACATCATAGATTTGGACATTTATCCAAGAATAGGATTGGCTTGTAAATCCTATTTAAGAGGAAAATGATTAAGTCACAACTTGTTAGAGACCTCTAATGTGATGGATTTGATTTACATGGATGTATATGGGCTATTAAATATTAAGGTTTGAAGAGGCTTCTCTTACTTCATTGCCTTTATTTATGATTTTTTTTCTAAGTATAGGTATGTGTTTCTTATGAAGAATAAATATAAAGCCTTTGAAAAGTTCAAAGAATTCAGATATAAAGTTGATAAATAAAAAGGTAAAAGTATTAAAGTTCTTTAATTTGATCTAATAAGGAGAATACTTAAGTGTTGAATTCCTTCATCATCTAAAAGAGAATGTGATTCTCTTATAGTGGACTTTTCCAAGAACCTCATAGCTTAATAGAGTTTTTAAGAGAATAAATCAAGCTTTATTCGATATGGTTCAGTTTACGATGAGTTTCACTAATCTTCCTATATATTTTTAAGCTATGCCCTAGAAATTACTACTTATCTTTTGAATTAGGTTCCTTCTAAATTAATGCTTAAAACACCGTATGAGATGTAGTTTAGAAAGGCATCTAACTAAATAGGCGATATGTGATATTAATTTAAGAAAATGGTAGTGAACATAAAGTCCATCAATTGCAAAGTTCCATTTATAGATTAAAATAGGCTTCCTAAAATTGGAACATTTCTTTTAATGCTGCAATAAAAAAGTTTGATTTCATTAAAAATCTAAATAAACCTTATGTTTTCAAAAGGTTAGTAAGAGTGTAGTCACTTTTCTTGTGCTTTATGTTAACAATATACTACTAATTAGGAATGATGTAGGTATGTTATAAGCAATAAAAGCATGGTTATTTATTAATTTTTCCATAAAAGTTTTAGGTGAAGCATATTATATATTAGGGATAAAGACCTATAGAGATACATCAAGTAAGTTGCTTGACATGACCAGATAATGTACATAGAAAAAGTGTTAAAGTATAATGTATGTTATACTATATACAATGCTTGATATAACAGGTTATGAGAATCATGAGCAGATATCAATCTAATCCAGGTAAGGAACACTAGAAGCCTATGAAATTAGACTAAAGATTTCATCATGGTATATGAATGAGAAAAATTGAAATTGGAAATATTGATTCTAGTTTTTTAATTTGATATAGATTACTTAAAATTAACATGTGGTTTTATGTTTAACCTTCATAGTGGAATAATTTGTTGGAAAAGTTCCAAATATGAAACAATCATTAACCTAACTACTTAGTCTAAGTATATTATTACATCAAATGTTACAAAGAAAATTGTTTAGATAAGGTATAATTCTAAGCATTGTTAATCTAGTAAGTGTGTGTGTAGAGAATAATGATGCCATTACTACTACAAGACAATGAGTAACTAAAAGTTGTTTTCTAAAGATGGTTGTTTTAAACTCTATTAAATATATCAAATTCAACAAATCCATTTATACATATTATGGCAATTTTTTGGCGACAATCAACAACTACCATTATGTACTAATTATTTAGCACATGAACCATTTGGATTTATATAAATAAAATAATATTTTCTCACTATTTAGGGTTTGCTTGTGAAAAGAGAGAAAACTTAAAGACACACAAAAACACTTTTAAGGTTTCAAAAGAAAAAATAAAAAATTGTAAGGCAAGGCACAAGTTTTATTTATTTTCCTTTAAAGACAATGTAACTCAGGTTTGCTTTTCTCTAATTTTGTCTTCATCATTAATTTGTTTATTTTATGCAATTCCTTCTTTTGTTGCTATGATTACTCCTAATTTTTTTCAATTCTTATGATTAAATTCTTTGAAGGTTTGTATAGTGTATTAGTGCATCTATTTTGCTTATAATTGATATAAACATGACCAACACTTTGCATGATTAAGTCCAAGTAGAGAAGAACTTGATTTTAAGTGAAAGCCCAATGATAAGAGAAAGGCTCAAAAGGATACAAGAAACAATTAGAGCCTATGTGAATGCAATTCTAGCCTAAAGAGCCCAAGTAAAAGAGGTAAATAAAGTTGAAGTGTTGCTTATTTAAGCCCAAAAATCAAAAGATATTTGGAGTGCAACAAATAAGCAAATATTTTCCTAATTCAGAGTGCAATGAATCTGGACATATTTTTCCAATATCAAGCACAACAAACTGGGAGATATTTCCTAATATGGAGTGCAATGAATTTGGACATATTTTCCTAATATGGACTGCAACAAATCTGGAGATATTTTTCAAATATGAAATGTAATGAAGCTGGACATATTTTCCTAATATAGAGTGCAACAAATATGGAGAAAATTTGAAAATAGTTTCCATTTTTAATTTAATATGGAGTGTAATGAATTTGGACTTATTTTCCTAATATAGAGTGCAACAAATATGAAGTGCAATGAATTTGGACATGTTTTCCTAATATGAAGTGTAACAAATTTGGAGAAAATTTAAAGATAATTTCCATTTTTAATTTAATAATAGTCAAAGCTTTGTATTTTCCTATGTATGGAATTTATTCCTAAGTATAGCATTTAATACTTGTATTTTCCTATGACTAGTATAAATAGGAAGCAATGTAACTCAAAATTGAAGTTAATGAATATAATACGAAATTAAATGCTTCTTTTCCAAAATATGAGAATTTTATCTTCTTTTGTTCTTGTGAAACCTTGTTTTGTCAATCTTCCTTATAAGATTGGTGACTTAAATTCATAAAAGTCCCTAATTTGTGCTTCAACCTAGGTCTTAAATTCATAAAAGCCCCCAGTTTATGCTTCAACCCAGGTGCGTTATTATGTGGATTGGTTAATTCATGTTCATAGTTAGACAAGTGATCTAAGTAGTAAGTCCTATTCCTTATAGTGTTGGTTAGCTATTTGTATTCGTTAGGTCATGGAATCACCCGAATTAGAACTTATCATTCCTAATTCCCCTTCCTCAATTCTAGAGTGTGGCGCTCATATCCTTCTTTTATTGCATTTTTTATTTTTTTGAACTACCTATGCCATGAAGGTCGGGCCAACCCTATTGATTTTCCTATCAACAACAATCTCCAATCAAATTCTATAATGAGGTTAGTCTTTAATTTGGTGTTAAGGTTAGCTTTTATTATCTCCAATGATCTATTTGACCATGCTTATTTTGTGACTGTAATTATAAGTATTATGCTTTATTGTTCTCAATTATGAATGGAATTAGTTAAAGATAATAGATTATAAAAAAATTTGGTTGGTTGATTTAGGAAATTACCTATTCTCAAACACATTTCTAGTATTCTCAACCTTTACCCCTTTAAGCTCTATTCTAACTTGTGAAATTATTAGTTAATTTAGGGTAATTTGTCATTAATGATTTGTTTCTAATTGAATGGGTTTTTAGTTTGTTTTTTCTTCTAGTTTTGTATCTTGTTCTAGTACATTTTTCCTATGAAAAATAAATAAATAAGCTTGGAAGAACATCAATTAGGCAAAAACCAAGATATCCTAAGGATCTTTGAAAATTGTTCTAAACATAGAAGCTAACCACTTTAATATATGCACCATATATAAAAGCCAATTACCATGAAACCTGGCTTCACTTAAACTCAAAATCAGCATATCCTATAATGTTCTCTAGCTATTCTTCACTTTCACAATTCATATTAAGCCATGACCTCTTTTAGTTCATTTATCATAGCTTTCCTCATGGCTCTATCTTTCTTCAACTTAAGTTTTAGCCTAACTGCTCACAACAACTAAATTTGCCTAACATTCCTAGTTTGCTTAAGCCAATGTTGTTACCATTGCCTCTAATGCTAAAATTGCCTCTACTAAGAAATGTTCCTTAGTTGCCTATTATGCCAAATCTACCACAGCCTACATTGCCATTTTTTCCTCCACTTCCAAGCATTCTAACAATCTTCTTCATGAATGTGCCCTTCATCCCATTCTTCTTCAACCTCTAGTCCTTGAGAATTTAAGTAAAAAGAAAGAATATATGAAATGTAAGTTAAGAAGAGAGAGAGAAAGAGAGGAGAAATAAGGAAAGTTATAGTGTATTCTGTGAAGATTAGATATCACATTAGAAATCTCAAACAAAATCTCTGATAAAAAAGAAAAGGATTACATGTGAGGCCGTCTGTGAAGATTAGCCTTTTTAATTTCATGGTGGAAAGTTAATAGACCAATAAATAAGATCACACATTGTGGTTTAGATAAACCATGCTTATTCCTATACTTTATTTAGTATTTAGTAATAATTAATGTATAATTAGAGTACATGTTGCTATAGAACTTACATTCTGTAATTTTCATGAGCATATATGGTATTGTTTCTTAATAGAAACCAATAACTAAATCCATCATAATCAAAGTTGTGATTATGATATATTATTGTCAATGCCCTAAAGTTACCGATAGCATTTAGAAATGGATTTTATTTTATTTTTTTTAAAATACACTTTAACAATATATATTGAATTTGGTAATTATATTTACATTCTATTTACTTGTAATTTAGAATGCCAAAAAGATATCACATGTAATTTGCATCATTAACACTTTACTCATGTGTTTATATTTTGATCCAAATCTGATGCAAATTATTTTGTACAAGTCACATGCTCAATTATTAGTTTTAATTTGACTTGATTTCTTTAGTTTGTCCTTGATTTTACATGATATTCCTAATTTAATTTTTTAAAGTTATGGTGCTTGGGTTTGAGATTAAGAAAGAAATGGAGAAAGAGATTATATAAATTAAATTATTGGAGTTACATTTTAGTTTAATAGAGAACAAATAAGAACAAGTGAAATTACCACATAAATAGCCTACTCATTAAGTTACATGAAATCTACTTAATCACTCAACATTAAGTTACATGAAATCTACTTAATCACTCAACAGAGAGCAATCTAGGGAATGTTATATTCAAAAGTGCTAAATACAAAATCATACAAAAATTTGGGAAATGTTTTGGATTATAAATATAAGAATAAAAAGTAAAGAACGTCATCCATTTCAAAACTTCCATAGACCATCATTCAGATAATGCAAGTTATCAACCCCAATCCCTTTGTTGATTGCTTTTCTAAAAATTTTAAAACATATAATTAAACTTGTTGTCTATGACGACTAACCAAGGGAAATACAACCATAGTAGATTAGTTTTAAGACATAACATATCTTTATTTCTGCATTTTTCCTCTTCTAAATTAAATTCTAATATAAAGTATATGCCGAGCATTAACCAAACATACTTGTTGTAAAGAGAGGCGACAGTAGAAATATATTTCCTTTTATTAATTAACCAAGCAATGGTTTTAGTTGTAAAGAGAGGCGACAGTAGAGCTTTAAGCCTCTAAGCTCATGTTTTAATAAAACCCATACGGTCATACATGGGAGAGTTGTGTATATGCTATGCTAAAAACTATCATAATAATTGTCAAATTTAGATGATTCATAACATTTTGTCTTTATTTTGTTGGATTCAATTTGTCACTTGTCAGTGCTGCCTTTCTTTATTAAATTATCAGTGTATCTTGTCCAAATGCATGCAGAAAATTTGTTGTTCTGTTCCGCTTTTAATCAATTCGTTTTTCATTTTTATGATTGGTCTAATTGCATTTTGTCCTAGTCATTGTTACTATTTGAATCTGTCATTTGTTTATGTTGAGTCCAACTGTTTCACCTATTTTATATTGATAATTCCTGTGCTATCTCATTTTAGTTTACATAATTGTAAGCCAATTTGCCATCCAACTTTTCAAAGTCATTTGTTGCTTTTTGCGTCTTAGTCAATCTACTGCGTCTTTTGTCCTAGCGGGACTTATATTCACTAGTAAGTTGCTTCTCACATGATCTAGTACTAGTGGGACATTTTACTTGATAGGAAAACACTAAGTGTCCCGGCAAATAGGGACCGAATGGGTTCCGAATCAAACAAAACAAATTATATGTCATTGATATATAAAATCAAATGCTGTGTGGTGAAAATCCAAGGGCTGTTGTGTGTTCGGGATCCTATTCGGCACCATTTGCTGGGAGATATAGGAGTACTCTACTTGATATTATGGTCCAGGTATTACCATAAGAAGTAGGTAACATGTAGCGGACTAACTTTTTTGATGTAAAAATTAGAGGAAAATTGGGTATATATCCAATAGAAGATGATAAGAAGCAATCTTTGCTAATAATATCTATTTATCAATTAAGACATTAATAATATCTATTTAAAGTTTGAAGATGACATGGAAGCAATATTTATTAATAATATCTATTAAATAATAAAACACCTATGAACCTAACAAAAATCATTTCTCCAGACATAAAAAAATGGGGTAAGGATGGTAACTTAGCTCGGAAGCTTGAATTCCACATGATCTCCATTAACCAAAGAATTCCATGAATCTTGGTGCTTTACGTCAGCCTTGGATGCAGAGTTTATAGTTTGATAACTTTCTTGTACTGCTTCCATAACTTCATCTACCTTATTGGTGGCCACCTCAGTAGCTATGGTCTCTAAATTTTCACCTTATATGGATTTCTCTTGGCACTCCTTAGCAAGCTTTTCAATCTCTGTCTAATAGGTCACTGCTTTTAAATGCCTTTACTATTGCTTCTTTAGCTATCTCAACACCTTTCTTTTCAACCTCTAATTGTTTGACTACCTCATTACTAAGACACCTTAATCAACAATCTATACCACAATCCCCCAAAAAAAAAAAAAGAGAGAGAGAGAAAAAGAAAAGAAAACCCTTGCCAACTTGAATATGAAAGAGAAGAAAAACACCATCATGTTAGAAATTAAACATCACATTACTGTATAGTCATTTACATTCTTTCACATTTTTTTAAACACCAACTTGACTAAAGCAATTAAGACTTAAAGTATTCTTTAATAGTCTTTTAAATTCTTTATTACATATCCAACTTATCCAATTATCAATTAGCTTTCTACCAGTTTAATACAAAGTATATATAGCTTGCATTAATGAATCTTCCTTTATTTATAGAATAATGTTGCATATCTCGACTATGCTTTGTTATCAAAATTATGATTAAAATTCTTCTGAGATATTTTCAAGTGCTATTCACATTAATTTTAAGATTGCAACCATAAAATTCATATAGGATTGAATGTTTGAAGTCTTATATTTTGTAATTTTGAATTCTCTAATGAATTTTACTTTATTATATTAAAAAAATAATAAATTACTTTAGTAGGTAAAAACTTATTAAATTTCTATTCTTTATGCTGTGAATTTGGAACATGGAAAATTCTTAAATTTTGTTAGCTCAATTTTTTTACACAAGGAAAATTAATAAAAGGAAATATATTTTACCTTGAATAAATATTTTTTATACACTAATTAATAGTGAAAAAGATTCAAATCTATGCATACGTTTTAATCTTAATTTCGTATATTAAACTTTTCAATGAGATGATGGATTTAAATTAAATCATTTATAAACTAGAAAAAAATAGTTTTTAACTTGTGTTAGTTGCTTACAATGTAGTATAAAAAATATTTTCCTAAATTTTATTTGAAATCATAAAAAAGAAATTTATATGATATATATATAAGGCTTTTTGTTGCCAAAATGGAGAAATATAAAATCAGATTGGAACAGGTTCAATAAAAAAATTAGTTGCATCTCCTTTTGAGAACCACTTACCTTCCAAACTTTGGGCTTTAATGTGGATTTATTCTTTAAGAAAAAGCATACAAAAAAACATGCTGATTTTGCAATAGATCATATCAAAATTTTCCATTTTATCTATAACTAATCGTGGTAGACCACCAAAATTTACATGATACAAGTTTTTAGGTTCATATAAATGTATCATCACAAAAAATTCAAGCTATCTTATTACTATCCTGCTTGTATGATTGATTCAAGTTGTCTTATTTGGAAAGAACTAGAAAAGTAAGAACCTCTAACAAATTAGAAGTTTCTTTGTGTATCTTATAGCTATTACGTTGCTATGAACTCTTAAGATGATTTTTCCTCTCACTTTCTCTCTCACTTTCATTCTTGTTTGTGTGATAAAATCTTGTACCTTGTCCTACAACAACAATAGACAAATGTTGGATTAATTTACCCCATAACATACCTTAATACATTAATGAACTAGAACAATTTCTAGATTTTACAATTGTAAATGGGTTTGTTCAAAGAAGGATAAAATGTCCTTCTACTTATTTGTTTAGATTTTTGATTGATAAGAAAAGTTGTGTTTGATCACTTACTTCTCAAACAATTTCCTTTAGGCTACACTAAATAGGCTTTCTATAGGGAGTCAATAGTGAAGGAGACTTTTGATAGTGGACATAATGTGAATGAGCCTAATACTTCCTAATCTAGAAAAGATCTTATTCTAAACATGATTATGATGCATTTGGAATACCACCACACCATATGAGTGAACTTTCCACATCCTGAGAACCAAATGTTAGAGAAAACTATTAAGTGAAGCACCAAGTAATCAAGTAGAAATGTTATGGAGTTACTTAGGGATAGAGATCAAGAATTGTATGAAAGATGTAAAAAACACATAACTTTCTTTTGTTATGAGCCTATATCACATAAAATGTTTATGTAGGATTAGTGATATGGCAATGAAGATGATTGTAGAGTTGTTAAGAAAAGTATTGAGTCATGCAAAGATTCTTGAGTCATTCTATAAGATGAAGAAAATTATCAAGAAGTTTGCTCTTAACTATATAAAAATAGATACATGTCTAAATGACTATATGTTGTATTAAGGTGACGATGTGAGTAAGGAATCATGCAATAGATGTCATGTTTCAAGATGGAAATTAATGGGTAAGAGTGATGAAGCGAATGCATTTAACAGTATGAAGGGAAAAAAGATGATTCCTGAAAAAGTTTTATGTTACTTTCCATTCTAACCATGTTTATAAAGATTGTTCATATCATTTAAGACTACTGAGCTAATAAGATGGCATGTTAGGGATGGTAATGAAGATAGGTTAATAAGGTATCCAAGAAACTCTAAAGCATGGAAGATTTTTAATTTAACCAATAGTGATTTTGCTTCAAATTCTAAAAATGTGAGCTTTAAGCTTAGCTAGTGATGGTTTCAACCTCTTTAGGAATTTGAGCACCAATCATAGCACATAGCCAATTATTTTGATCCTTTATAACTTAACCCTATAGATTTGTATGAAGCAAACCTCCTTTATCCTTTCAATGATAATTCTAGGAAGAAAAATGCCCAAAATAACATCGATGTCTATCTTCAACTTTTTATCCAAGAATGGAAGAAGTTGTAGGATAGTGGTGTTAAAATATTTAATGTATTGATAAATTAATTTTTTAAAATATATGGAACTTTGATGTGGACCATTAATGATTTTCCTAGAATTAGCAATTTAATCGAGTGGAATATGCATACTAGTTTATCTTACCGCACTTGTAATTTTAAGCCTTAACATTTACCATATAATAAGAAATCATGTTTCATGAGTCATCACCATTTCTTTCCCTAAAACCACAAATTTAGGTTTAATAAATCTTAATATGATGGAAACACAAAGTTCAGGAACTCACATAAAATATTACTTGGCTTTGAAATTTTAAGACAATTGATGAATATTGATGTGCAATTTAGGAAGGATCTAAATTTTGGAAAATGTTGGAAAAGACCTTGCTTGAAATCAATAAAAGGAAGTGAAACATAACAATGGAAGACAAAGAGCATATTTTTTTCAACTTCCATATTAGCAGTTCAATTTGTTGTATCATAATCTTAATGTCATGTAGATTGAGAAAAATGTATGTGACAATATGATTTACATGTTGCTTAATGAACAAAGTAAGATTTACATGTTGCTTAATGAACAAAGTAAGACCAAAGACCATTTCAATGCTCGCAATGATTTATAAGTAATGAATATATGTTGTGATCTTTTGGTTAATGACAATGGAATGTTCTTACAGCTCTATTTTCCTTCATAAATGCTTAAAAAGATATTTTTCTTAGCATTTTGAAGAATGTGTAAGTGTTTGTTAGATATTCTAGTAATATTTTTGGATATATTAATTAAATTGAAAAGCTGTGATTCACACATTCTTATAGAGAAATTATTACTAGCCGCTTTAAGAAATATACAATTAGATAAAATTACTATAGTTCTAGTTAGGCTATGTTCATTTTTTAAGAAAATATACGGTAAAACTCTAGATCCAATTGACCTTGATAAATTAAAGGATCAAATCATACTCTATCATATAGAGCTGATAAGTCTTCCATCATCCTTCACTACAATGGTTCATCTAATTGTTCATTTAGTTAATGAAATGAAATGTGGAGGGCCTGTGCATTATTGTTAGATGTATTCGATGGAGAGGTAAATAAAATTTTTTATTTATTTTTTCAATTTTTTTCATCCCTTCACACCTAGTTATTATATCATTTGTTCCTACATGATGGGTACTTAGGTCATTTGAAATCCTATGTCAAGAATTTGACATAACTTAAAGGCTTTATAGTCGAGTGTTGTATAGCTGAAGAATGTCTTACATTCTATTCTAGATATTTAGATGGAATTGAGACTTAATTCAATCAAGTTGGATATGTTAATGACAATCATAACCAACTTAAGTTTGGTCGAGAAAATAATATCTTCCTAACAATTAGTTGATAAGTTGAAAAAGTGTTAACTTTCATGCTACCACATTTGGAATTAACATAAGCACATAGATATGTGCTATTTAATTCAATTATTACTAATCCATTTATTGAGGAATTTAGGATATAAACAAAAACATGACTCAAAAGTTAAACTTATTTCAAGTTAAAGATTAATAAGGTAGTGAACAAAGAAGTTGTTGATTAGTTTTCTAGGCATATAAGTATTATTTCTTTTATCTTTGCTCATACTACAGGGTTTGTACTTATATGTTCAATGATAAGTAGTTAATTTCATATTTTCATTTTTCTAGATAATGAACATAAGCAACCAAGATCATATTTTAACTAATTTAGAATATCTAGCTCATGGACCTTTGTCATGTGCTAAAAGGTTTAATGTTTATAACATTAATTGTTTCAAATTTCACATGATTGATCAAGAATAATGGTTAAAAACATAAAATAATGAAGTTTTACCATTATTAAGTTAGGATATTATGAAAGATTAAATGATATCATTAAATTGAATTATTCTAGTTAATTTCTAATTGTTTTCTTCAAATGTGAGTTAGTTGACATTATAATTAGGATAAGAAAAGATCAATTTCAATTTACTTTAGTTAACTTCTCTCGACCGATTCATACTAGTGATTATGAATACCATAATCCATACATCTTGGCTTCATAAGCACAAATGGTGTATCATGTAAATGATGTAGTGGATAAAAATTAGAGTGTAGCAGTACACTTAAAATTGAGAAACTTATTTGATATAGGGCATAAAGGTGAAGAAACATTTCTTGAGAGCGAGGCATGTACTTCACAACATATAGGCTTCTTTTTCCTAGATAACAATGAATGTATACAATTAGTAAGAGGAGATGTAGATAATAAAGTCATGACTGACACAAATCTAAAAAATATGGATATTCAACTACTTTGTGATTTAGGCTTACACTTTCTTCATGCATAATTTTATTTCTTGATTAACTATTTTTAAAATTTTTTTATTATCCTTCATGTTTTAGATATTTTAACACTTTTCCTTGTTTATAGTATATATGATTAAGATATTTTAATGTTATTTACTTACATTGTATATATTTTTATTTATTAATCCTCTACCTTACTTGTAGCCATGCCAAAGTAAAAGCATTATAAAACTAAAAGTAAAGTAACACAATCCAATCCTACATGCCTTCCTAATTATGAAACTTAAACCTCATCTCATGCTCAATTTGAGCCTCCTCCACAGTTGCATGCTCCTTTTGGCATATGGGCTCTTCCATAATAATAAGTTCCTCTTGGCCCATATGCTCTTCCTATTATATAGGCTTTTCTATAGTTACAAGCTCTACCCTGATCACCCTAGAATCCTTCCTAAACATTACAGAATCCTACATCATCCCAAAGTTCATCTAAAAGCCATTAAAAAGTCAAAATTATAAGTAGACATCATTATATTTTATGACTGTAAGTGTTAATATGACCAACACATACTTGAACTATATTTATGTTTATCAAATAAATGAGTTGGGATATATAAAAGTCTTCTTGAAAACCTTAGATATGTTAGAAATAAAAAAAATTAAAAAGTGATCATTTCATTTAATGACCTTAAAGTCTCAACTAGTAATAATGCTTGCATTTATGGATAAATTCTAAGACACTTTGCAAGTAAGCTTGTTAGTTTACCAATCATATATAAAGATCAAAGGTTATACCTAAATTATGAAAATTAAAAGTATAAAATAAGCATATCAAGGTAGCTTTTTGGCTTTAAAGATTATTTTGTTTTATTTATATGCAATATGTTAATAAATGTTACTTTAATTTATTGTATTATAGTCAAGGTTCAACTATGATGTATTAGAGGATATTGCACATGAATGAATTTTTAAGAATCTAGGAAAAAGTGAAGAGACTTCAAGTAAAAGTTATGGTATGAGTTCAATGGTGAATCATTGACATAGAAGGAAATGTATGATAAAGTTCCATAGGGTGTTCCTAAAAAGCAATGGAGATAATTCATTGATATTAAAAATGATAAGAAATACAAGGTAAAAAAATGGCTCAAACATACTTATATTGTTGATTATTCTAAGCTAGTAATGAGTGTATATAATTTAATAAAATTAGTTTTCTTTCTAGGCAATGTGTTGACAAAATGAAAAGAACCATTAAAAACAAAAAGTAGCACACAAATGTGGCTTTAAAAGTTTTGTTAGAAGAAGGGCTTAAATAGTAATTGATTAGTCACCTATAAATTATTTCATAAATCTTTATTTACTTCACGCAGAACATGTTTAAATTGCATTTTTCAATTAACATGAACAAAGACAACAAGTAGTTTCTTTAAGGTAACTTAATAGTCTCTTTATCATAAGTTATGGTAGCATTTATCATTTATTTATATAATAATAAAGATTTTAAAAAAAATCTCATTTAAAGTAATTCTAATATATCATCTTATGCAAAAGGAGGAGTTAGGTCTTCCAATTGGGAAAGGTGAAGTGTATCTTGATACACATGTGAATAAAAATAGGGGTATGCTAATGAAGAATTAATAACTCAAAGGTTTTGTGACTACTTTACCATAACATTGATTTTGCTATTCACTTTGAATTTTACTAACAAATTAATTGTTTTTCATTTATCCTAAGTCACTATTACTAATAAACTTTATTTTTGAATTTGCTAGAAGTAAATTAAGGAAATTATAAGCTAATAGTCCTCTTTGGAATCTAAACAAATAGTGTCAATGGGTGACTCATTTGTGAAGGTATTTGGGAAAAAACATTCTAGACAAGTTAAAGGTATTAATTTTAGTCCATCTCCATCATTTGTATTTGAAAGGCCAACACAACACTCTCAAGGAATAACTTTAAAACATAATGGAGGCTCTTCTAATTTGGTGTAATTGGATAAAAGGTTCTAGAACTTAAAGTTTAATATTCAATTAGAACATCAAAAGCAGTAATTGATGGAAATAAAGTTAAATAATGAATATGGTAAAAGATTGGTTGTAAAAGGTGTATTAACTATTGAACATGATAAGAGATTGGCTATAGAGGATGCCACAGTAAATGCATTATAGGAAATGTTTAGCAAAGTTCCCCCTAAACTTGCTAATTTAATATCCAAGTCTTCAAAGGTACATACTCTTCCATTTATTTGATTTTGCTATATTAGTTTATATGATAGTTCATCTAGGATTGTGTGTTAGTTTGAATTTGTGATATCTTATGATTCCTTTTGCCTACTATTATGCCACTCATAGCTATTAGGTTGTATGTTAGTTTGATGGAAATAACTTAATTATATGTTGGATCTTTAAATTGAGAAGTAGAATTTTTTTCCCTTAACAATTTTAGTATCATTGGTTAGGTAGGCTTGTAAGTTGATCTTTCTATGCTATAGGAGGTTTGCTTCTATTGCAATTCTTTTCAATTTTTTTTTGGAGTCATCTTGTTTAAAACAATTTTACTTTGCATGGTTGAAATAGGTAAACGTGTTGGAAGTAACTACATATGTGAAGTTGACTTTATTTGACTTCACAAGGGACTTGTTTATGCTTGTTTGTATTGGCTAATTTCAATATATTTTATGCATACCTAAAGTGGTTTATTATATATTTAGTTGATTTGAAGGTAAGCATCTTTTGATGGATATGACTTAATACGTAGTACATAAATAAATGTTAAATCTCCAAAATGAGAGGTGGAATTTTTTTCCCTAATAATTCTAGTATCATTAGCTGGGTAGGCTAGTTAGTTAATTTTTCTATTTTAATGTGAAGTTTTTATTATCGAAAGTTTGTTTTTATTGCAATTCTTCTCACTTTTTTTAAGTCATCTTGTTTAAAATAATTTTACTTTACATGGCTAAAATAGGCAAACATGTTGGATTATTCTTGTAAGCATATTTCAATTCTAAGACAAGGTTTTACTTGTGTTTTAACAAGATTTGGATCTATTCTTTTCCTTTAATTTTTTCCTTTGATTTTATTAAGTAATTGTAGTTATGCTATACCCTATATACAAGTTACATCCTTTTCAAATAGAATAGTGAATCCTAGTTCTAATTTTGTGTTACAAAATTTCTTCTATTTAGTTTTGATTTCTAATTCTAATTATATGTTTAAATTTGTAGTTTGTTAATGTTAGAAGTAGGCATGGCTCTATATATCAAGAATCATGATTCTTAAAATGAAAGTAGGAGTGGAAATGAAAAAATATAAATTAAAATTTAAAGTTTAGTTTTTGGGTTATTAATAGTACATCAAACAAAACTAGTTAATTAGTACCTAACCACTTGGGTTTTTAGTTATTGATAATGCTTGTTTATGTGTTTCGAATGATATTATGACCATTGTTCCTTTGAAATTTATTTTAATATATTATTACATTTTGTTCCAATTTTAAATTGAATATATGTTTTTATATATTGTTGCATATGTTTATATGTGATCAAAATTTGACAATATGTAACCTTATACATTTTAATATTTTGTTCTAATTTTAAATTGAAAATATATACCATAAATATGTTGTTCAATATGGTTCAATTTGATTTTATTATGATAATGTAATAAATATGTACCAAAATCTAATTTTTTAAAAAGTAAAAAGTATTGTATTTTATGGCAAATTTAAAGCACTGTTAAGGACTAGGGAATTTGCCAAAAAAAAAGATCGATTCCATTAGTGAGGGTTCTAAAATCACCATTAAATGCAAGATAAATGGTTCACAACATTTACAATTTGTAGTGATTTTAACCGCCACTAAATATGAAGCACATTGATAGTTGCATCAACAAGGATTCTAAATTGATGCTAAATGTAGGATATAGAAGCTTATCTCCTTTGCAATAAATACAAAATAACCTCAATTAAGTACCTAACATCACAAGATATAATGATGCTTATTGCAATTGCTGGTAAGCATTATAGTAAAGGTTATAATTACTGTTAAATGTGAGAAACGCCATTGCTAAATGCTTGTTTTATTGTAAAGCAAGCAAAGGTTAAGGTCTTATCAAAGATCCAAACATGTGAAATGGATTTATCACTTAATCTTAAAGAATATAACAAATCCACTTATTAAACTATTGTAAATACATTGCATAAATTTCATCTTGGGAAAATGAGCATTAAATGCATAGGTAATTGGCTTTAAAAGATTACTAGAGTTGGACTTTACAAGCCAATTACATGCGATGTAATAAGATACTTCTTATAAACTTTTTATTCAATCAACTATTAATTAAAGGGATTTTTTTTACTAATCATTTAATTATCATTCATGTTTAATAAAGTCCAAAGATCAAGATGGCTCATGGAATATGGTTGTGCATGAAGATGATAATAATGATACGTATTCCTTACAAGTCTAGATCTTAAAATGTTCCTAGTCATAGAGCTATTAGGAATGGGCACTAATAACTTAGATAGACTAGTACAAATGATGCATGCTCAAGTGGGTGGATATCTCATTTCATAGACATTGGCATGGTGAAATTAATACATATATATATAAGTGCTCATTGTATAAATGAGTTCATTAAGCTTACCTATTTAAGAATTCCTATGTAGATAAGTTGAATTGTAATTCTTATGTTGTAGTGATATAGATTTAATTCTTTGACTTAAGAAATCATGCTAATCTTATATTTGGTACATTATACTTTAATATTGTCTTGATTCCTAGAAATCATCCAAAAGACATCTATTAGGTATAACTTTACTATATATGAAAATTTGTGAATGTCAGTAAGGAATTCATCACTTCTCACAAAGAAAAGAGTATGTCTTATTTTATCTTATGAACTATAACTTAGAAATCTTTAGCTAAGGTGAGGTGAATTAGAAAAAGATTTTTTTTAGTTTCATATAAATTTCAGATTGGATATATAGTAGTTGAATGACTAGGGTTTCAACTCATATACCACACCTTAAGTTTAACCGAGACATTATGTGATAAAAAGATTATATTGCATGGTAATTGTAACTGAAAATGTTCATTTTTATAATTCATTTTATCTAGTTCATAACATGTTGTTAGACATTAATTATGAGTTCTGCAATTTAGAATTAATGAGATTAATTCTAGATATAAAATTAAAAGGTTTAATTTGGACATAACTCACTTTTAGTTTAACAATAAACTTAAAGGGTTACACACGTAAAATCAAATGTATCCATGTTTATTTAGTTAGAGGGAATAATTCAATTGTTAGATAACTAATAATTTAACTATAAAATAGTTGATAGAAGAGTAGAAATAAATATAGAAGAGGAATTTATTTACTTATTTATTTTTATTAATACTTCTTAAAAATAAATAATAAATGAAAAGTTTTTTATTAATTTATTTTATAGGATATATTCTATAAATAAATAAATAATTTATTTATTGAATAATTTTTTAAGTGTTATTTATTTTGATTAGGATTCTTGAAATCTTTTTGGGATTTTAATAAGAATTTAATTGGTAGATAAGTCCTGAAATAACTATAAATGGAGGTCTATAAAAGTTGTAAAGAACCTTAAGAATAACATATTAGCCACCAAAACATGTGTACTCATGTGTTAAGCTAACCATAAAAATTGTTCTCACCTTTCCTTTTCTCTTTAAAATTTCCACTCATTAATGCTAGCGTAAAGATGTAATAGAGTGGAGGTTGATTGTGTGGATTAACCTTAGAAAAGGCATACCTAGGCCTTTCAATTGAAATTCCAAAATACATGCAATTGGGAAAGAGGTAAAAATTGCATTTCCTATTACATATTTATGAATCAAATTAGGTATATAAAATGAGGTAGGTGGGGGCAAGCTAGCACCCATACAACTTACTAGCATAAGCCTATAAAAAATATGGTGAAAAATTATTGAACCTGTAGGCCCTCATAAGTAAATCACATTAATTTTCCTTTTTATTATTAGAAGTGATTAAATTAATAAATGTGAACACGCAAATATTAGAAATTAAACCTTAAATATAAAGGAAAGGAGGCACTTTTAAGGCATATTAGATTGGGTTAGATTAACAAAATCTATTTTTTTAAAATCATAATTTGGCAATTAGATTTTTTTTTTTGCTTTGTGTAACGAGTTAGTCTAGTAAAGCTAAGAAAATTATATTAGCCTATTAGACATTAGATTAGGAATTAGGTCAAATTAAAAAAAATTCATAAATGCTTGGGAGATTACCAAAAATCTTATTTAAAAAAAACTTATACCTACAAGCAAGCTTACACTTGCTTAATCAAGATGGTGCAGGACTTAAGCTCGTACAGGCTTGCCTATATTAACCCATAAAAAGTACAAGCTCCAATATAAAGAACCTAACTTGCTTTGAAATTACGTGCTACCTGCATTGCCTACAAGCTTTGAACCTATTTTACATGCCTAAATTGAATTAATTGCATGAATGGTCCTTTCAAAAGAAATTCAAATTAATTAAAATTTTTAAAAATTTCGCTTTGTTTTAATGTGATGTGATCTCAAATTTTTCAACAGAGCACTCAAGAGATGGTGCATAAAGTATACATTCATTCACCAAATTGCATATCCAACTATTACACAAAGACATTATAACACAATAAATGAAAGAATAAAGGCATGCAAATCTCTTTATGACTCCTATTATCCTTATTCATGACAAGCTCCCACTTTGTGTTTCTTGTGGTCACTTAGTGCTCTAACTGTGACAAGTTACAACCTTATCCCTCTAGAGCCATATAATGGCTAACCATAATAAGTAATTATAAAAATTTAGTATTTAGTTTTCATACCATCTCCTCCCATGACACTTTTCATTTCATTGCCATCAATGGCAAGTCATTCATCATTATTATCATGCCAAATGAACAACCAATGCCTTATAGCATCATAATCATAACAAAATATATCTCACATTCACATTTATGCACAAACATTGCCTTGTATTTTATAAATACTGGAAAGTATTAACTCGTTCATGTTTAAAGATTCCAAATCATCACATTCAAGCAATTTCGAACATTGGGTAGTATACTAGTAACTTATGAGTCAAGCTATGCATCATCACATGTATTAATATTAGTCACTCAAGTATATCATGTTTAAGATGACCTATTAGTATTATTTTTCATGAAAAACAAGTTTTTATAAAAATTTAGGGCTATAATCAATTATCATGATTCACTATTAGTGTCTAAAGGCAAACTTTAACACCTATAGTCGACTCTTATAATCACTTATAAAGGTTCAAAGACTAGACAACTTTAGTCATCTATTATTGTCCAAAGACAAAACTTAATTTAGATAGTCAATTATAATGTCCTAGAGGTAACTGGGGCATATATAGTTAAGTATCATTGTGGACTATACATTGGAAATTTATAGGTGTTCATGCATGAACATTGCTCATGCAAATTTAATACTTCCTAAATCACATTAAATTGTCACTAAACCTTAGTTAAGTTATTAAATGCATCTTATATCACTTTTAAACAATAAAACCTATCATATATATCATTAATTAAATACAATAACATTATTTCCAAATACAATCACTAACGCATTACAACAAAATCAAAACTCAACAAATATCCAATTTATTTTGAAGAGTAGTTAGAATTATTCTCATTATACTTAAGTTAGTACCTTGAAGTGTAAAGAAAGATAATTAGAATCTATATTCATCAAACAAAGAAGAATATGAAGGTTAGGGTTTTTGATGGTTCTATCCTTATTAGTAATTCTAACTTGAAATTCGTAAATATAAGATAAAATAAATGAAAGATGGAGAAGTTGATTTATAAGGAAATAAAGAATTTTTAAGTTGCCTCGGAAGATGAGATTGATGAAGAAATAAGGAGATCTTAATCTCTCTCCTAGAAACTATAAAGTTATTAGAGAAAGTGTGAAAATGAAAAATTAAGGGTAATATATGGATGTTTTAAGGATATAATGGCTAAAAGGGAATTTTAAAAAAAATTATTAATATGGTTTTAACTCATCAATTGGCTTGGCTAGGCTATAGTCAATTATACCTATCTAAAATGTAGTTCAAATGGGTATAGTTAACTATCATAGTTAACCACTACCCTAATTTTCATAAAATTTTCATTGCTTGCCTTGCATACTCTATATCATTCTCATATTCTCACATGTCACAAGGCATAACTAATATCCACACTATTTCTATCACTTTTAAACAATTTGTAATCTAAAATACTTTGACTACATTTGTTTTAACAAAAACTATTTTCCATAAAATATAGTTATAAAATACTAAAATGAAAGAAAATATTTTATTTATTTAATATAAAATATGAAAAGTTTTAGAAAAGTGACTTCCTCTTTTTGAAAGAGGAATTTGCTTTCTTCTATTACTATAACTCTATATATCATTTTTTTAATATCACAATATAGGTAGTATGTCATTTCTTTATCAATATACATGCAAATAATATTCTTTATTAAAATACTTTCTAATAAAACAAATGGAGCTTTTATTCAGACCATCAAATGATATTTAACTCATGCAAAATCAATTATATAAAGGCACTATTTTAAATCCTTGGGGTGTAACACTTTTCCAACATTATTTACTTTAAAATTCTTTTATGCTCTTACTCATTCTCTCATTCTCATGTTTCCTTAGGATTTTTGCTATCCACATTTCTCCCACAAATTCACTAAATTCAATTTACTTATGGAATTCTTATTTTATTATTTAAGCTAAACCCATTAATTTAATTAACAAGCTACTAATACCAAAGTAAATAAAATTTAAATTCTTAGGGTTGTGACAACCTAAGAGTCATAAGAAGATTTATCTACTTTCTTGTATTTGTTTTCTTGTATAACTTGTGTGTTATGATGGAAATGTGAATATAATTATGTGAGAACATAACTATGTTGCATAATTGCTTGGTTAAGTTTTCAAGGTTATTGAAACTTAAGGTGTTGATTGAGAAGTCTGAACTTTCAGAGAATTATATTCTTTTTATATTTCATATACATATTATTATAGGATATAACTAAATCCCAAGTGTTTTACTCGTTTCCCTTATATATGAGTAAGGTTTTGATTATTAAACTATAGGAAATTCCTTTAGCATTATAACCCTTTTCCATTTATAAAAATTTAAATTAAGTGTAGGTAGAAAAGCATGATAGCTAAATTTATTTTGAGTTAAGAAAATTAGGTATGGTGCTAAGTAAATTATTTATTTGTTGATTAATTTATTTATTTTGGATCATTATTAATTAATTTTAATTATAATTTTTAATAGATATATACTCATTAAATTTTTATAACTCATTCCTTTGTTTATTTTAATATTTTCAACACACAAGGAGACTAAAGACACTTTTGTGGGAGAATTTGATTGTTGGAATGGTTAAATGTACTGTGTTCATGTAGATATTATGTGATTATATTTATTTTTAAGCATGTTCCTTGATAAAATGCTTCTTAGCATCACAAGTTCTATGTTTTAGGGCATATGGCCCTTTAGTAGTATCTAAAAATGGAGGAAACTTTGTCCATTTATTTTGAAAATAGTATTGAGTACTAGTTACTACAGAAATGATGAAATTTTTATTGAATCAAAGTTTACATAGTTAGAAGATAAGATTAGTGGGAAGTCATTTGTAGGTGACCTTTTATGCTAATCATGATCTTAAGGAATGGGACATGACAGTTCTATAGTACTACCTTACATGTGTAGAAGCTTGTCATGTAGTCGGATTAGATATCCAAAAGGCTTGGTGTTATTTGATGATCTTGTTATGCCTTATACATTAGAAAATTATGAATAAGAATTGGAAAACCCAATCACATGAACACATTTATTATATGAGTTTGTGCATAATAATAAAATAAGAAATAATTATAATGAAAAGCCAGGTCCCAAATTGATATCTTTGATAATGAATTCAATGTATTCTTAGGTTATAAAGTACTTTTGTATTTTAAATCCATTTGATTTCCCTGAATATGAAAGTTAAAGTTTGCCCAACTCTTATACTTTGATATACTTTACAAGTTTAATATTTCAATGGGACAACTATATATATAGATATATGTATATATATGTATCAATGTAAGTTTAAAAGACTTTCATTAAATATCCACCATTGATTCTAACTTATATAATGGCTATAAAGAAAGCAATTTAAAAGTGAAATCTCATTTTAATGATGAGAGAGAATAAGTGGAATATATATTAATTATTTTCTCTCTTATACAATAATTTTTTTTGTTTTTAATCTTTACCATAATGATGCTATTTTATTTTTTATTTCTTTTCTCTCTCTTACAAAACCTCATTTTTATTTTTTTAACCAAACATAAAAATAAAATATAATAAAATACACTTTTTAAATATTTTAAAGAAAATACATTTAAAGTTTGAAACTTTTTTTCAAGGTTTTATTTTTATGTTTAGTCAAAAAATAAAAATGAGGTTTTATAAGAAAGAGAAAAAAATTAAAATTAAGAATTAAAATAACACTTCTATGATAAAGATTAAAAATAAAAAAGGAATTATTATAAGAGAGAAAATAATTCATACATATTCCACTTATCCTCTTTCATTATTAAAATGAGATTTAACGTTTAAATTACCTTCTTTATAACCATACGGGGAGGGGATCAATCAATACTAGTATAAATTTAAGAGATTTATACCAAATCCTCACCATTCATTTTAACTTGATCTAGTAGCTATAATGCATACATATTAATTACTAAAATTGACTTTAATAATGAGAAATAACTAATGTCTAACTGATTTAACTTCTATCTCTCAAAGAATTTTTTTTTATTTTAAGTTTCTAATTTATTTTAAAACACAAAATTATTACAAACATTATTTTTTTTTTGCAAATGACAATCCATTTATTAATTACAACAACAACAATAATAATAATCACTGTCATAAAAGTGCATTGCATACGTAATTACAAGTACACAACCATTTTCATTTTTATGAAATATAATTTATATAAATTTTATTTTTAGAAAATATTATTTTATTAATTTTATTTCTCCCTTATTTATATTTAAATTTTATTAATTCAAAAATATTTTTTGTCAATCTCACCTCTCCTTTATTTAAATTTGTTTAATGTTATCCCTATATGAATATGCACATTAAATTAATACTAAAAGATAAAATTGGACAAATTAAAATCATAAAGGATAATATTATAAAAAAAGTTTCAAAAAAGTGAAATTGAATAAAATTAATCCAATAAGAGATGAAATTAATAAAAAATATTTTATAAATAAAACTAATATAAATTATATTTCACAAAATCAACATCAGTTATTTTCCACAAGCTAAATTAAACATTTGTACTGATTATATATACGTACATATATTATTAACGAAAATTTCACAAAATTTTTAATGGAATTTTCACATAGGGGAATTACTAGTTAAGAATTGCGTATATTTTTTTTATAACAAAATGGGGCCTTAACCTAAAAAAAAAAGAGAAAACAAAACAAAACTAAAAAAGAACAACACAGGGCATAGTAGCCCCTACAATATCATATAGGAGTAGCATAGAGAGATCTGCATAAATAGAAGCAATCTCATGAAATCCTGGGCTAAAGTTAAAGTTGTGTTCTGCCAGCCAATCCGCACATTGGTTGCCTTCTCTGTATTGGTGAGTGAAGGAGATGACCCAGTCTTGTTCATGCCATCTTAAAATTCTTCTAATTAAATGCAGTTGATGTTTATGGTGAATATCTTTTGCATTAAGGATATTAACTATAGTTAGGGAGTCAGTTTCACATAAGAATTTTCTGTACCCTTTGCTTCAGGAAAATTTCAAACCTATGAGGATGCCCAATAATTCAGTAGTAAATGAATGACATGTTCTAATATTAAATATAAACCCTCCTAGCCATCGTCCATCAGAATTCCTTAATAAGCCTCCACATCCAGCTCTTTCATCCTCCTTCTTCCAACTACCATCAATGTTGAGTTTGATCCAGTCATCTGGTGGTGGAATCTATCGGATATGAACTATTCGATATTGAATAGTTGGGGAACCTCCATGTTGTGTTGAATTTGCATTGATGATATCATGTGTCCATCTATAGATCAAAATAGAAGGGTTAGTTAGTTAGTGGGGAACATCTTCAAATAAACTCTCATTTCTCCAAACCCAGAGGAGCCAGCATGTAATCCTAAATGTAATATTCCAATGTAAATCGAGAGTACCATAAAAATTTGGTTTCAGATTTTGATGCAGCCAAGTACTCAAGTCACCCAATAAAAAGGTTTGATAATCAGCGGCGTTTAGAATTTTTTTCCATACTATTTATGCCATAGAGTAATCTCAAAGAATATGTAAGGTTGTTTCTATTTGTACTCCACATTGTTGACAGAGGGTAGTGCCATTAGCCTACTTACCACTTGCAGCATTAGTTAGGAGATATCATAAGCAGCCTGCCAAAGAAAGACTCGAATTCTATTTGGTCTTGGCTAGGACCATCTTAACTTCTAAAGAGGTGAGGAGGTTAATGAAGCGTGGTTAGTGATAACTGCATAAGCAGATTTGATAGAGAATTTACCACTTTGGTTACCATTCCAAACTAGGCAGTCAGGGCCATCAAATATGCATGGGGGAAGAACAGCTTGTATTCAATGCAGAACAACATCTAGTAGAAGAGTCTGCAATTTAGGAAGATCCCAATGTTCGAGATTATCAATAAAGTCCACCACCTTTACTTGGAGTAAATTACTTGGAATAGGATTGTTAGCTAGTTCTTGGAGTAGGAATGTGTCCTCTAGCCAGTTGGATGTCTAGAAATAAGTATTCTAGCCATTGCCAATTTCCCATCGAGTGGAATTTGCAATCAGATGCCAATGTTTTCCTAACTCCTTCCATAATTGAGAAGCATTGCTTGTAACTAGCAACGACTTATTGAGATCAGGATTCTGCTAGTATTTACCTCTTAGTACTTGGCTCCATAAACTATGAGTATTGGATATAAGATTCCAACCCAGCTTAAGTAAAAAAGCGCTATTCATTTCAAACAGGTGTCTGAATCATAGCCCTCCACTATCTTTAGGCAAACACATAGTATTCCAAGATATCTAATGTGTATTTCTCAATTGATCAGTATCCCCCCAAATAAATTAACATTGCTTCTTTTCTATAGTACTACAAATTTCTCGAGGCACTCGTGTGTTACATTTGGAATGAAGGAATGGCAGAGATGACTAATTTAGCCAAGGTAATACGGCCTGCCTTTAAGAGGTATTAAGATTTCCAGCCATTGAGTTTTTGCTCTATACGGTCAATAATATGATTAAAGGATCTGTTCCTTAAACGCCCATGTTAAATATAAGAACCCAAGTAATGATCCAATTCCTTAACTTGCTTAAAACCACTCAATTGAGTAATCTAATCACACACTGCTGGGGGAGTATTACTCGAGAAGAAGATACTAGTTTTTTCTATGTTGACTGTCTGGCCAGATATATCACTAAAGGTTTTTAAGCATCGAAGAATAGTTCTCATTTGCATTGTGTTAGCTTCAACAAAGAGAAATACATCATCTGCAAAGAGAAGATGAGAAATTTTAGGCCCTTTTCATCTCGCACAAATAGGAACCCAATTATGAGAGGTGACTTCATCCGCAATTAGATAAGAGAGTTTTTCTGCACATAGAACAAAAATATATGGGGACAATGGATCCCCTTGATGAATTCCTCTTGAAGGAACGAAATAGTTAGATTTAGATCCATTCCACAGCATTCAGAAGATAGGAGAAGTAACACAAGTCATTACTAATTGAAGGAAATTTAGAGGCATACTTATCTCCTCAAGGATTTTTTGGATGAATTCCCAATTCAATTTATCATATGCTTTTTCAAAGTTTATTTTAATAGTCATGAAACATTTTCTTCCCTTCATCTTCTGCATACAGTGAAGCAGCTTTTGAGCTATGATGATATTATCATGAATATTACGAGTTGTGATAAAACTGGCTTGATATGGAGAAATAAGTATATAGAGTGACTTGTTCAACCGATTAACAATAACCTTTGTCATAGCTTTGTAAATGACGTTACACAAGGCGATTAGACAAAACTGAGAAATTTGATCAAGCTTATCCATTTTTGGTATAAGACATAGAAGTGTGGAGTTCACCTGGTTGATTAGGGAATGATTAACCCATGCTGTCTTGATAAAATCGCTAATATCCTTGCCAATTAGGTCCCAATTTTTTTCGTAGAAAATGGCAAGGAAGTCGTCCTCCCCTGGGGCCTTAAATGCTCCCATGTTAGAAAAAGCAGCAAGAATTTCTTGCTCAGTGACCATTTTGGCTAACTATTGTTTAGTTCTCCTTCTTAATTTTGGCCATTGATGTTGAGTTTGAATCCAATTGCAGTTATTAATGGGCTCTCAGTATATCTCTTTATAGTAGGGTACTGCCATATTTTTAAGGATATTTTGGTCCTCAATCCATTCATCATCGAAGTTTTTAAGCATGACAATATGATTTCTCCTCCCTTGAATTGCTGTTCTAACATGATAATAGCGGGTGTTTCTATCTCCAAAGCTGATCCAATTGCTACGAGATTTCTAAAACCAAAGTAATTCTTCCTGGTCAAGAATATCATCAAGCTTCTTTTGTAAGGTAGTTTCAAGAGTTTCTAAATATTTATTAGATCCCCTTTGTAGAGAAATTTGAATGCCATTTATTTTGGCCAGTGCGTGATTTTTCTTTTTAGTTATATGACTAAATACTTCTTTGTTCCATGCTGAGAGGCTCGAAGATAAGTCCAAGAGAGTATGTGGAACATAATGCCCTTGTCTCCAATTGGCTCTTAGGAAGGCATTGAAGTTCGGGTGGCTAAGCCATGAGGCTAAAAATCTGAAAGGCCTGTCCTGAAATCTAGGAGCTTCAATAGTGCTGCATATCAGTAGAGGATAATCATCGGACTGGATTTGAGGGAGGACTCTTAACATAAGCTGAGGGGAATTTGGTCTGCCAACCAGCATTACATAGAGCTTGATCCAATCTTTTAAAAATTCAATCATAATTGTTCCATTTGGGCCCTTGCTAGGTGAACTTTGGACCTACTGAACCCATATCAATCAAGTTATAAGAGCTAATCCATTGTGAGAAATTAGAGCATTTCAGAAAATTGCTAGGAGCTCCTTCTTTTTTTTCAGAGTAGTGAGCGATTTCATTAAAATCACATGCAACTAGCCAAGGAAGAATAGTGGAGTTTGCAATTAGTTTAATTTGATCCCACAATACATTCCTCAGATTTTCCTATGGGCTTGCATAAATTACAGAAAACAACCAAGGGTCACTATTGTCAAAGCATAAGTTGACATGAAGGAATTGAGTGTGTGACCGGAGAACCTCTACTTTAATATTCTAGTTTGACTATAGTAGCCATATTCCTCCACTAAAGCCCTCTGCTTCAACCATTTTAGAGAATTTGAAACTAAAATTTTTGATAGTTCTTTTAGCTCGGGAGCCACTGATTTGAGGTTCAAGGAGAGCTACTACATCAGGTTTATTAATATTTCAGATTTCTCTGAGAGCCCTGCAAAGCTTTTACCAACAGCCCCTCTAACATTCCATACAAGTAACTTCATTAAGAAGGGGATGAAAAATGGTGTCAAACAATTAGCATGGCCTCATTCTTATCCTATGGAAGGAGGCCACTTGTCTCTTGGACAACCTCAGAGGTATCTACATTCATAGTATCAGTTCCACCAACATTTCCCATAGGGTCCGGTGGTTTATTATACATCTTTTCACTAGGATTTTTCATTTTAACAGTATCGGTGTGTGTGTCAATGGCTTTTTGAGTGGAATCTCTCCCTGCATTGTGATTTGTATCCATCGCCTAGAGGGGGACTCGGGTCGAGGTCTTGATTTAGGAAGGCAGGAAAACAGCTTTGGAGGATGGGCTGCAAGAGTGCATAGGATTGGAAGGCTAGGTATATTATTTATTCCAAAGGGTCCAGGCCTGTTCATATGGAGGTAATATATCTTTTGACCAATTTGTAGGCTTCTCCTATTCAGCTTGTGTCTTTTGGTTGTATCTTTGATCATTCTATTGCGGAGGTTCATCAGTTGTATCATCCAAGACCTCAAAACGAGATTTGTCTCCCATACTATTCTTACAGGAATTGCTCATTTTGTTTTCAAATGGACTTCGACTTATTTTGTGAGTGTTTCCAGCAGGAGCTTTATTCTTTCGATTTTTCCTGGCTTTTGAAACTACCATTCATGGGCCAAATTCACTATTTGCACTACTTTGTTCTAATTCCATCACCTGTCCAGTTGTCTCTGCTTTTGGGGCAGGTTCAGTCTTGCTGTCTAGGTAATGTTCATGATCATGTTCGTACTTTCCACAACCAAAACAAATAAGGTGGATTCCCTCATATTCAATCCTCATAGGCACTCCCTCAATAAAGAACTTTGGTAAAAGAGGTCTAGTGAGATCAAGTTCCACACATAATCTGGCATATTTTCCCTTCTGAACAGTAGCTGTATTTAAATCCACCTTATGAGTTTTGCCTAGAAGACTACTAACCTTTTGCAAAAACTTGCGGTTAAAGAGTTCAGTGAGGAGATCAAGGATTCTAATCCAAGCAGTGACTTTATCAATTTGAGCTGAATAAAGGTCAAATCGTGGCTGCCAATGTCTTATGGTGAGATAATGGTAAAATATTATCCAAGGTCCACCCCACAATGCAAATTGATAATCCTCTATATCTTCAAAACGAACTATGAAAAATTCATTTCCGATGTCTATAAGTGATAATTTGCCATTTTGAGCCCAGAATTGCTCAAGTTTACATTTGAGTGCATTAAACCCAATGCGTTTTCCCAATAGTTTAACAATTAAAGTGTGATGCCAAGGGTTGCACATTCGAATGTTCTCAGACTCAAATCAATAAATTAGGGTATCCTCCTAATTTAGAAATACAGAACCTTTCTAAGTCATCAAAATTGAGATTCGTGTTAATACCATTTTTAGCAAATCCCCACATTTTATCCAAGATGACATTACCTTCATTTGAGACCAAAGTGTCCCGATAGGATCGAGTACCTAGTTTTTCAGGTAATGGGTTCTGATCCTCGTCCTTTATCTAGTCTTCATGCCGCGGCATCCGAGAAGAAGAAGACACAGTGAAACTGACTCCATTCTATTTGAATTTCTTAGTGTTTCAGTGAAGATTGTCAGCCTCCTCCACTGATGGAGCCTCATCGTTGCATTCGCTAGGTGCAAGGGAAGGGTTCATCGCCATCTCTCAGAAACCTAAGAATTGCATATATTATTATAAGTAAACTAGGAAGTCGCATGTACACAAAAAAAATTAATTCAATACTATATAATATTATAAATATATATATATATATATGTTAATTATTTAAAAAGAGATATGATTATAATAATATAATTATTGATTAATTAATATTAAAAAATGTAACAAAATATCATAAATGATTAAAAATGGTTGTATTTGGCAGCAAGTAATGAAATAAGATATGTAATGCAATTGCTCGCATTATTATTCAATAAATTTTTATGTTGCAAGCAATGCATTTATAATAACACCTTATGTATATTGTACTGATACTTCTCTGTTATTCTTAAGTAAATAATTACATATTTGTTTGAAAATAATAAAAAAAGAAAAGAATTCAGATCTTGGCTTTTTTAAATTTACAATAAAAACTTTAATAATAATATATTATTATTTGATAAAGGGATTAGTACATTATCAATATTTATTTATTTTTTAAAATATAAAATATATAATTAATCTTATAATTGAAAAGCAAAATGAAAGTGAAATTTTATAGCTAATTTTCAATCCATAAATCCGATTCTTCTAAAATGTAAAATACATTTTAAAGTTTATAATAGATTATCATAATTGTTGATTATAAAAAATTAAGGAATGAGATAATTATAGATTAAAAAAATTAATTTTTGTGATGGCTTGTTATTTACTAAAATCTCAATCTTTAATTTTTTTATTAATAGTTATAATTATCTACTTTACTTTCTAATTAATTCTTAGACTTACTATTAAGAATAGAATACTTAAGTGTATATATTGAATATTTGATTAATACAATAGGTACAAAATTTCATCTAAATATTTATATGTTATACTTTAATTTTAAAATATTACAAAAAATTTGATAATAAATTTAAATTGATGTTCTAACTTTTTGTCATTGCTTTGAATAAAATAAATAGATATTTTATTTATTATAATTTAATATTATTTTTAATCCTCCTATTATAAGAAGACATACTAAAAGATAAAAATGATACAAATTAATTAATAAATCATAATTTAGTATTTGAGAAGATATAGTTTTCATACAATAATTATTATAATATGATTTTGTATAGATTATTATTATTTTGTTACTTGCACATGTTATAGTGAGTAGTAACTTTTAAAAAATATATATTTATTTTTATATATAAGAATTATGTACAATCCCTAAATACAAAAAAAAAATTATAATTCCTAAAATAAACATAAAAAAATTCAAAAACTATTAAGCTTTTAAAGGGTAGATATTATAATAAAATTATATATGTTATCTAAATTATTATATTTCTTATAATGCTTTTTGGTGATACAAAATAATAAAATAACAATACACATTATGAGAATATGTATGATAAGTACTTTAAATATAACTTGAATCCAAATGATAAAAACCAAAATAATCATTTATAGTAAATGGATCTTTTAACTCTCATCAACCACTCGAAATCTCTTAAGCATCTTGAAATAAAAAATACTAATCAATTTTAGTTATTTAAGATCACTCAAAATATTAACCTATAACTTTAATATATATTTGAATAAAATGCTCATAATTCGCATAACATTATTCTAATATTTAATCTTTCAAATTCTTAGTAAATAAAATAAATTTTTATAAAAAATCAAAATACTAGAAGATAATGAAAAATATAATTTATTTATTATTGATAGAAGGCAAATAATTATCAATGATTTATCAATATACTCCTACAAGTTTTTAGAAATTGAAATTTTATAAATTAGTAAATTTGTAAAAAATCATAAATCTTAGCAGCAAATCTAATATAAGCCAAGTGAATATCTCACATAATATAATTAATTCTCAAAAGAAGATGTTCTAAATAGAAAGATAACCTAAAAATTAAAAAAATAGAAAGAAAGATTAATTTTTTTAAAAAAATCACACTAAATTACATGAGAATTGCTTTTGCATATGAAAGATAAAAATATTAAAAAATTGAAAGATAGAAGATAAAAATACTAAAAAATAAATTTACACTAAAATTTCAAAATGAACTATGAAAGTAAAAATATTAAAAGAATTGAAATCAAACACTTCACTTATGCATAATAGACAAAGATATAAGATCAAAAAATTCTATTCAACCTTCTCTAGTAAAACCTTATAAGAGATCTTGAAGTAAAATTAAAAGAGAAGAGGAGAAAGATAAATTAAGAATCTCTAAAGAAATTTCGTGAAAGGAAAAAATAGGAAAAGTATGAAACAATACCTCAAAATAAATCTTGAAATTAAATGTTCACTTATGCATGATTCTAGAGATAATTATATGAAACATTGGAAGTCTATTTAATCTTTCATAGCAAAGTGGTAAGAAATGTTGAAGTAAAAATTAAAGAGAAGAAGAAAAAAAAACTAAAAATCTTTGAATAAATGTTTTTAAAGAAGAAAAAGGAAAAATATGAGATGATGGTCAAAAAGAAAAAAAAACCAAGAAGAGGTATGGAAGAAAAAGAAGAAAGCAATAAAAAAATTTTAAAGTGATTATGTAGTAAAAATAAAATTTATGGAAGGTGATATCATAAAAAGATATTTAAGGAAGAAAATAAATTATCATTCTATTAAGCTAGATTAGTAATTGATTTTAAATTTGAATTGAAAAATAATTTTTATAATTTTATCAAATAACTTTTTTAATATCAATAATTAATTTTGAATTTACATATTAATTTTAAATATAATTTTTCTAAGATAATCTATCAATTCAAAATTCAAAATAATTTTTTTAAAATTGATTTCATATTAAAAAGATAAATGAAAATAGAAATAAGTGGCTTTATATTTATTATTGATTGTTGGTAGAAAAGAAATGGTAAATTAATTTTTTATTGATAAGAAATGATAAATCGATATGTGATAAATTATTGAAATAAAATTTATCATAATAAGAGACAAAAATATCACAGCTAATATACAATATAGAGATATAAAATAGAGATTAATCAATCATTTCAACATCATGGAGTTACTAAACAATAGTCATTTATATAGTAAAAATCACAAGACTCTCCTTTTCTCATTTAAAAAGGAAAAAGTAAGTGAGGGATTATGTGAAAGTGCCTTTTATAATAAATAAGGAAACAATAAACTAATTTAATTATTATTTTAGGAAGTGAAGAGTCATGTTTATATGTTATGAAAATAGAACAATAATAATAATTTTAATAAAATTATAATTGCAAGATGAAATGAAATGTGAGTATAGAATTTCATTTGTTTTATATTAATATTAGAAAAAAAATTGTTGTATTTTTTCTCCAATTTTAAGTAATTAAAAATGATAATGATTATTTGTTGTATGGTAAGAATTTAATCGTTTTGTAACTATAATTTTTTTAGAATTGTTACTATCATTCATTTTTTCTTAACACATAAATAAGACTCTTTCCATCCTAAATTAATAATTAAATTAGTATATTGTATCTATATTTATCATAAATTATAAATATTTATTAACAAGTAATGAGCTATGTTGATTCCAATAGTAAAATCTATAACTTAAATAATTTTATGTGACAAATGAGATAGTAAATTGAATAAAAATAAATTAAAAGAATAAGTGAGTTGTAATTTATAAAAAAAAATAAAGTTTAGAATAATTTTATGTTCTAAAATAAATTAGAATTTCAAAATTGAAAAAAAATGAAAATATGAAGAAAGAGGGATAAAAATTAAATGAGTTAGATATTAATATTATCCCATTATTAAAGTTAATCATCTATCATTATTAAAGTCAGTCCTAATAATTAATATGCATACATTATAGCTATTATATCATGTTAAAATGAATGGTAGAAATTTAATCCCCTCTCATTCATTCATATATATATAGAGAGATAGAGGGGATAAAATGTAATATCCCAATAGAGCAAGAAAATTTAAGAAGAATTTTAAATAAAAGCTACTCTTATAGAAGCCTAATAACATAGTCGGGTAAAATTTGATAAACCATAAAGATAGTCAAATGGTTTACTCAGATACAATTTTTATAGAATTTATATTAGACATTAGTATGAGTCAAAATATAATTAAAATTCTAACATAAACTTGGAAAAATTATGAGAAGGCCCAACAGGAAATTAAGAGCCTAGGTATCCTAAATTAACTTGGGTAACCTGAAAATCTAGAGATTGGACCCCAAATTAAAATAAATCATTTTTCTATGCTAGGGCTAACTTAGCCTAACTTATTCTGATCCAAAAATGATTTTTAGAACTAGAAAATTTAGGGTTAAAACAAGGCCCAATCTTATGAAACAAGCTTGTGGCATTTTGGTGAAAAAGTAAAAAATTAAGGGCATTTGTTAGTAAGCATTTCTAAGCAATTTATTGGATAAATTTTAGTGGACTTGAGGAGAAAATATCCTAATTTAAAGCTTACAAAACTAGCCCCACGTGCTGAAAATTATCAATCAAATTTTTGTAAAAATAAAAATTAGGAAGCTTATGTTGAAAGCTTTAGAAATTAAGGTTTATATAAAGTTTTATGGGTTATTTCTTTTGTACATTTTGTTCTCATTTCTTAGGTCATTCCTAGCCAAAATCATGAGTTCTTCAAAGGATTTTTGTTAGGGTTTTTCATTTTTTTTAGCTTTTCTAAGAGATTTCATCAAATTTTAGCAAGGGAACTTATGTTTTTTATATCTTCTTCAAGATTTTATGCTCATCTCCTATCCAAAAATTTTTAAATTTTGACTTATTTTAGTATAACTACTCTTTGCTATTCTAAAAAGTATTTGAAAGATTAGACACTTAAGAAGTTGAAGTGAGTGGCAATTATTCCTTATTCTATTGAATTTTCAATGAAAAATGAAGAAATATGATATCAATTGTCATTGGAATGTAAACTGACTTGCAATGTTGAAGGGTTTGATTTTGATATTGTATGAATATTAATATTAGGATATGATGTTAGTAATATAGTGTTAAAATGAGTAGGAGATGATTTGTTAAGATTTTCCTTAAGAAATAACCATAGGAAAAATAAGATTTTGCTAAGAAAATTTAATGGTACGTTTCTATTTTGCTTTGGAATTTAGGGTTAGAAATTGTTTGAATTCCAATTTTTTGGTATAATTATATTACAAATAGTGTTAGAATAGGTGTGAAAAATTTTAGAAATTTTTGAAAAAGTTTAAAGTTATGAAAAGTACAATTGAATGGACTTTAATTATAATAGACTAAAATAGAATTATGGATTTTGTATGCTGTCATATAGTGCTATTTACATTATAATTTGATTAATAAAAATTAAAGTAATGAATGATCTTTGATTATTAATATGTTAGTAAACTTGCATAAAAATTTAATATCAATTGGATTTAATTTGGATGCTTAGAAGGCCTATTTTTCATAGCAACTTCAAAATTGCCTAGATTTTGTAATTATAAGTTTCTAGTTCTATATGACTAGTAATCATGTGAAATTTTTTTTGAAATAATTGATATTATTCATTAATTTGGTGACAATTGGAAGTGGTTTGAACATTGTAAAGGGGATTTTGTTGATCTTTTATTTACAAATTCAGAACATGGATCGTTGAGGAATAATTGATACTTATACAAGAACATTCTTAATGCCCTGGGAAACTTTTTATGTCATATTCTACTATAGATTCCAAATGACAGCATCGAGACCTTACATTTTCTATTCTACAAGACTCAAAAAACTAAATTCTGAATCAAATCCTTTTATTATTAATCTTGTTTTACCTAACCATTCTTAGAAGGAAATTTTTAGTAGTTCTAGTTCTATCAATATGATAGATCCTTTGTTTTCCTCATCCATTAAATTTGATCTTGAAGAACACCCTAAATGGAAACAAGATAGGTCAAATTAGAAATTTCTTTGCTTACAACATTATATGTAAATATTTGTTTTCGAAAAAACTTTAATACTTTTGTATAATTTTTTCTATGTATGTAAATTATATTTTAAATTTTTAATTGCACTTATAGCTAATTCTACTTTCCATAAATGCTTATCTTTATCTCTAGAAAAATTAAATAATAAAGAGTAAAAAATGTTTTAAAGGTTTGTAAGAATAGGTAGCTAGTAAATTAATTCTAGTTAAGTGTTTTTATTCTAGTCACATTATTTGAAAGTTAGGTTGTGATAGAGTTAGTATTAGAGTATGGTTAGAGATAGTTATGGAATCTATGGAAGGTTGAAGGAAAAATAGATATCAGTCACAGTGGATCCATAATGCTTAATAAGTATCTTTCTTATTCTTTTTCTAGAATAGTAGCATTTGTTAATTAAAGTTATTTTATAGAATTATGGCTAGGAAAAGGTAGACTCGAGCTAGAATGCCTTAAAGACAAACTAGAACACATCTAGAAATATCCAAGCATGAAGCTTCCATAAATATAATTCTAAAAAGCTTGCATATAGTAGAAAGAGAATTGCTCAAAGGTTCAGCATGGGTTACGATAATACAATAAATTCTGGAAAAAGTCTTAGCCTAAACCTAGTAACCTCCTACTCTACCTCTAACTTCACTAATGTCAAGGCAACAAGTTCTCTTATTGCCTCTAAAGGAATGGTTATAGATAGTGCACAAATTTTAAAAAATGAACCCCCAAAGTACGATAATACAAATCTAACAGTAGATCTTTATCAATTTATAAAACTAATAAAACTTGCAGATTGTTGTAATGTAGTGAGAATATGATGATGGAATTAGTAAGCTACTAATTAAAAGATGTGGCTTATTTTTTGTATGTCCACAACATTAGACCAATAATTGTTGCTAATGAGCCAATCACCTAGAGGCAATTTCAAGCCAATCTGATGGATAGGTTTCTACTACCAAGTGTCTATGAGACAAAGGCCTATGAATTTGAAAGATTGACCTAGTGTTTATGAAGTAGCTTAATAGCTTAATGTGATGCATAATTCACTTACTTCTCCTAATATGTGAAACATTTAGTACTTATAGAAAAAGGTAAAGTGAATTAGTTTATATAAAATTTTTAAGATTATTTCTATAATCGAGTGGAAGTTTTTGATAGAATAATGTACAAGCAAGCTTTAAATCAAGCAATCAAAATGAAGATATGCATTAAGAAGAGATAGGGTAGAAAAATAAGTTTGGGAAAAAGAAAAATAAAATTTCAACGAGAAAGTAGCAAAGATATGGGAAAAGTGGTAACGGTTTAGAATGTGCTAGCTAGAAATGCATGGATAGGAAGAAATAGATTTTCAGATTGAAGAAATTTCCAAAGAAGAACTCCTCATAGTATATTAGAAGTAGGTCCTAATATTTCAAATAGGACTTATTCATTTCCAAATCCACCTAATACACTTCCTTATTGTCAATGATGTAATTTTAGTCATTTCAAGCCATGTGGATCTTACTTCAGATATGGACAAATGGGATGTCGAGCTTTTGAGTGCATAATTGCCAAGCAAGGAAGCAACATTTCTACCTTTAGCATGTAACCTACCTAAAATATAACTATAACAAACCCGCTAACAATGTCAATTAGGAAAAATAAAAAGAAAGAGCTAGTTAGGGCTCAAGCAAGGGTGATCACTATGACACGCGAAGAGGCATAGGCTTCTAATGTAGTGATGACAAGTACTATTTTAGTTGAAACTTTTTTGATAAAAGTGTTATTTTATCATAGCGCTAGGTATTCATTTATATTTAGAAATTAAGTAGTTAAACTTTTAAAACCATTAGATGAATTAGACAAATCTTTATTAGTAAATACACTAGAAGGAGATATTATCTTTGCAACTCACCATGTTAAAGGGCGTATGATATAGATAGATGAACATTCCACTTTGATTAACTTAATTGTATTATAGATAGAGGATTATGATATAATTTTAGGAATGAATTGGTTATCAAAATATTATACTTGTGTTGACTGCTATCACAAAACTGTAACTAACTAACTAGTGAGGAAAGAAGTTTAAGTTTTTCAAGTTGAAAAGAAGGTAGGAATGCCTATTTTTGTACCATGTGCAAAAGTTTGAAAAATTAGTAGATAAAGGGTGCATTGTGTAGATAGCTTCAATAAAGGAAATTCAAAAGGAAAAAGTGGGAACAAATGAAGTTTTCATAGTAAAAGAATTTTTGATGTTTTTTCGGAAGATTTATTGGGATTAGGATCAAATTAGGAAATTGAATTTACAATTACAACTATTTTGGGATATCTTCAATTTCTATAGCACCTTCTTGGATAGCACTAGCAAAATTAAAAGAATTGAAGGAGTAATTACAAGATTTGTTAAATAAAGGTTTTACACAACCTAGTACATCACTATAAAGAGTGCTAGTGTTATTTCTAAAAAAGAAAGATGGTATGTTATGACTGTGTATTGATTACTGGTAGTTGAATAAGGTTACTATTAAGAACAAGTGCCCTCTATAAAAAATAAACAATTTATTTAACTAACTGCAAGAATCCTAATATTTCTCAAAAATTGATTTACAATCAAGTTACCATCAATTGAAAATTTGGATGGAAAATATACCAAAAATGACATTTTAAACTTGTTATAACCATTATAAGTGCTTAGTTATCTCATTTAGATTAATCAAAGCTCCTGTAACATTTATGGATTTGATGAACTGCATTTTCAAACCTTTCTTAGATAAATTTATTGTTATGTTCATTGATGATATCTTAGTATATTCCAAAAGTGAGCAGAAGTATGCGCAACATTTAGGAATCAAATTACAAACATTGCAAAGCATAAGTTGCATGCTGAATTCTCAAAGTGTAAGTTTTGAATGAAGAAAATACATTTCTTAAGTCACGTAGTGTCACAGAAAGGAATACAAGTAGACCCTCAAAAGGTGGAAGTTATGTTTAAATGGCCACAACCATCCTCGGTGATTGAAATATATAGTTTTCTTAGGCTGGTTGGATATTATAAGAGGTTTTTAAAAGACTTCTTGAGAATAGTTACACCTGTTGGTATGTATTTTAGGAACCAATCATATAGATGATTGATATAATACATAATGTATTATGTTTTATTTCAGGCAATGTAATTATTATATTTTATTTTTAATTTTTTGCATAATTTATAACTTAATATGTCCCTAGAATAGTTTTACTATTCCTAAAATACCCTTAGTCAAGTATTATTATGAAAGGGATAGTAATAGTACATTGAAACTGGCATGTATAGTGACTGATGATTATGAATCATGGATATGTGATATCAAGTTAATACATGAGTACATTATTAGTGAACAGATGTACTGGACTGACCCAATATGAGAATACTACATAAATAACACTCTTGTCATTAGTAGTTCTCATATGGTCACAATTGCATATAGTCCTTTGACTTGAAGTCACTACGGTTCCTTACATGAGGGGTTACTCACTTTAATATCGTCTTATGTCACCTTTAATCGAGATGATAAGTAGGGCGTTGATTGGGTGTGTCACGAATCATGCAGAGGGAAGTGAGTGAATAGATGGAATTTTGTTACTCTTATAAAAGAGATATATTCTTAAGCTCCTTGATTGAGTGAGACTTAGAAATGCATGGCAATGCTCAAATAAATCAATATGTGATATTGATAATTTATTTTAAAGTTTACTTAGTATTAAGAAATATAAATTAAATATTGACGAGGATGACACGCTTCATGCCTCCAGTTCAATTTGGATATTATTACAAAAAGAATTATGATACAAAATGTTGATCATGTATTAGGTGGATATCAAATCATAGACATTCTTACTACTTGAGTGGTAGTGATGTATTGTTAGATACCGCTCACTGTCTATAACTTAATAATAAGTCATTGTTAACATGGTAAGAATCTACAGGATCACACAAAAAGAGTAGGAATAAGATAATAATTAATTAGACTTTAATTATATTAATATTTAATTAATTAGACTTATTTTTATGCATATATATTATTATTAAGAATAATAATATGTTGTTTACGTAATATATATATATATATATATATATATATAATATTATGTGATATTATTTGATATTAAAGTAGTATTAAATAATTACGTTATCAGATATTAGATAAATATATTATGAGATAATATTATTTTGATATTTGATAACTATATGTAATTATCTAATATTAAGATAGTTATATTATAAGATAATATTATTATCTAATATTAGATAATTAATAGATAAGTCCTATCTCTCCTCATTATCTCTAGGATAAGGATAAGATGAGTTGTTAAGTGTAATTAGGATTTTGGAAGCATTATCCTAGTAGGATTAGGATTGTGGCTTAACTAAGTTCTATAAAAGGGGACTTGAGGGCAACACTTAAGATACACACTCATAAGCTTCCATAAAACTTAAATCACTCAGAACATATCCAATCCTAAATCCTAGAGAGAAAAACGCATCCTAATAGATTCGTGGTGGGTGAGAGGTCATTGTTCACTCCGTGTGGATTTCGATTGACATTTGATTCATCCGCTCTCAAGTTTTGATCAATAGAAATACGAGTGCCCAATAGGTAAAACCCTAATCATTAATTTATGCCTTTTGCATGGATCCTAGGTAGAATTCAGATTAAATTTTAAATTTTCATTGCGTATGATAATCCGAATTCCTAACAACACCTTTGACCAAGTTAATCATAAAAAAGTCAAGTTTGTGTAGGAATGATGAATATGACAAGAGTTTTCAAAAATTGAAAGAATGCCTTACTTCTATTTGTGTTAGTATTGCCTAATAGTGCAGGAGGATATACAGTGTATTGTGATACTTCTATAGTTAGATTAGGATGCATATTAATATAGAATGGTAAAGTGATAACTTACATATCTCACTAATTAAAGAAGCATGAGACAATTTATCCCACTTATGACTTAGAAATGGTAGCTATGGTGTTTACTTTGGAAATATGGAGAAATTACTTATATGAGGCTATTGTGAAACTTATATAGACCATAAAAGCCTTAAATATATTTTTAAATAAAAAGAACTCAATAGGCCATAAAAAAGTGGATAAAGTTTGTAAAAGATTATAATTACTCAATTTATTATCATTCGGGTAAGGTTAATGTAGTTGCCAATGCTTTAAGTTGAAAAGCTCCTAAAGGTAAGGAAAAGAAATTGAAAGAAAATAAAAAAGCATATTTAACTTGTATAGTGGTACATTCTATTATAATAAATCAAATCAAAACAACCTTAAAAGAAGAGATCCCCCATATAAGTAGTTAAAGAGTAAACCCATGAATGAAAAAGAGATTATACTATTTTAATAGTAAATGAAAATGGAGTGATTAAGAGCAGGAATTGACTATGAGTGCTCATAATCCTAAGAAAAGAAGTATTGAAAAAAGCCCATGAATCATTTTATACAATATATCCTAGTGCGACCATGATATATCAAAGTTTGAAAAATGTATATTGGTAGGACGGAATGAAGAAAGACATGCAGGAATATGTGATCAAAATGCTTAACTAGTCAATATGTAAAAACAAAGTATCAATGCCCGACAAGATTTTATCAAAACATTTATAACCCTAAATGGAAATGGGAAAGTGTTATGATGGATTATATAGTCAAGTTGCCACGAATTAGTAAAGGATATGATTTTATATGGATAATTGTAGATCATCTTACATGGACCGCATATTTCCTACTAGTAAAGACAACATACATTACATTGCAATATGCTAAGCTGTACTTAGATAAAATTATTCCTTTGTACGGTATACTACTTACAATCATTTTAGATCGAGGATTACAATTTACTTCTCAATTTTGGCAATTATTCTAGGAAATGTTAGGTATTTCATTACAATTTAGTATATCATTTCATCTATGAACTAATGGATAGTCTAAAAGAATAATCCAAACTTTTAGAAGACATGTTAAGAGCCTGTGCAATTGAGTTTGCAAGGAGTTGGGACAAACACTTGCCATTGATAGAGCTCATTTATAACAATAGTTATCATACCATTTTACAGATAGCCCTGTTTAAATCTTTATATGGCAAAAAATATAGATCACCCATTAGATAGTTCAAATCAGGAGAAATTAAAATGATTGGCCCCCACTTAATCAAGGACGCCATTAATAAAGTCAAATCATTAGAGAAAATCTATAAGCAGCTCAAAGTTAACATAAACCTTATGTAGATAATAGATGAAAGGAATTATAATTCCAAAGAGGTGATCGTGTATTTCTAAAAGTATTACCAATAAAAGGAATAATGAGATTCGAAAAGAAAGGAAAGTTGACCCTAAGGTATGTAAGTCTATGTATGATCACAAACTAATCAGAAAGGTTGCTTATCAACAGAATTAGTAGAAAACATGAAAGTAATTCATCCGATTTTTCATATGTTAATATTGAGAAAATACATTCTAGATGAATCCTATGTATTAAAAGAAGTGTCGATAGAATTAGATTCAAAGTTAGTTATGAAGAGCAACCTATGCAAATTGTTAATAAATAAGTAAGGAAGTTGCATTCCAAAAAGACTATAATGGCAAAAGTAATATAGGAAAAACATTGAGAACAAGAAGCTACATTAAAATTAGAATAAGATATAAAAGAGAAGTATCCAACCTTATTTAGTAAGATTATATATATATATATATATATATATATATATATATATATATATATATATATATATATATATATATATATATATATATATATATATATATATATAGGTCATTGAGAATTCTATTTATTTCTATCTAAATTTTTAAGTTTGAAGGAGGAGTATTTTTAAAAGGGGAAGAACTTGTAATACCCTAATAAAGCAAGAAAATTTAAGAAAATTTTTGAATAGAAACTACCTTTACAGAAGCCTGATAATGTAATTGGATAAAGTTCAAATAAATAATATAGATAGTTAGAGGTTTATTTATCTAAAATTTTGGTACAATTTATATCAAGCATTAGTATGGGTCAAAATATAATTAAAACTTGACATTAAGTATAGGAAAATTATACGAAGGCCCAATAAGAAATTAAGGATCCAAGTAGCCTAAAATCAACTCGGGTAACCAAAAATCTAGAAATTAAGCTCAAAATTGAAATAAATCATTTTGGTTTGCTTGGACTAACTTAGCTTAACTTATTTTGGCCAAAATAAGATTTCCAAAACAAAAAATTCAGGCTCAAAACAAGGCCTAATCTTATAAAAGAAGCTTATGGCATTTTGATGAAAAAGTAAAAAATTAGAAGTATTTGTTAGCAAGCATTCCTAAGCAATTTATTTGGTTAAATTTTTGTGGATTTAAGAAGAAAATATTCTAATTTAAGGCTAGCAAAACTTTGCCCTATGTGCAAAAAATTATTAGCCAAATTTTTATGAAAATATAAATTAGAAAACTTACACTATAAGCTTTAGAAATTAGGGTTTATAAAAAGCCTTTTAGGTTATTTTTTCTATATATTTTATTGCTCATTTCTTAGCTCATTCCCATCCAAAATAGCTCTTCAAAGGAGTTCTATTAGGGTTTTCCATTTTCTAACTTTTTTAAGAGATTTCATCAGATTTTACTAAGGCAACTTAGGTTCTTTTATATTTCCTTTAAGTTTTTATGCTCATCTCCTATTTAAAAATTTTTAAAATGTAAAATTTTAGTAAAGCTACTCTTTTTCTGTTGTAAAAGGTATTTGAAAGGTTAGAGACTTAAGAAGTTGAGGTGAGTGGCAATTACTCCTTATTCTATTGAGTTTTTTCATAAAAGATGAAGAAATTTGATATCAATTCTCATTGGAATGTAAACTGACTTGTGATGTTGAAGGGTTTGGTTTTGATATTGTATAAATGTTAATATAAGGATATAATGTTGGTATTATAGTGTTAAGATGAGTGAGAGACGGTTTGTTAAGCTTTTCCTTAGGAAATTACTATAGAAAAAAATTATGGAAACAAGATTTTGCTAAGAAACTTTAATGGTATGTTTCCATTTCACTTTGGAGTTTGGTGTTAAAAATTGCTTTAATTTCAATTTTTAGTATAATAATGTTATAAATAGTGTTAAGTTTGGTGTAAAAAAATTTAAAATTTTTTAGAGTTATGAAAAGTGCAATTAAGTGGACTTTGGATATAATAGACTAAAACAGAATTACGAATTCTCTACGTTGCTATATGGTCTTATTTGTGACCTAATTTGATTGAAAAAACTAAATTAATTGATTTTTTTATTATTAATATATTAGTAAACTTGCATAAAAATTTGCTATCAATTGGATTTGATTTGGATGCTTAGAAGGCTTTTTTTTTAAAGCAACTTCAAGATTGCCTAAAATTGATAATTTTGAGTTTTTAATTCTATATGAATAGTAATCATATGAAATTTTTGTGAAATAATGATATTTTTCATCATTTAACATGTTAAGAATGTTGCATCAAAAACTGGTGATAATTAGAAGTGGTTTGAATATTATAAAGGGGCTTTTGTTGAAATTACTTACATGTTGTCTTGTTTTGCAACTCTTTATTTTGGTATTGAGTGAATAGTACTCAAGAGCTATAAAATTGTAAAAAAGAATTTGTGTTTGATGCTTATTAATGTATTGGAAGCATTAAATTAAACTTTAGTTAAATTTTAAATTGATATGGAAGCTTAAAAAAGCACTAAACTATGGAAAATCTCTACCACTCAGCATGTATAATATTTGGTATTTCATATAAATAAATGTTGCAAATGATTGAAAATTGTAATACATTGATGATACATGAGCTATGAATTTCTAACCTTTCCAAAGAATTAAGTAATGTCATTATTTTAAATAGAAAGGTTGCGTATCAACCTTAGATATAATGCTTTATGATGATAGGAATTGGATATGTATGAGAATAGTAAAATTTCATAACATAGTTAGTATTTTAACCATATCCTATGAAATGAGTAATTGATAGTACAATAAGTATTTTTATATTACTTATCTTGAATTTGATTTATGGGGATAGATATACATCCTTCAAAGAAAAGGAGACAAGTGGTAAAGTGTGGAGGGATAAGATTTGTAGCTTAATGCCTAAAATCCCGAAGGATAAGGTTAAACCGAAAATATAAGGAGAAACTTATGTACCAACTGTTATAATTTTTTCTAACAAACTTTATAAACTATTTATACAAGAATTTTAATCGTTCATTGTTCTATCCTATTATATTTATGTCCCTAATTTATAATGGTGAGTACTCCATAGAAAAAAGAGAAAAGTAGTTATTCACTGAGTATTTTAAAACTTAAACTCTCTGTTGTTGATTTTTTATTTACATATTCAAAATATGGATAACCAAGGAATAACTAATATTTGTACAAGAGCCTTCTTGACACCCTAGGGAACTTTCCAAGTTAAATTCCAATATAAATTCTAGATTACAGTGTTAGGGCCTTGCATTGATTATTTTTTGAGACTTAGAAAATTAAATTTGGAGTTAAATCCTTATGTCATTAATCTTATTTTACCTAACCATTCTGAGGAGGATATATTTAATAGTTCTAATTCTATCAATATTATAAATCCTCCATTTTCCTCATCTATTGAATTTGATCCTGAGGAAGACCCTGAATGGAAATAAAATAGGTTAAATTAGGAATTTTTTACTTACAACATTGTATTTAAATATTTGTTTTTGAAAAAAACTTCAATAGTTTAGTATAAATCCTTCTATGTATATAAATTATATTTTATATTTTCAATTGCACATACAACTAATTCCTACTTTCTACAAATGCCTATTTTTATCTTTAGCAAAGTTAAATAGTAAAGAGTTAAAAATGTTTTAAAGACTTGTAAGCACAATTAAGTAGCAAAGTGATACTAGTCAGGTAATTTTATGCTAGTTACATTATTTGAAATGCAGGTGGTGACATGAAATCTAGGACCTCTCTCTAATAAATTAGATTAAATCTACTTGCTAATTTTAGAAATTCAAGAACAAAAGCCTATAGAATAAAATATTCACATAAACCAAAATATCTAAGTAGGACTTAATTCTAAATGATCACTAACTTAACCTTAACTAAATACTCTACATTATTAATGCATTCCTTAATTTAAATCCATAAATTATTACCAATTATATCAGTTCACAAGATAATTTTAATAATATATAAGAATAATAATTTTCTCAGACTTTAAAACTCACTCCCTGCTTACTTTTTCATGTTTTTCCTTATGGATTGTATTTTTTAATTGAATTTGGGCACAAGCACTATTTATCTATACATTGTGGTCAATGCATTGCTTAAATTTCAAAATATGGAAGATGGAGTATCCATTAATCCTCCCAAGAACATCGCCTATTTTTATTTCTTTATTTTTCTTCAAATTGAAAGTAGAAGGCCTACACTTGTTACTTTCATGAGCGTCTGGAGTAAAATATTTAAAATTGAAGTACCATAAAAATTGTTGGCTAAGAAGATCTAATTTCATGAAATCCTTTTTTTCTTAACTTCTAAAAGAACACTTTAATGGCTAAGCATTAAATTTCTATACAAATATGATTAATGACATAATAATGAAATAAAAGCAAAATTAGTAAAAGTTATAATTTGTTAGGAAAAGACGGATATAAGAATTGCGGAAGCGAACCCTTTTCCCTCTTTATATGATTAAGGTAGGCAATTACAAAGTAAAAAATAAAGATGGGAACACATAAATTTTATGTGGAAAACCCCTCAAAAAATTGAAGGGAAAAACCACAGGACTTTAGGTCTAAAATCTTTCACTATGATTGTAGGATTATAAAGATATTTTTCTTAGTACAACTCTAGAGGATTTCATGACACCACACCCACTAGAATGGATTATAAGAATTTTGCTCCACCCAATTTGATGGATCATTCTTGCCTTTGTGGTGGAACTCACACTACTTTGAGAAACACTCAAACTCTTCACTTAAAGTGGCTCCTATTATTTCTCTCCTTCCCTTAAAGAAACTCTCTTGTGAATTGCTTTGTTTATGTAACTTCCCCTCCTAGGACCTTTATTTATAGGAAAGGATTGGAAGCTTGTGCATGAATCTACCAAACTCTAGAAAAATCTCCCATTTAATTCTTCTTTCTTTTTCTAAGTGGCCTTTGAATTTCCCAACTCTTGAAAATTGTAGTATTAAATATTTTTAATTTTTTCCAAAGCTTTGGGAATGCACCTTCCTATTGGTATTTGAAATTTCATTTTTGTTTAGTGGTCCACAATTAATGAAGGGACCAAAACCCCAGATAATTAGAATTTAGTTTCTTTGTAAAATTTTGGATTCAAATTTTAGGAGTTTAAAATTGTTAATTGATGTTTGTGTATGTGGGGAAGAGCGAGAGAGAATCATTTTACTTATATATTAGTCTTTTGTCACACTATTAAGTTCGTAACACAAAGGACTCAAGTTACGATAAAATCACTTGAATAACACTAATTTTTGGTTTTTAAAATTTTAATATTTTCATGCAAAATCATCTCTTAAATAAGTGTAAGCATGACGGTTCTTTTTTGTCTTTTAATATATACTTCAAAATGTCTTTTAAAAAGAATATTTTAATATCACTTACTAAAATAAAGAAATTATATTTACTAAAATAATTCAAATACTAACTATAATTAATAATAATTTCTTATATATAAAATTCATCGAAATAACATACAAAAAATATTTTAAATTATTTAAATATTTAATATATTACACATTTAAAATACTCATTAAAATAAAAGAAACACTCAAAATACTAACACACACTGACCCGAGAAGCCTTGTCTTGCTTGTACTTGAATTTACTCGACTTTTTGCTTCTCCATGGGATTGCACTACATGGCATCTATTTATAGACATACAAACATGCCTTTGGATTAAATGCGTTTCGTGGTCTTCGTTGAATGGGATTGGAAGTGAATTTCTAAGCTTAGGACCGCTAAATCTATAGAAAGTAGACTTGGAAATATTTGCCAATTTGTCCACTTTGACCACGAAATTCTCCACCAGGCCATTTAAGATTGAGAGGGAGGAAAAGTGTTGACTTAAAGATACTCAAATTTGATTGCATTTAGTTGTTTGAATTTTATTTTGATCCTCTTTATGATTAAATTAGACCAAATTAGATCTTATGATATACTTTCATCAAATTGAAAATAAAGAATCTAGCCCAACAACTAATTCTAGTGAGTCGTGATGGGGCAAACCTAAGTCAATGATTTCAATTGGGGGAAAGTCGTCCAATTGAACTTGATTTATTATATCTAACAATAAGAAGGAGCAAAATAAAATTTCAATATTCAAAGGATCCAAACGCGACCTAGGGGTTTGTGTGTGTCTAAGAACACACATCCAGCTAAACGATGGTATCTGAAGCAGCTTATATACGAACCGCAAGCAATTCATTGCACGGATTTCAATCAACAAATTGAACTAAAATATTGTATCCGAAGCAGCCAATATTAGATCAGCAAGCAAGATTTTTGCACAGAATTTCTTTGAAATGTATATGTTCCATTGCCGGGGTAACCGTCAAAACAACAATCAAAATGAAAAATGAAAATGTTAAGAATATGGTTGTCTAGACTTTTGATATTTGGGACGACATTCATTCTTTCATCTCTTATTCCAGTAGTGTTTGATGATCTTCCTTCTGCTCTGTTGTATGTTGGAGCAGACTACAAGATGTTGCAGCAACTGCAGTTCTTGGGCCCTGAATTATCGGTTCTACCTGAAGCATTTGCCTGACGGGGGCGCATGTCTGTAATCGTTCCACCTGAAACGTGTGCCTGATGGGTGAGTGGGTCTATGTTCAGGTTCTCCCCCACAATTTCTATCCAGCGCAGCTTAAATGTCATTAGTTTATTTGTCAACTCGTCTGCTGCCGAAGAGGTCCCTTCAAGTGAGGCCAAAAGGCCCGAAATGATCTGTTTGCTCGCCGCCGAACGGGCCCGTTCGCCTGCTGACAGAGCCTTAACAATCTCAGACTCAGGAACAGTTCGTTCAATGCCCGACTCACTCAAGCCCTGCATTTTGCCCTCTTCCTTATTCGTTGCCTCCTCCGTTTCAGAAAGAATCTCACTCAAGCTCTTCATTATTCCCTTTCCCTTATCTCTTGCCTCCAACCTTTCAGTAGGAATCTCACTCAAGCTCTTCATCATTTCCTTTCCTTTATCTCTTGCCCCCTCCTTTTTAGTAGGACTATCACTCTGCATTACATCCTTTCCCTTATTTCTTGCCTCATCCGTCTCAGTAGGAATCTCAGTGCCGGTTGGTTCAGCCGGTGGAGCACTCTGACCGGCATCCACCTCCGACTTAGCAGGTTCAATCCTAAAATTCATTTTATTGCAGAATTCAGTCATCAGATTCAAGCATTGGGTTGTCTCCTGCCGCATGCGGGCACTCTCCTGCTTGAACCAAGATAAAAATCGTTATTTTTTGTAAACCAACTCAATCACTATTAATATGAATGGTTCATCAGTCTGCTCTTCAGCTTCTTACCGCCTTAAGGATATTTGGATATTGATTAGGATATAGAATGCCGGCAGCTGCCATGAGACTGGAAAATGCGATATCAGAAGGCAAAAATCGGGTGAAACGGTGATCTGCAAAAGAAACAAGCTTAACTTAGTGGACATGCATACGCATGTGAGTGAATGTGTTGATGATTAAGGACAGATAGCAAAGGGGACTTGTGGCATCAGGAAGAGGGTGGGAGAAATGATGCAACCATTTCTCTAATTATCATTGTCCTTTGACTATAAATCACCGATTGCAGCATCCAGGGAAATTATCAAAGGTAAGAGTAATATAAGTTTACCGGCTTGAGATTGTACAATTATTTCATTGATACTGTTGCGTCTGAAACCTCCAAGTTTTTTGAATTTGGGGTAGTAATATTCTAAAAAGCTAAATGGGGTTATAGAACGCATTCGCCAGTCTAGTCCATTGAGAATGTGGAGCTCCGTAACCAGTATCTTCAGTATGGTGGATTCAACACCCCTGCTTCGCTGTTCAACAAATCAGAATATGAAACACGACTCTTTGCTAATATTATCTAAATATTCTGCTATGTCTTTGTGTAATTGATTGAAGGAATGAGAAAAATGTCATGCGGAATTACCAAAATAGTTCGAGCTTCAAAGGACTTCCTCCTCATCTTGAAAGAAATCATGAGACAACTGATAGCAATCACAATGATGTTTTGACGCTCATCTCCGACGATCTCCTAATTATGAGACATTAAAATAGGTAAACAGAGATTTAGACAAAAATTGCCTAAAATGGAGCATTGTTTAATAAGATCCAATTTCTGAAATAGAAAAGAGATATACCGACAATGGATATGTTGAAACAAACCGATCAAAGTAATTCATGGCCAGATAGGGTATAAACGGATCAAAGTCCTTGCCCCAAGAACCCTGTTGCACGATATGCAGGGGGGAATAGTATCGTTCAGTAAACAGCATCTGTAAAATGCTTTGGTAAAAATAGCATTATCCTTCAATGATCAAGAAATATACATAGGCCGATCTTTTCCTCATTCCAATCACAAAATTAAGCAGATCGGTACGAAATGTTGGTTTATAGAAAGCAAACTTCAAGCTTATGAAATTACTCTAGAAAGAGAAACTAGTTCCGGAAGTCAGAAAGCAGAAACTACATTACGGAAATTATTCTGGGAAAATACTCTAAAAATATAGTAACTGTGCATGAGAACGCAACAAGAAATACAACCATATACATTTATGACTCATTGATTCCTCCGAAGTCAAAGATTACATATGTTATATGAGGACCAGAGTGAGCAAAAATATAATACTTGAAAGCGAGGAGACAATGGTACAGGAGCGAAAGTTTTGCTTGTCAATTTTCTCGGGAATCTAACGATTAAAAAGGAAAACTATTTCTGTTTTCACTTACAGTTACGATTGCATGAATTGCATTTGTTCGGATTTGACAATTGCGGGGAATTTGGTAGAAGTTCGCCGCAGGCATGAATTGTTCTTCTTTTCTGAAGTAGTCAGTTATAGCCTCATTCTCTCTGGGAGTAGGGAAAGGAAATTCGGGACAGAAATCCATATCCACGAGCAATTAGGAAGGGATGCTGTTTGGTTGACAAGAAAGTAAGAAAGAAATTTTGAAGTACGAAGGAATATAGAGAAAGATTTAGAGAAGAAAAGAGATATCAGATATATCTGATCTTTATATAGAACCATGCTCAGCTCCTGGGCGATTTTCATTTCTCACTCCTTCTTTTTTTCTTTCTTGGCGGTTAAAATACAGCTTGGATCGCTTGTTTCGTTATCACCGGAAGACAACCGGAGAGGAGAAGCTCCTTCCCGCGAACTTTCGAATTTGGACATTCTCTCCTGTAAGTTCATTACGGTGCTGTCAGTATTTTGAGGGAACCCCAACGGGGTCGTATTTTGCTTCTAGGTCTTTCTATTGAGACGAATTTCCTTTATTGAAGCTTTCATTCAAATTTTTAAGGATTTTTTTTTTCTCCTAACTATATATTTTATTGACTCCTACTTAAAAACCATTTTCTTTCTTTTTTTTATAATTACATAAAAACCGCTTTTAGATGTGGTATTTTTTAATCCGATAGGTTCGTGTATTCAATAATTTATTCAGATTAGGGAGAACATGAACTATTTTTTATTTTTTGATTAACTTTTTCAATATTAATTATATATTTAATTTTTCCAATTCTTTCTAAATACACTGGTCTCTTCACATATGCTTCGGTTTATGTTCAACGAGACTTTTTTTTTTAATTTTAATTTTTTTTACAACTTTTTCATTTATTATTACATTCAAACTACATTTAATATATTTGTTTTATATTTCTTTCTCAAACCATAGTTTTTTCAATTTTTTTCAATTTGCTTCTATTTCTCTTTTGATTTTGTGCATTATTTATTACTTTTATTTATATAAAAAATACTCAAAATTAAAATTTATACTTAACTTATTTTTTATAAATATAATTTATAAATATTTTAAATATATTTTTTCTTAAATTATATTGTACAAAATTTTATTTATAAATTTTTTTATCAAGAAAACTCTAACTATAATTTAAAGGTATGTAACTATGCCAACATCTTTAGTAGTGCAATGACATCTAATATTGTCTTACAGGCTTTATTCCTTTTATATTGAGGGTTTGAAATTTTGACTTCATGTATGTACATTAAATAAATTACCACCCTTACAATTATTAAAAAAAAAGTATATAACTATCATTTTCAATTATATTTAAATATATAATTAAATATATGATTAATTTATAATACAATTAACATAATTTAATTTATTTAATTCTACACCCTTTCATTATTAAATAATAAAAATAGAATATTTAAGTTAAAATATGCAATTTTTTAATAAAAAATATCTTTGAGTACATGTTATCATGATTATTTTGCACACAATTTTAGAGAAATAAAAAATCCTTTACCTTTCTATTTTATCTATCATTTATTATAAAAAATTATTAGATAAATATAAAATAATTTTATACTTTCAATAAAAATCAATTTTCTAAACATTATATTAATTTTGTTTATCTTCTACTAGGCTCCTCACATGGGCTCCAGCATATGTTTAGAAGCAATTTTTAATCAATTTAAAAATAACTTTTTTTTATAATTTTATATTTTGTTATTACATTCAAATTATATTTAATATATTTACTTTATATTTCTTTCTCAAACCCCAACTTTCTTACAATTTTTTCACTTTCCCCCTCTTTTTAATTTTATGTGTTATTTATTAACCTCCTTTATATAAAAATAATCAATATTATAATTTGTCTCTAATTTTAACTTTTATAAATGAGATTTATAAATATTGTAATTATGTTTTCATTTTTTTAATTATATTTTATGAAACTATATTAATAAATTTTTTAGTAAAAAGATTGCAACATTAATTTAAATGTACTTAACAATTATTTTAATTTAAAATTATTTTAAATTATATTTAAATATATAATTAATTTATAATAGAATTAAAATAATTTGATTTATTTAATACTACATGCCTGCCTTCTTTATTAATTAATAAAAAATAAAGTATTTTAATTAAAATGTACAATTTCTTTTAAAAAAAATCTTTGAGCATGCATTATTATGTATTATTTAAAAACTCACCATCTTTCTATTTTATATATTATTTACAAAAAATTTATAAGAATAAATATAAAATAATTTAAATATTATAATATTTTTAAAATTAATTCCATAAACATTAATTAGTTCTGTTTTTAGAATTTAGAGATAATTTTAAAGCAACCTTTTTATACTTCATGTTAAGTTCCATTTTCTAAACATTATATTAATTGTATTTATTTTCTATTACTATTTAAGTGATTTCTGTTATTAATTTAATTATTATTTTTCATAGTATAATACATATAAAACTAATTTATATATTTAAATAAAATAATTGCCCATTACTTCTCATTTAGAGTGCACTTATTTTATTTAAAGTTTGTTAAAATTATTGTATAATCCTTTCACCTATTAAATATATAATTTATATTTGATTTTTAGGAAAAAAGTAGAGTTCAAAACTCACATTCCCTTCATATTAGTATAGATAGATAGATTATTATTTGAGTAATTTTTCATCATCAATTTATTTATTATTTTTAATATAGTAAAATATATATAAAAGTAATTTACATCTTTAAATAGTATAATTACGTTAATAAGAAGTTATGGACTTTAAAATAAGTAAAAATCATTGAATAATTCTTTTACCTATTAAATATGTATTTTATATTTATTTTTTGGAAAAAGAAAAATAGATTCAAAAACCCACCCATGCTGTTTATATTAGTATAGATTATGTATAAATTATGGTATTTGGAACACTTAAATTTTTGTGTACAAAATTTACTAATAACTAAACAAATAAAGCCATTAATATTATAGAATAAACAAAAATAAATTTTATGTATAAAAGTATTTCCTAATATAATATAAATTTAAACATTTTTATAATATTTTATCTTAAACAAACTATCATTATATCTTTACATCATTCATAGTATTAGCTCTTTTTTAAAAATTAAAATAAAAGCCATCCACTTGTATTAATATTATGTAACAACAACAATAATTAAGTTTTATCCCACTAAGTGAGGTTGACTACATGAATTATACCATACCACTAGGCTCTATCCGAGATCAGATTTTTAGAAATATTATTTACCAAGAAATCTCTTTTTATAATTTTTTTCAATATCCTTTTCTACCTTCTCTCTACATCTTTTCATAGGAATAAAGACCATATATTTGACTCTTCTTATGAGTCCAATGGCCTTTTTTGCACATAATCAAACTACCTTAATTAATTTTCTATCATTTTCTCCTTAATAGGTGTTATGCCAATAGTCCCTTGTATGCATTCATTTTGTATCTTATCCTTTCTTATGTGACTATACATCCATCTTAACATTCTCATTTCTACTACCTCCATTTTTTATTTTTATTATCCCTTCAAGGTCCAATATTCACTACCATAAAGTATAACTAATCGTATAACAGTCCTATAAAACTTTCCTTTAAGTTTAGTAAGTATTTTGCGGTCACAGATAACCCCTAATGCCTTTCTCTATTTTAACCATCTAGCTTGTATCCTATGTGTGACATTTCCTTTAATTTTCCCATTGCTTTATAATATAGATTCCAGATACTTGAACTTAGACACTTGTGGTATGACATACTCTCCAATTCTTATCTCCAAATCATTTTTATCTTGCTTCTTATTAAATTTGCAATGCATATACTATGTCTTGCTCCCACTTAAGCAAAAATCCTTTGATTCCAATGCATGTCTTCAAAACTCAAGTTTATAGTTAATCTCTTCCCTTAATTCCTCAATCAGAACTATATTATCCACAAATAGCATACATTTAAGGATAATTTCTTGTATATTCCTAATAAGAACATCCAAAACTAGATTAAACAAGTAAGAACTCAAGGCTAATCCTTGATGTAAACCTATCCTTCTAGTAAAGTCCTTTGTCTCGCTTCTGGGAGTTCTTACACATGTAGTTACTCCATCATACATGTCCTGTATAACTCAGATATATACGATATGAACTCCTTTCTTTTCCAAAGCTTTCTACAATACTTCTTTTAGTACTTGATCATAAGTTTTTTTTAGGTTAATGAAAACCATATATAAGTTTCTTTCTTAACTTCCATACTTTTTCATCAAGCCTCATAGAAGATAAATAACCTTTATTGTAGACTTTTTTGGCATAAATTTAAATTGATTCTCTATAATTTTAGTCTTGCCTTTTAATTTGTTCTCAATCACTTTTTTCCAGAATTTCATAGTATGACTTATAAGTTTTGTCCTTCGATAGTTTGCACAATTCTAAATATCTCTTTTGTTCTTACATATAAGCACCAAAATGTTTGTCCTCTATTCATTTGACATTTTTTCAGATCTCAAAATCTCATTAAATAATTAAGTGAGCCAAAAGGTACCTTGCTCTCTTAAACATTTCTAAACTTTAATAGGGATACCATCAGGACTAATAGCTTTATCATTATCTATTCTCTTAAGAATTTCTTTTACCTCTCAAACTCGAATTCTATGATAATAAGCCAAATTTTATTCATCTTCTCAAATTTCTAATACTTCCATATCCTTAGTCAATCCTTGCTCGTCATTGAAAAACTTATAAAAGTATTGCTCTCATTTCTCTTTAATATCTTCATTTGTTAGCATAATTTATCTTTTTTTCATCTTTAATACACCTTACTTAATCTAAATCTCTAATTTTTCTTTCCCTATTTTTAGCAAGTATTAATATTATTTAACACTATATAAAAATTAAATTTAAATTAATCATTCCTTGTAAATTTATACACATCTTATTCATTGAGAAAAATCATGATTTATTTTATACCTATGATGGAATAATACACTTATTTTTATAAGAAAGTTTTAAAAACATCATTCATCGATTTGTAGATACCTTATTGTTCTATATATTTTTTATTTTAATTTATATAATAAATTTTATACAATTATATAATACATTGAAATATTTATAAAATAATTTAAATTTAATTTTTTATTATTAAACTTTAAAAATAAAAATAATATATTATTATGATGTCTATATATATGTGTGTGTAAAATAATACATTTTTGTGTGATTCTTAAGAATGTGAATATATTTCAAATATTTTTAAAATTTATTTTATAACATTTAATAATATTAAAAAAAAGTTTACTTTACAAGATTCTAAAATATTGGATGATAATATATATGGACTTAAATTTAATCTATTATTATCTACTCATTTGTCATTATTTCAATTAAAAATTATTAAAAATTTTTATTACAATTAAAATTTCTTAATTACTTATACTTTTTAATAATATGTCTTTCTTTTTTAATAGTATAAAATATTTTACACTAATCATAAATCAAATTTAAACTTAGTATATATATAGTCAAATAAAAAAATATGATTAATTATAGCAGATTTTATTTTGTAGTATTAGTTATATATTTACTATAAATCCCAATAATTTGAAATTTGAGGGAATAACTTCTCATTATCATGTCATACATAAGTTCATAAATCCACAAATTTTTAGTCATATCCAATAATTGAAAGAGAAAATGCTTAAATAACTATATATGAATAAGATTAAAATTTAGGCACTAATTAAAAAAATGTTAAAAATTGAAATAAAAAGTATAAAATTGAAATTATAGATCAATAGAAATTAAACATGTAAAATAGGTTGTGGATTTATAAGCTATCCTTATGTACAAGGTGTCATGTACTTTTTATTTTGAACCTATTTTTGATAGTAGATTCAAATGGATCATTCATGTGGGTTGCAATTTGTGCTAACTTATCCACATGGTCACAATCATGAGCCCAAACCTTTTTTTTTTTTCATTCTTTAAATATTTGGAGATGTTTAAGTCATTCTAACCCAATATTTAATGGTCTTGATATAATTTTTTTTAACTTTACTTAATTTACTCATTAAACAAGAGAAACAATATTCAATTGATCATTACAATTTTAAAAAAATAAAAAAATTATTTATGTAAGTTATCCATTGAACAAGATGGGCATTTGTTATTATTCCTATTTTGAGCGCAAATTCATGTGGATTAGCTCACATAGGCTCAAGCCTGTGTAATCTCAACTCACCTCATTTTACATATATAGTAAAAACTATTATGATTAGAAGTTTAATTTAACCTATATTTATTATTATAATTGTTAAAAAGATTTCTATAATAATATTTGTCTACGCACCTAATTTGTATCCAATTAATTATACTTGTCGGGAAAAAAACATGCATACCCTCATTATAATATATATTATAGATAATAGATTACCAAATTAATTTGGTATTTCTTATTTTATGAAGAGGTCTTATTCCTCTTCTATTTCTTTATGTTCTTTTTGTCGATGAAAACAAGAATTTCTCTATAAGTGACAAGGAAAAAATACATAATAAAACCCTGATGAGAAGAGGGAGACCTTATTTTTCTTTCATCTTAAAATTAGAAAACAAAAATGATTACATAAAATTATTTTTGGATTTATTTTCTTACTAATAACTACTTCTTTCCATTCGAGCCACTAAACTACTACCCATGCGTTTGCGGTTGGCAAAAAATTTCAAATCACAAAAAATTCATCGAATTAAATTGAAATTAAATGGTTAAAAGTGATTTAAAATTTAGAGTCAGTTTGTAATGAATAATTTTTTTTTAAAAAAAATGGCTTTTGATTAAAAGAAGTTTGAAATTTCTTAATTATTTTTAATTAAACTTATATGAAATATTCTTTTTTTAAAATTTAAAAGTCTCTATATATACTCTATTATTTTTTACTATTATATTAGTTTTTAGTGACATAAAATAAATATTACATAATATAGTTATAGGTTTGATAATAATTATAAAATTGTAATGGTTGTAAGTTAATTTTTGTTTTAATGCTATATTTCTACATTAATAATTGATATAAATATTACATACACAAGTATTACTTACACTCCATGTTAAATATGAAAATTCTAAATCTACAAACCATATATAATATTTTTCATGTTGATAATTTAATAGTCATACATAATAACTGTTAATAATGCTCTAAAACAAAATAGTCAAACTCTTATGCTATAAAAAAATAAGACTTAAATGTGAATAAATAGAATAACTAATAAAATTAATTTTCTTAAAAAATTTAATATGCTCAAACCAATGGTAACTACCCGAAAACACTAAAAATCAACTTTAATGGTTAAAATCAATTTAAATTTTTGAATCCAAATGGAAAACCAAAAAAAAAATTAATTCATTTAAAAAAGTTCATATAAATCACTCGTAAGTGAATCAGACATACCCCTAATTCTCACAGGTTTATATTACTTTTTATTAGCAAATTTTTACAGAAAATATTTACAAAATATATTTTTATTTATGATATAAGTCATTTTTTAATAACTCTTGAAAATAAATAATAAGTGGATTATTTTTGAAAAGTGACCATAAGTACAAGAATAAGAAACGAAATATGCACATCAATGAAATCACATCACAGTTAAATTTTTTTTCCTAGAAATTAACTTTTTATGGAAAAATAAAGGAGGATAGATGGACAATTAGGGGTACTTATAGCGTCCCAAGAAATATGATTCCAATGCTATTTACAAAGGAAACAAAAAGAAAAATTACGGATAATACTTGCAAGCAAGGATTAAAAATCCATGTAAATAGCGATATGAATATAAAATACAATGGGTCGATATGAAATTATTTAGAGTGAATCAACAAATGAAAGGGAAATTACCCTAAACAGATCCAGACATCTCATAATGCTACAGATACATGTACACTGACATATAAAACATATAAAAAACTTAAGAAAACCATCCAGAAACACTAATGAGGAATGACTTGCAACCACCATACGTAAAAGATGGATGAAAAATAATTCGCGAGTTCTACATGTGATGCAACCCACAATATAATCAAGATGCAAATAGCTTTAAAAATTCAATCCCAAATTTTGCTTTAGCATTCAAAAACCGATATTAAAGTTTGCCCTAGTCATCATCAAACCTATGAAAGTACGCCACCTGCTCCAAGTATGTTATGTCTTCCAAGCTCTCTATAGACAAAAGGGGATTTCTTCCCAAGTTTAGGTGCTGAAGCACAACTTTTTCTCTATAATTATAATATCAAGTCATTAGTATTTGGGAGAAACCACCAGTCAAGGGAAAATTTTACATTCTACCACTGATATAGAGATTAATGACAAAAAAATAAAAAGGATCGAAACGGGGGGGGGGGGGGGGGGACCACCTGGATATCTCTTGCTCTCCATATCATCAAATACACTAAGAAATTTTCTCTAAGATATCATCATGTAATGGACTTACCGAGGCAAACACATTAAAAAAATAAAATTCAAATCTAATTAATAAACCATAATCATAATAAAATATAATTAATTAAAGAGTGAGCCATACACATTAAAAAAATAAAATTCAAATATAATTAATAAACCACAATCATAATAAAATATAATTAATTAAAGAGTAAGTCATAGAGCGATCCAAGCTTTGTACTTTTCAATGAGCATAATCTTCTGAGGCAATCAGTTTCATACATGTGGACTGCTTTTAATATTTGACTGTATGGTTCAACTACAGGACTGTTTCAGAATCTGAAAGCACCTGAAATATTATATAGACTATCATGCATTTAATCAAATTCTTCTACAACTAAAATAACTGTGTCAGATAAAATCTTTAAAGTTACAAAAACAAAAAAAAATTGAAGATACTGTAACAATAAGATGTGAGTGCAGGAAAACCAAAACTTAGGAGGAACAGTTATAATAATTTCATAACTTCTATTGATCCCATTTACAGAAGCCTATATAAGATTTGATTAACTTATGAATCGTTGTAAATTTTTATTAATTAGTTTGGAAAAGGGTTTCTTGAACTTTCATGTATGCAAGTTCAAAAATGTATTTCCATGAATAAAGTTTTTATCTCTTTTATGTCTTCGCAACGGAAGTTTGTCCTTTGTCAATCAAAGTAAACTTGCATCTGTCCTTATATGTTTGATTGAAAGTTTGTTAGCAGTATATATTTTTGTTATAGATCTGTATGTTTTGGAGTTTCACACCAAGTTGGTGGAAGTTTCAAAAGGAGGGTATGGGAGGATTCCCAAAAACTAACAAAATCAACTATGAATAGTTTTTTTTTTTAAAAAAAAGAGAGAAATGATATAAAGCCAATGGCGTAGATAGCAATACCGAGATCTAAGTTCAAAATTAGAGCAAACTGTGTTTTGTGATTCCAAATCATTTTTTATACTTCTACCGTTATGTATTGTGCACCCAGCCACCTTGCACTTGTAGCCATTGATAAAGAAAGTCCCAAAAATATAGGCAATAATCTAATAAGCGTTGTTATTAAACGTGTACAATAAGATCCAATTAAAAATACACCTTTAGTTGCACCATCTTACAAATCCCTCGGATCAATGTTGAGAGAATTAACTGAGAACTATTAGACAACATCTCTAATATCAATTTCTCTCAAGCCAATGCCATCAAAGAAAGGAGAAGAGTATTTACACGTGAAATAAATATGAAAAGAATAATATAATCTTTACTCATTCCATAAAATTAAGGAATTTTACATCACGTAAGGATGGACAAAAGGAACGGCAATCAATTAAGAAAGTAAATAAAGGAGGCAATGCAAACAATAGTCCAAAATAAATGAAGGATTATAAATTAGCAAAGCATATCCATTGAAACAATTTAGAGATATACAGACGACACCTATATAAACAACGAAGTTTCAATTGTCTGTATAGACTTTCTAAAAATTAATTTTTTAAAAAAAAAATTAAAAACCTATACAGATGACATTTGCTGTCTGTATAGACATGTGACTATACAGACGATAAAGTAGTTTGTATAGATCGAACTTATACAGACTATAATATCATCTATATAGTCCAATTCTATACAGACCACCACAAGAGTGGTCTATATAAAGTTGGGCTATATAAACCATAATATCATCTATATAAGTTCATACATATTTTTTTTTTAAAAAAGTTATATATAAGACCTATACAGACGATGTGGTGGTCTATGTAGCCTAGACCACAATGACCACAAGGTCGTCTGTATAGATTTCCACTTATACAAATCATATTTATGGCCTGTATAGGCTGTCTCTATACAAACTACTCACTCTATACAAATCATATGTGTGATCTGTATAGAACTGACCTATACAAACCATAATGTCATTTGTATAAGTCTTTCCAAATTTTGTAACCTAAGAAATTTTGAGATGATCTATACATATGACAATATGGTCTATATAGAGTGCGGCTATACATACCACATTTATGGTCTATATTGGCTGGCTTTATACAAACCACATGTGTGGTCTGTATAGAATCGGCTTATACAGACCACAAAGACATTTGTATAGGTTACCCATATATATATACATATATATGTGTGTAAAATATTTTAAACTCTCTATTTAAATATTAATATCATACTCGTTGTGTAAAAAAATTTTCCTATTAAATCTTATTTTATATCCTCAATAGAGAAAAAACTTTGTTTTATTTTTTTAAGTTATTTGATTATATAAAAATTAATCTTTTAAAAGTAATTGTGTAATAAAAATTATTTCTAAGATAAAAATTATGAATAAAAATTTTTCATTCAAAAATAGTAATTAATTAGAATTATCAATTATAAAATATCAAGTTATAATTATTTTTAAATTAGAAATTTATAATTAGCTTTTTTAAAAATACTTCTTATAAAAAATCATTTTAAAAGATATCTTATTATTTCAATCATCTTAAATTTCAAAGGAATGAATTGAAATAAAAAAATGAAATATTTTTTAAAATTATTTTGTATAAGAAATAATTTCAAATATAGTTGATAACCATTATTATTTTATATTAATGCATTAGAGAAAATTATTATAAATTAATGTTTAATCATCATATTTAGAAATGAAAATATTATTTTCATTTCTTAGTTTGGCATTAATTTTAGTCGTAAAGTTAAGGTTTCAAATGTTAAATTTGTATATGTGCACTAAAAAAATTAATTGTACAAAACTTTATTTACCATTAATGATTTGAATGAAAATGTAATAAATAAGAAAGTAATTTAACTTAAAATATTTATTGAACATCAATATATATAGGATATTTCTAAAGTACATAATGATAGGAATAATAATGAAGTAGAGTTGGAGCATATCAACTTTTTTTAACCTATATCCAATTATCGAAAATAATATATCAATTTGTGCCATATCCCTTATGAAGAATAATATTTGTGTCATCATAATATTTCAGAATGTTACATAGGAGTTACAACTACTTAACATCTTCCACCGAAAAGAACTACTTAACATAATTTGAAAGATACATCTTTTATGGTTGACACTTCATTTTTTTTATTTTAATAATATAACCAAATATTTTTATTTATAATAAGATGGAGGTTGACAAGTATCCCTTTATGATTATATTATCATTAAATTTATTTAATAAAATTTATTGATATATTTTTCATTTATTTTCCAGCATTATATTTAAAATTTTTTAATCTAAGGAAGAGCTAATAGAGATCTTTCTTCTTTTGAATAATGTAAAAATAAAATATACATTGATATTGAAAGATATATTGCTATCTTTATATATCATTTTTAAATTCAATAGAATTATTAAGTATAAAAAAGTTTAGTTAAGCAGAATTTTTTGTTTAATAATTTTTTTATTGTTAATAGATATATAAAGACCTCTACTACAAATTTATAGTAATTGAGGTTTTTTAGAATAATTCCTTTATTAAGTTGAAGATCTAATTTAACTAAATTATTTTACTATATATCACACATTTCAATCCTTGTATCATATTTTAAAAAATTTTTAATTTTAAATCTAATTATAATTATAAAATAGATATTATGTATTAAATTTTAATGCTTTAATAATTTTTTATTAAATATTAAAAATAATTATAAAATAATTGAGATTTTGTTTAGGTTTATGTACAATTTCACTTTTTTTATCTATTTTTTATATATTTATCTTTATATTCACCCAACTATTTAATGTTCATTTGTCAATATCATTGACATACATGTATATATATGTAAAATAATTTCTATTGTAAAATAAACTTAATACAATAAAAAAGTTTAATTTTATCAATTAAAGATATATTTATTTTTCATGATGCTTTACTATACAATTTGCTTATTATTTCACTTTATTTTAATTGATTCATTGCACATTTTTCTTCTTTCTCTTATTTACTTTTCTTAATTACAATTGAAATGTAAATATCTCTAGATTATAATAACATAATACAATATAATTTTTCATCATAAAAATATTTTAAATAACTCAAAAATTAAATTATCTAATTTTTTTATTTTCTCTATTGTATGTTTTATTTTTCAATAAGTTTAAATTTTAATGTAATTGGATTATTTTGATATATGTCATATCACTTGATTATTGTACCACATGTTCAAAGTTAAGTCATTTTAAATCTAAATATATAACAATAAATAAATGCAAATAAATTAAATTCTAATACTTTGTACATTTTTTTTGCACATTTAACATAAAGATAATGTTTTAAAATCTGGTCTAGCCATTAACTTGATGAGATAAGCAGGTGAAGGTTAAACTAGTTTAACTAGTTAAATTAAGTGATTTAACTAGTCAGCACACACACACACATACATATAATATATATATATATATATATATATATATATATATATATATATATATATATATATATATATATATATGAAAAAATTAAATCTACTTAATTTATACAAGTATAATTTTTAAAATATAATAAATAAATATTAACTTTTTCATAACTATAAAATAAAGTTTAAGTATTATCATTATACAAACTAGAAAGCTACTCTTATATTTTTAAAATTTATTCAATCAAAATTTTAAGAGTAATTCAATTGTAATATTAAAAATATTAATTGATTAAAATACAATAGGAAGTGCTATTAAAAATTTAGTTTTACAGCAAAATTAGAAGTTTTTCCATGGTTATAAACATTCAACACAATTTAAATATTTTATAATATTAAAATTATACTTTATATGTGTTTATTGAAAATTTTAAATTTATTTTTGTAAGTAGAGACAACATTTATATAAATGAAATGCAATTTTTTGCATAAGTTGATGCCAGCACAAGTGACAAGTTGAGACTATGGTAGCTACAACGGCGTATGTTCGAGCCTCTTGCACAACATTAATACTTCATTTTTGGAGATTTAAGTGGAGTGGAAGCATATGGTAGGAGCATTTTGAACAAGGTGGGAAGAATGGAAGTGGGAAGGTATGGGCACGTGACACGTGGTGTGAAGCAAACTGACTAGGGCAGGAAAAGTTGACACATGGCGCGAAGCAAACTGATACAAATAGGAAGCAGAATTCACAAGCAGGAATCAAACTCAAAAGGCGGGAAAAGTAGGGATTTCAGTTAGCTAGACAATATATGTTATCTATATAGGCCCATTCTTTATTAAAGACAATGCAGATGACTATGGGCCCTATATAGATGATAGTTGTCCTCTGTATTGCCCTCTATATTTAAAGCAATGCAACGCCCTCCCCTCTCATTTCTGGCCATTCCAGCTGTTGTTCTCTCTTCCTTCCTTTTGTAGATGTCCTTTGCATTTAAAAGTTAGTGCTTTTTCCTTTTTTATTTTTTTATTGTGTTTTTTAATTTATTTAGCAGTTTCTATCCATAATCTGCTATAAAATTATAGATTATACATTTGGGTTGTGGGTTGGATGGCTTGAAATCATTTTATTTGACTTAAAATACATATTATATGATAAAGTTATGTAGAAGTTATTAACATTTTATTTAGTATAATACCATCAAAATGCACTATTTAGCTAAAATTCATGTATTTTTAATAACATAATATTATAGAACATATTTTCAAATAAATGAAAATATTTTATTTTATAATATGTCCCTATGATATTTTTTTAAATAACTTTGATATAAATATATTATACGTGCATTTTTACTTTTATTTTGATTATTGAATGGCATTTATAAATGGTTAGCGTTGTTGCTATTATAATTTTCGAATGATATTTACATAGTAGTTTATATTAGTGTAGTAATGTTTTACCATGTTTTTTGCTTTATTGTGTAGATTAGTACAATTAACATCTTCTACAATTTCATATATTTTTTATGCTAGTTGTATTATGAGTTAGGTAGAAAATACATTAGATAGAATTTATGTAGAAGTTCACAAAATTAGAAAACAAAAATATAAAATATCTCATGATGCAAAATTTCATAAAACCCTTACAACCATTTAAAAAGTAAATAATGAAATTACTTGACAACAAATGCATATAAACTACTAGTCTAACAACCTCTCCTGTGTAAGGTAATTCTCTTATTAATAGATAAAATTTTTTAGTTTAGTTAAATGTAATTTTAATATATTATTAATATAAAATATATTTTATTATGATTAAATAAAAAGAAGATACATTGTGATAATATAAACTAGCATTAAGCCCGTGCTACACACAAATTTCTATTTTTCTTAAAATGAGAATAATAAATATTATATACAAAGAATTATAGTATATTAAATATAATTTTTTATGTTCATACTATAACAATTATATGCTTAAAGTTAAATGTATGATATTATATCTACACTGAGCAATATTAGTATTTAAGTTATAAAAGAAAAAATTGGAAAATGTAGAATAAAGTAAGGGAAAAGAAAAGAAACAATAGGTGGGTTATAAAGTAATATAAAAGTAAAAAAAAATTCAATCAAATTAAAATTTTCACTTATTAAATTCTTATGACAAAAAATGTATATTTTATTGTAAATATATTTTTTTATAAAGTTAATGTTAGAGTATAAGCAATAGGATTGAACATAAATAGTTGAAAGAAAGAAAAATATGAATTGTATAAAAAAGGGAGAGAAATAATTAATAAGTTATAAAGTAATATAATTATTATTAAAGGTAGAATATGGACTAAAAAATAAATTAAAATTTTAACTTATAGAAAATATTTTTATAATAAATAAATACTATATTATATATATATACTACTTGACAATATTAACATATAAGCTATAAATAATAAAAGGAGTGCATATGAAAAGAATGACAAAAGTGTAATGAAATAGATTAAAAAATTTTAAATAGTGCATAAATCATAAAATGATATCAAGAATTCCTTATAATCATCACAAAATGATATAAAAAATTCCTATCACATGATTTGAAGGATCATATGCAATGCCATTCTTTGTACAAAATTAAGAATCAAACTATATTCATGTAGGTCACAAATATTACCATGGTAAAAGGCTATTAATATATTGTATTTAAACATATTTGTTGAATATTGTCATTTAAAAGTGTGATGTATATGTTCTAGTCATTATCAAGATTACTAGTCTATAAAATCACATCATATTAAATTTGAAATATGTTTATACTATAACCTTAAACCCGTTCAAGGGTTAGTTAATCTTCTTAGATGAACCAACCCTAATCAACCCTTGAATTATCTAGAGAATATGGACAGTTTGAGGTATGTCATTCAATTATTATGATAACCTTATCTACTCATCATTTCACTTGGTCAAAATTTCTTTTTGTTCTAATGTTCTTTAGGTGGGTACTATATCGGTGTATAGTATACAAACTTGGAGAACGAAGGGGAGATGTTGCCAAAATTTCATCATTTGTGAAACGTATCATGGATAAGTGAACACAATAATTAGGGAAATATCCTGAATAAGATAAGGCCTTACTTATTAGAAGTGGAATGATAAGATGGATTTAAGACACACAACAAATATGCACACATAATTGAATTGGATGATGACTTATGCCCTTGTAGGCTAGTTAAATCATGTCTATTGACAAAAGTTGGAAAAACCTATAAGATTGATTATCGGATGCATACTAGAATGGTGTTATTGCATTCTTGGGTAGAGTTAGAAACTTTGTTGATGATAGGGGGATGATAAGATGTCTACGCAAGAAGTATTTGAATATGTTGTACTAAATATTGGATACCTTGAAGGCACTCCTAATAGACAACATATTCAATCTGTTGTATATGAACTGGGTCTATCATGGTGAAAGGTACGTACTTAAGGCCAAGATTATGCATGGAGCACCTGCACATGATACTGATGAGATGATTGATATCATACATGACTTTATTAGCCCTCATGCCATTGATGAAGTAGATAATAATGATGAAGTTCAAAATGAGGACACTTTAAGGGGAGACATCTCATGGATAAGCCTTTGATAACCTATTTATAAAAGTTTAAATAGAGTTGTACTCCAGTTATGCAACCTTTCCATACTAAACTTCTTAGTTAAGCTTATACATATAAAGGCATTTCACAAGTGGATAAATAAGTCATTTGACTCCCTACTAAAATTATTAAAAAAGGCACTACCGAAGGATAATAAATTACTTGAGTCATATTATAATACAAAAAAATGGCTTAATAAGTTAGGATTAGGGTACGAATCAATTCATGCTTGTAAGCATGATTGTGCGCTCTTTTAAAGAGAGCACGCTAAAGATGAAATTTGTCCAATTAGTAGGGAGAGTCGATAAATTGACAAAAATGTAAAAGGGAAAAAAGTTCCTTAAAAGGTCTTGTGATATTTTCCATTGACCCCCAGGTAAAAATAGTTATATAGATCAAAGCACATGACAAAAGATATAACATGACATTAAACAGGACAATCCACCGAAGATGGGATTTTATGACATCCTACTAATGGGGAAGTTTAGCAGGATTTTGATAGAAAATATTCTAATTTCTTAATAGAGCCAAAGAATGTGCAGTTAGGTTTGAATGTAGATGGATTCAATCCTTTTGATGATTTGAGCCTGTCATATAACATATAGCCAATTATGCTGACCACCTATAATTTGCCACTTTGGCTTTGTATGAAAGAGTCCTTTCTCATGTTAACGCTACTAATCCTTAGGCTATAATTTCTAGGAAAAGACATAAATGTCTTCTTAAGACTGCTTGTCAAAGAACTAAATCAATTATAGGAGATTGGAGTTAAAACCCAGGATGCTGCTATGAATAGCATGTTTAAGTTACAAATGATATTAATGTGGACTATGAGTAACTTTCTAGCTCGAAGTAGTTTATTGGGTAGACAAGGGTACGAAGCATGTCCCACCTATAATAAAGACACGCCGTCAATGTGGATTAGAAGGAAAATTACATATATCGATCATCATTGATTCCTTTTGAAGAGCCATAACTGGCAAAATAATAAAAACTTTGATGGACAAATCGAGAGGAAAGCCTCTCCAAAACAGTTCATTAATGATATGATCATGGACTAATTAAGTAGAGTAAGTCCGAGATTACCTAGAAAACACATGCAATGGAGTTAAGCAGAAGAGAGGTGTAAATGAACTTAATTAAAGTAAAAAAAGTATCTTCTTCAAATTCTATACCGGCCCATAATAATCTTGAGGCATAACACTAACGTGATGCATGTTGAGAAAAATGTATGTGACAACATTATGGTTATGGGTACACTCCTGGATATTGAACATAAATCAAAAGATACAAATAATGTAAAATGTGACCTAGCTAACATGAATATAAGGCCAAAATTGCACTTATATGAGAAAAAAGGGAGGTGGATGAAACCATATCTTAGATACATGCTCAGTCAAGATAATTAACATCAATTTTGTTAATTCATTTAAAATATGAAGTTTCTTAATAGGTTTGCTAGAAGTCTGAGAAAGAATATGGTCAATAATGACACCAAAATCAAGAGGTTAAAGTCCTATGACTATCATGTAATTATACAATAATTTTTGGCACTTGTAGTGTGAGCTTTTTTGCTAAAAGTGCTAGCACTATCAATTATTGAGTTATGCAATTACTTCAGCCAAATCTGTGCAAGAACTCTAAATAAGTAGGATGTGAAGCAAGTTAAGAAAGATATTATATTAATCTTATGCAAACTTGAAAGGATATACCTTGTAGCATTCTTTGACATAATAGTCCACTTAGTGATGCACTTGCTTAAAAAAGCACTATTGGGGGTCCAATTCATTTTAGGTGAATGTATCCATATAAGAAATATGTAAAGAAGCTGAAAGACTATGTAAGGAATCGTGCTCAACATGAAGGTTCCATCGCTGAAGGGTATGTTATAGATAAGACATTGACATTTTGTTCAATGTATCTATAAAGGGTGAAAATAAAATTCAATCGACCTCACTATAACCAGGATATTGCCAATGTGAGCCTAGAAAGGCAATTGCTAATTTTTAGATCTCAATGTCTATCTATTAGGCAAAAGCACGTTGTTCACTTAGACAAGAGGGATTGTGATACAACAATATGGTACATCCTCAATAACTATCTTAAAATTCAAAAGTATTTAGAGGAAGTCCCTCAAACTATTTTGCATTTCATCCAGTTCATTCCATTTCCCAATAAGCCTATTCTATAATATAGTGAACATAAATGATAATTACAAGCAAGTGGTTGTCAGAACATTGAATACTTGCAAAGAATCTAATTTCCTTCATAGTTTTACTCGAAGGCAATTCTTTATCATTCTCATTACAATCTAATGTTGCACAATTTTATTTTATACTTATGTTGTTATTGTTCACTTTAAAAAATTGTACAGATTTACCACATTCACAAGAGTAAATTCCTCAAGGCGACTGATAAGCTATTGTTTTTAACTTTTAGACTAGGCTTCATGATTATGTCATGTTCAGCATGTGTGGTAAATAAAATTCGTTGGTAACTACTTCTCAAGATGTAAAGTACAAGATGCAGAATAATGGAGTTTCTGTGTTTGGAATCGAGAATAATACATTTTACAGTATTTTGAAGGAAGTCAAAGAGTTGAGTTATTTACATAACTATTTTGTAAATCTCTTCAAATATAAATAGTAAGATAGTGACTGTAGAAAAAAGAAAATTATCATAGATAAAAATATAACAAGCCCTTCTATTAGTGCTCAGTGGTATAGAGATGATTTGTATGTACTTGCATCTCAAGTACGATAAATTTTTTACATTAAAGATCCTTTTAATGGATCAAATTGGCGAGTTATAAATAATGTGGTACATCATAATATATGGGATGTTCCTGATGATGATAATATTAATGCTAATGGCATATCCTATTTATAGGATGATAACTTTGTAAACTTTGTCCTCATAGTAAATCTTAGAGATTTTATCCTAATTACCTTGCAGGATCAGAATCTTGACCCTCATTCTGTTTCATCTTTTAAAAATGTTCTGGTTGTTTCACAAATGTTTGACAATTTTATAAATGACAATATTGATATAGAAGATTAAACTTTTGGGGATTACATATAAGAGGAGACTTTGGAGTCTAACAATAATGACTCAATTGATGAAGAAGATAATGATCTTGCAACATTTATTGATGATGAATCTGTTTAGGATTAGGACTTTTTGGTTTCCCAAGTAGTTATTATTAACTTTGGATTTAGTATTAAGTATCATTTGTAAGCAACTACACTAATTATTATTGAATGACTCATTCTATACATGCAAATGTAATTGATCATGGAAGGATGAATTATTTTGTATATCATAAGTATTACTTACTTATAGAAGACAATAACTATTATGTATATCTGATTATGTAACAATACTTGATAGTTATCGTTGATGTTATGTCACACTATCACGGAGAATATGGTGGACATAACCCACTACCAAACCCCACTCATATCCCTTCCCAGTGTGAGATAGGTGAAATTAGTTATAGTAAAGTATTTTACTCTATATTTTTTTTCTGTAAATGTATATTTTTAACAGTGTTTTATATTTGAAAGTTGCATCGGGTCAACAGTATCATAGCAAATCAAGGTCCTTAACCTTCCACCACAAAATACAAAAGAATAATAGGAGGTCATTTTCTGTTTACTTTAATAAGACGAGTACATGGCAAGCAATTAGTCTGAATTCAAAGCATTTTGTGTTGGTGTATATGTCCTAAAATTAATTATATGGATGACTGTAAATTTGAATCATGTTATTTTAAAGGTAATTTCAATTATCGTATTTATACATATATTGTCTGCGTAATATATTTAATTATGATAATAACCTTAGAATTTTATATTCTTAAATGTCCTTAGTCATATATCATTGTGGATTGGGTTACTTTGATATGTTAAGACTATCATATGTGGTAACTTATATGAGATATTAATTTTATATATGAGTACAAATTAGAGAACTTGTATACTGGACCGACCCACCCTAAGAACACTATATGGATCGTTATATGAGTGTCATGAGTAATTTTTAGTGATCATCATTAATATAGTCCTTTGACCTAAGATTGCTAAAGTTCTCTACATGTGAGTTTCATATTTTGATATTACTCTATGTCACTCATGGTTGAGTGAATGCAAGGATAGTTATTGGATATGTCATATATCATGTGGAAAGATTTATGTGATCAAGATGGAATTTGCCCCTCCTATATAATAGGAGCAATATTTGTGGGCTCTTTGATTAAATAAAACTGAGAAAAATGTATGGTCATACTCAGATGGATTGACATGGAATGTCAATTACATTTGCTTTAGTCAGCTTACTTAAAAATTAAGAAACATTTGAATTGAGCTATACGAAAATAACACGATCCATGTCTCATGCTCAATCTAGATGTTCAGGATAAAAGGTCATCACATATGGATTTAGTCAAATCATCGACTTTTTCATTACTTGGGTAACAATGATGTGTTGTTAAACACCCCTCATTGTTTATAATCATTAATATAATTTATGATTATTGCCAATGTAATAAAAGCTTGTATGGTCGCACACTTCGAACCTAATGAATTTGGAATTGAATGACCCGAATTATTTAAGCTTAATATTTAGAACTTTCATGTTATAATTATAAGGCTCAATAATAAACTTATAATTATACATGGAATAAAGCCTAATTAATTTAGGTTTTCTGTGCACCTATTTAAATAAGTTTGTAAGGTAATAATAAGGATTATTCACGCATCCTAAAAATATAAAAAAACCTAGCAACCCCCTTTGAACCTTTGAAGGATGTAGCTAGCACTATGAAAAGAAGGGAGGTGAATTCCAATCAATCCACGTGAGATGCTTGCTGGTGATTCACAGGTTCATGTGGATATATTAGAATCTTTGATCAGAAGTAAGTCGAAAAAGATGATCAGTGATCGAACTTCTAAAATATTTGCAAAAGGTAATGAAATCCCTATCCTGATCTAATTGTTTCATATAGATCCTTGGCTGGGACCAATTAATTCCACTGCATCTATTTGGCTCCCAATCCCAATATTTTGCATATGATATAAAAGTGCTAGTCAAGCAGCATTGTGAGCCCTTTCATAAAAATTAGAGACAAGTGCTTGAGGAGCAGCAAAAATGTGTTATGTAGGGAGTTTATATGAGTATTGCGATAAATTTTTTATATTATTTTTTTTAAATTAAGATTAGTAGAAACAATAATAGAAAATGCTTTCACATATTACAATGTGATCCCACTTCAAATTTGTGAATATTGAGCCTAAGGAGCAAGGATATGTTATTATAGGTATCCAACGGAAAGTAGTCGATCTATAAAAAGATTGGAAGTCCATGCTCCACCAACATTTCTTGCAACATGGTGGTCAAGACAACATTTGTGATCTCAATAATGCGATGCAAGCTTATCCTGCTGATATTTGAACAACTTATTAAGATATGTTATGTACATACTTTGACAATGATAAGCATAAGGTAAGGTTGAAGTACAATTAGTTACTTGCCATTTTTGACATTCGATTTGTTTGTCTTCTAATTACAAATATTTTGGTTTAAATGTGCAGCAGCTATTTAGAAGAAATTCAGAGAATAGGTTAAAAAAGTTGTATAATGATCGTCATGGATCAAAGCCTATTACAGTGGCACGACATAACAAAGTATATTAAGAATTCTGCATGGTACTATTGTCCAAAGTCTTACTAATTATTACTAATTATTAATATCATGTTTTTAAATCAGTATAGAGAAATAAGGACATAAGTGAATGGCAACTAGTAAGGGAGAATTTTTATGAGCATCATATGTATCACACAAGGAAATGGATGCATCCAAATGCTCAAACTGCTTATATAAGTAACTACTTTCTGATTAAATAATTTTGCTTACTACATGAAAAAAATTTTTCATTGAAATTATATTTTTATGTTCTAAAAATCAAGGCCAAGATGCTGGAATTGGTCACCAATTGATCTTCACAATCCAGTGCTTCTTTCAGCAGTTCCTTGGTAGGTTTGTCGAGTGTTGATTTGCCTACTATTGTTGATGATGTGTTCAGTACTTGCCAAGGGCACAAAAAGGCAATTGGCCATGTATTTGCTACAATAACATATGACACCAGCAATGCCAGTTCATCCACTATAACATTTCCTTCGATGCTACACCAAGATGTAGCATTTATGGAGGAGATATAGACCTATGTCACTGAGACTCAAGAGGCTTTAGCTAGCATAAATAAGTGTATTCATTATCATGAGAAGTGGCAGCAAAAGAATCATACTCTCCTTGAAGGCATATATACTGCTTTACAGGCTTTGGGATTTTCTCTCCCTCCACCCGAGGTGCCATCTCCTCCTTTGATGAGAATTTCTTGACCAAGAATACTATCCACATTCACTTGTAAGACGCCTTCTACTTCACAACATCTCTCGACTCCTCAACAACAGTGACCCTTGCCCTAATCTCAGCCATAACTGTACCTACCTCCACCTAGAATCCAACCTTGGCATCTACCTTTAGACGATGGAGAGAATGATGACAATGATAGCAACAAGAACTATTATTTTAGATAGTTTGTTTCATATAAATTTGATTTAATACTTTATAGTATGTGTGTATGTGACTTGCTTTATTATATATTTTTCAGAGTTAGTGTATATTTTATTTCTTTTCATAATTACAATTGATTGTGTTAGATAATTTTTAACTTTGCCAAATTAAAAAATTTATTATCATTTTATTTTAGTTATATATAAATAATTAAGTATGAATTTAAATGTAAAAAATAATGAATATATATATATATAATAAATAACTAATTATGATATGTAAAAAAAATCATGAATCCTTGCATAATTTTATTATTTTTTCTTAAAAATGACCTATACAGATGACAATGGCTATATAGACCACAATATAATTTGTGTAAGTCGAACTTACAAAGACAACAAGGGTTATATAGACTACAATATCTTCTATGCATGTCAAACCTATACAGGCAACATGGTTATATAGACTACAGTTGTCATCTGTATAGCTTTTGTCATCTGTATAACTTTTGTTGTCTGTATAAGTCCAATCTACATAGACAACAACTATGGTTTATATAACTATTATCATCTATATAGGTCCGACTTACATAGATAACACTAAAGTCTATATAGCCCTTGTTGTCTGTATAAGCTTCTCTATATAAACAACAAGTATCGTCTGTATAAGTTCAGGCTACACAAATGATCGAGAAAAATGTCATCTATACAGGTTGCAACATGCATGATTCTATATAGATAATATTATTATCTATAATAGCAATACAAACAATAATTCCAATCTATACAAATAATTTTTATTTTTGTATAACCCTCTTTTTTTATAGTGATCATAGGGATACGATCAGCCGCCATTAGTTTATCCTTTAATGTAGGGTCCTCTTAAAGTCCATAAACCACTAGGGGAATTGGCTTTTATAAAAATAGCCGCTAGAATAGGAAGTCCAAAATAAATTACACTAAAGCAAATAAACCTTACTGAAAAGAATTTCATTTCAAAAATACATATATACTTAAGCAATAATCTTATTGATTATTTGAGTATTTCAATTAGCTTTAAGCTAAGATATCTTCTTGCTTAGAAGTACATAAATAGTGTGTTATGATAGAGCATTGCTTATAAAAATCAACGAATATATAAAGTAAAAACCACCGAAGGATTTTCATTGTTAAGTAAGTTATTAATTGCTGCAAAATCTCGGTTTTCCCCTAGAAGAATACATTCCTTTTCCACCAGTAAAACAGAAAAAATTCAATTCACATTATTATATTTTGCTATATAATATTCAAATTATTTGAAAATACAACGTAAAGAAATAAAATGAAATAAATCTGAATATAAAGACATTACATCCCATTTTTTTCTCAGCAATCAAACACCGGATAACTTTGAAAAATAATATATTAAAAAAAAATTCAACACAATATGGAATCAAAAAAACTTTTACTAAGAGTTAGTCTGGAATTGAGAGTGAAGCATTCAAAAAATTTTACGTTTTCGAGATCGGAACTGAGTTGCTCCAGTCTTGTCGGGCTCAGGTAGTGAAGAAATTTAAAATCACGTATGAGTGAGAGAGTAAAACAATACTGGGATAGGTTTAAGGGTTCCGGAGGCAAACACAAACGGTGCCGACGTAGACGGAAACTGAACTTATCATGATGACTGTAAGCATAAACGCCGGCGCCGGAGAAAGAAAGAGCTTGGAAAGAGATCGAGATTTGAGAAAGAAAATGGATGGCGGCTTTGCTTAAGAGCAACAAGGGTTCGGTTGGAGGTGGAGGCCGGAGAAAGAGGAAAGAAATAGTCAAAGAAAAAATGAAAAAAGACAGGTCATTTCATTAGCTTCTCAATTAAAGAGTATCATGTGTTTAAAGAGTAACAAAAACAAATCCTCTAAAGCCTGGCAATGTGGGTGCAGCAAGGTGACACTGGAATCGGATTCCCATCGATTAGTTAATTTCCTCTGGGATATTTCTACTCTAAGCATAGCTCTCTGCAATGTCTTCATTATGAAATTTTGAGAGATTGCACAGTATTGATTAATCATATTTATCGTGAGTAATCGTTGTGCAAATTGGATTGCTTCACATAATCTTACGCAAAAGCTTGAGCTACATTTGTTTGATAATTCTCCTTCAGGACTTTAAAATACCTTACTTGATGATGTTATTAAAATCTCTACTCCACGAATAATTAATTTATAATTTTCTTTCTCATGATCTTTAATTCCTTTTGCTTAAAAAAAAGGGGGAAAGAAAAAAAACACGCACGCACTCACCTCAATCCCAAAATCCTCTTTCATTGAGAGTCTCAACGTCTCATACTGTATGCAAGTTGGTTTCATAAGTAATTGAACTATGGCCCAATCACACGTCATCATTTTGAAAAGAAAATGATACATATTATATAACATTGCAACGAAGTGTTTATGGAACGAATTTTTTTATTTCTGGCAAATCTAGGGCATGATTTTAAATTACGACTAAGTTGTGATTAAACATCTGTGAATCAAACTATAAATAAATGCAAAAATATATTATTATTGCAAAAAAAATTTCTATAATTGCTACTACATAATGTAATGCAACAATAACATTGCATATAATGTAGATCACAACTTAAAATTATGCTTGGAGTATCCCTTCTTCCTATTATGAACACGCAATATGAAAACAAGCTAGAGAAAAAGCAAACATTTCTATCTGGGAAACATTATTCCCTTGAAGCATAGTTAGGTGATAAAAATTATATGTAAATTTTAAAATTTTACACTAAATTCCTTTAAACTTGGGGTGGGGGGGAAGTCAAATTATTAATTTTATAGTTAAAACTAACAACAAAGTCCCATCTCTTATCTCTCCCTCTTCCTTCTCTGCCTTCTATGTACTTCTTACCAGAACTAATATAATAAGAATAGGGTCAATGACAATTAATTTGTACACTTTTAACAATAAAAAGAAAATCAAATTAATTGAATCGATAACTCACTTGGTTATAAAGTTTTTTTTTTTTTTAAAAAAAAGGACTTCATCGAAAATATTGTTAAAAAATGCCTTCGAACAGATTTCATTCAATAAATTTTGTGCATAACTTTAGGATATATGCTTGCATCATTTTACTGTCAACAAAATAGTTAATACTTTCTTTGTTTTGCATATAATTAGGGTATTATTCTTTATAATTGGCTCCACTTATATCAAATCTCACTTGCCCCACTTAATTTACTGCACTATATCCATTTAATTATAAACTTGGGTTATTTCCATATAATTATGATTTATTTCTTTTTTATTTTTATTATTTAACTTATTTCACAATCGCAATTTCTAAGATGCTTCTGCATAAGAATTGTGTAAACCAAACATAATTACTCTTCTTATTTGGACTTGTGTTTTTCTCCTTTGTATGAAATGAAATTTATGAAAAGACATTTCGGAACAATTCACATGAAAACCCTCTTTGAACAAACTTTATAATTTAGGCTGGTTATAATAGTTAAAATTGTATAACTTAATTGTTCTTGAACTATTTTCTTAACAAACAAGGAAAAGGGAGAGAGATAGAAAATAAAGCCTTTGCCATTAGTTTCAATCATAGATTTAGCACTTTTACTTTTGTCCAAAATTAAAGAAGATTTAGTATAAAATTTTGAAGTTTATTTATTATTTTTGTCACTTACAAACTTTAGTAGGTGGTAATGTTTATTTTTCTCTTTTTATTCTTGCATATGCAAAATTATTGTCATGATAATTAGGGCAAAATCAAAAACTAACATGATATGCGATAGGGCAACAATTGCTTGACTTGTTTCGAAGAAGTAAAAGTCTCATAAGAGGAAACATGAATCCAAATTATATCATAAAAATTAAATTAGTTGTTTTTTTTAAGTGCTTTAACTCACTTAGTTGTAAATTTTAATGAACATGATTTTTGTTCACTTAATATGAAATTCTAAATGATTTAAGCATCCTAAATAATATTTAGGCTTAAATATAATCTTGGCTTTCCTAAAATATAAATTATGCAATTTTAATCTTTTAATTTGACATAATTTAGACTAAAAACATTTTTTGTTTCTCATAAAATTAAGTTTTTATCAATTTCATCCCTCATTAAAAGTTGATATCAATTTGATTATTAAAGATTAATTTCATCTCTAATTTTAGTCCTTCCATTATGAACAGATGAAAAAAATTAATGGTTTGGCTAATGTAGTATCATCAGTTCTTACATGATTCATTAAATGCTAATTGATCTAGCAGAGGTCATGTCAACGCTCATACCAAGAGACTAAGAATCCCTTTTGATCATTGTAAAATGAAGTTTATATGTCAATTTCATCACTCACCAACACTAATTAATATTAATTTGATTTCTAAAACTTCACATTGTCTCAAAATTAGTCCCTCCTTCATTACCAAATAACGTAATCCAATGGTTGAGCTAAGTTGATGTCATTAATTCTCCCTTTATATAATTGTAATTTACAAATTGAGAATGCTTCTAAATATAAAAATCTAATTTTCAGATACAAAAGTAATGGTTACAAACAAGTTATAAAAAATATTTAAAATTAATAAAATCATTGCTACTCATTCATCATACAGCAAGTAATAGAATTGTAGTTTAACTAATTATATTGTTTTTTAAAAGACATTGATCTAATAATTTTTTTGCATTATGTAATAAATTAATAATTGTTATGAAAATGAATATTTAATTTATGTAAAAAGTGGTTAAGAGGATTATAATATAATTTTAAACATAATTTCATAAATTTTATAATTTAATTAAATGGGGCTATCATGTATAAATATATTTTAGAATTATTTAAATATATATTTTAATGAAAAAGAGTAAATATACTTTGATGAATTATAAAATTCACTTAAATAAAAGTTTAATATTATTTAAATATGTTTAAAACAAAGATTTTTGTTATAAGGCAAAACCAAATAATTATTTGGTAGTTGAAATAATAATACTTCAAGCATTTAAATTAACATTAAATACTATATCTATTTCCAAATTAGTTTTCATTAAAATTGTATTTCAAAATTATATTTCATCTAATATTTCTTAAATAAATGATGTAATAAAATCATAATATCATTTTATCAAACTTAATATTTAGATATTTTATCATTAAATGAAATAAAATTATTATTTAGTCTTTAAATTTAATAGCCAAATACTTGAAAATGAACCAAATTGATATAAATTAGTATTATTGAGGAATAAAATTAATAGAAACTTCATCTTACAAGTATCAAAATTAATGTTCTCTTGGTATAAAAATTTGATATGGACTTTGCCAAGATTAATCGACATTTAATTAGTCATGTAAGGGCCGATGAAGTGAAGTTAGGCAAACCATTAAATTAATTTTTTCATCCGCATATGACAAAAGGACTAAAATTTAAAATAAAGTTAATTTTCAAGGGAAAAATTGATACTTACTTTTAATGAAGGGTGAAATTAATAAAAACTTAATCTTATAAATATTGAAATAAGTTTTTAGTTAATAATTTATTTTGGCCTTTCTAAAAATTTAATTGACGCTTTTTTTTTTTCTCTTACTTCATTTAAGCCCAATGCTTCTTGCATATTATCCTAAATAACTTCTAAGTAGATATAAAAGGAAATTTTGTCAAGGTATTAAAAATTTTAAATAAAAGCAATGATTACGTATAAAGGTTTGAATCTTTTTTAAAGTTTATTATTTTCTAAATCTTAAAAATCGTGATTTAACTAACAATACAAAAGTGCCCGAAAATCAAATAAAAATTGATGAAAGTGGACCGAAATCAAGCAAGCACTAATTAAATATTTAAAGAGATTAAAATAAATTACCTTAAATTAGGAATCAAAACTGCATGATTTGGATTTTAAAACTACAAAAATTGCATTTAATCCTAAAATTCATACATTAGTTTAACGTCCTAAATGGAATTAATGTTTAACTTATATATAGTACCAGCTTTTGCTTCTCTTGACTCATCTAATAGGTAGGTGAATTGTGTGTGCGAGGGTGTCCTTAGAAGCTCGCCTCACAAACTTGTCAGCTCCTAAGGAAGGTATGGAGAAGGCCAAGACAACAGCATGAAACAAAGCACTGACACCGTGTGATCACCGTGTTGCTCACATTTCGTAAGATGGAAGGAGTACAAGGGTTTAGGGTTTTCCCAAGAAAAAAGGCTATCTTTGTTTCTGAGGCATTTTCATCTGCTTGCCTTTTTCTTCAAATTGAAGGCCAGCTGTTTATTTTCTGAGCGTTTTGAGTAAAACATGTAAAAGCCGAGTACCATCAAGATTGTTGGCTAAGAAGATCTAATTTCATTGAATGGAATTTTTTTTTTTTTTTGGGTTGACTTTTAAAGGAACACTTTAATGGTTAAGCACTAAATTTCTGTACAAAAATGATAAAACGCCAAATATTTCTTTGAAATGTAAATGTTTCATTGCCAGTGTAACCATAAAAGTAGCAACCCAAATGAAAAAATGTTCAGAATATGGTGTCTAGACGTTTAATACTTGGGATGACATTCGTTTTTTCATCCTCTTATTCCAATAGTGGTATTTGATGATCTTCCCTTCAGCTCTGTTTTATGTTGAAGCAGACTACAAGATGTTGCAGCAGCTGTCCAATGGAGTACCCTGGAGGAGGTTGCAATTGCAGCCGCAATAGGAAGAACCATTTGCCTCAACTTCCAAAAGGGGAAGTGGGTCTAACTTCAGGTCCTTCCCCACAATTTCCTTCCAGCGCAGACTAATTTCATTTCTTTATCTCTTAACTCGCCCGCTGACGAAGGGGTCCCTTTATCTGGTGCCAAGTTGATATCTTTGCCACTTGCCAAAGTGGTCCTTAGACCTTCTGGCACATCTATAACAGTCTCCTGGGATGAGTCAGAACCAGTTGGCGTACTGCCTGACTGACTCAAGCTGTGCATTATTCCCCTTCCCTTATTTCTTGCATCCTCCGATTCAGCAGGAATCTCAACCAAACTCTCTATTATGCCTTTTCCCTTATTGCTTGCCTCCTCCGTTTCAGTAGGAATCTCCACGCAGGTTGGTTCAGCTGGTGGAACATTTTGACCGGCATCCACCTCCGACTTAGCAGGTTCAATCCTAAAATCCATGTTATTGCAGAATTCAATCATCAGATTCAAGCATTCGCTTGTATCCTCCGAGATATGGGCACGCTCCTGCTTGAGCCAAGATAAAAATCGTTACTTTAATTGTAATAAAGCAACCCAATCTATATTAATATGAATGGTTCATCAGTCTGTCCTTTAGCTTCTTACTGCATAAAGGATGTTGTGATATTGACTGGGATATAGAATGCTGGCAGCTGCCATTAGACTGGAAAATGCGATATCAGAAGGCTTATATCGGGTGAAACGGTAATCTGCAAAATAAACAAGCTAAACTCAATGGACATGCATACATAAATATACATATATGCATACATATACGTGTATCTGTGTGTGTATGTTTGTGTTTAGCAAAAGGATTCATGGCACCAGAAGAGGGTGGGGGAACTGATTCAACCACTTCTCTAATCATCATTGTTGTTATTTGAAGAACAGGATTTTCTTACTGTAAATCACCAATTGCTCTCAATCCAAACGGGCAACCATAAAACCAAACATGAATGAATCTCTTAAGCACCCATGGGAATTATCAAAGGGAGGACGAATGCAAGTTTACCGGCCTGAGATTGTACAATCATCTCATTGATGCTGTTAAGTCTGAAACCTCCAAGTTTTCTAAATACCGGGTAATAATAATCTAAGAAGCAAAAGGGGGTTATAGAACGCATTCGCCATTCTAGTCCATTGAGAATGTGGAGCTCTGTTACCAGTAACTTCAGCATGGTGGCTTCAACCCTCCTTTTCTTCTGTTCAACAAATCAGTATGTGAAACACTACTCTCTGCAAATATTATCTAATATTCTGATGTCTTATGTAATTAGTTGAAGGAAAGAGAAAATGTCATGCAGAATTACCATAAAAACCAAGGCATCAAAGTCCTTCCTCCTCAACTTGAAAGAAATCGTGAGACAACTGAAAGCAATCACCAAGATATGTTCACGCTCATCTCCGGGGATGTTCTAAATAAGAGACATTAAAATTGATAAACAGTTCCAAATAAAAAGAAGAACTTTTTAATAAAATCCAATTTCTGAAATAGAAAAGAGACATACCGACACTGAATATCTTGAAACAAACCGGTCAAAGTAATTCATGGCTAGATACGGAATAAAGGGATCAAAGTTTCGGCCCCGATAACCCTGTTCCACAATCTGCAGGGTAAAATAGCATTATCCTCCAGTGATTAAGAAATATGTCATACGCCAATCCTTTCCTTCATTCAATTCACAAAATTAAGCAGATCTGTACAAAATCTTGGGTGATAGGAAGGCAACTTAGAGCTCATAAAAATACTGTAGAAGAAGTTATCAGTTCCTGAAGTGAGAAACAGAAACTACAGTACCGAAATTATTTATGAAAAATAAACTGGAAAAAAAAAATCTACCTGTGCATGAGAACGGATCGAGGGAAACACAACCTTATACAACTATGACTCCTTGTCCCATACAAAATCAAAGATTACATATGTAATAAAAAGGACCACAGTGAATAGAAACATAATACTTAAAAGCGAATTAATGATGATACAGGCATGAAAGATTTTCTTGGAACTCGAACAGATGCAGTAAGTTGTAACGTTTTGATAGGAGACGAGTACGATCTCTGTTTTCACTTACAGTTGCGATGATGTGAATTGCATTTTTTCGGATTTGACGGTTGCGAGGATTTTCATAGAAGTTCTCTATGGCCAAGAACTGTTGTTCTTTATTGAAGTAGTCAGTTATGGGATCATTCTCTCTGGGAATGGGCAGAGGAAAGTGCGGAACGTAATCCATTTTCAGGAGCAATTAAGAAAGGCAAGCTGTTTGTTTGACAAGAAAGTGAGAAGGAAATTTTTAAGATTGGTAGAAAATAGAAGAGAAGGATTTAAAAGAGATATATCTGATCTAGGACTCAACTCAGCTAGTGGGAGATTTTCGTTTTTCACTCTTTCCTTTTCTTCCTTGGCAGTTAAAAACAGACACTGTTCCTCCTCTGTTGGGGAGGTGAAGTCCGCGAACTGTTGAACTTGAATATTCTCTCCTGTAAGTTCACTACGGTGCGGTCTGTGATTTGGGGGAATGCGAGGGCGATGTACATTTACTTCTAGGATTTTCTCTTAAGCTAAATTTCTTTTATTGAAGCTTTTTAATAAAAAAAAAAATTAACGTTTTCTGCCTAATTACCTGTTCTCTGACTCCTACTTAAACTACTTTTAGAAATGGAATCATTTTTAATCCGAAATAAGGTATAATATGGGGCTATATTTTATTTCCTGATTCACTTTTCAAAATTGATTTTGTATTTAATTTTTTTTTCATTTACATTATAAGGTTTGGAGAACTTGAAATTTTTTATTCGAAATTTACTAATAATTACAAAATTTATGAAGTATTTTTTGTGGGGAGGTCTTACTCTTCCTAGTAAGTTGTGACGAAAAAACTGAAAGATCTTATTTTCCTTTCATCTCCAATAGCGAGGGAGTGAAAATAAAAAACAAAAAAGATTACGTAAAATTATGGATCAGTTATTTTTCTCTATTCCCATGTTAAGATTAATTACACCCTCTTTTCTAGCGGGAGAAGTAAAAATTTTAAGTTATGAAGGCCATATTTATATATAAAATAAAAATAAAATTATTATAAAAATTAAATATGTGAATAAAAATTTTTTTATCTTATTTTAATATTTTTGTAATCTTATATATAATTAATAAATTTCAAATATTTTTATATTTAATTAAAATAAAAAATTTCATGGTCGACTAATATAAAAATAAATTATGAGGACAATTTATTTAAATTTGTGAGACAATATATACCATTTGTGTCCGCAGTTGCCCCTCAATAATGTAACTAACTATATCCGCCCCCGTTTTTCTCTCCATTTTTATTGGGAAATACTATAAACTCTTTTAATTTATATAATCTTTTTGCAGCTCCCTTCTCGAGAAAAAGCGCAGTGCCATTAGTCAATCTGGTAGAGACTTGAATGCTCACTTTTTTTTATGTTATTTTTTTATTTTCATTAGGATAAAAATATAATTTATTTTCAGAACTTACTACCCTTTTTCATTAAAATTCATAATTTCAAATAAAATAAAACTCTACGTATATCCCTCTTCAAAAATCACCATTAACTTCTTTTTTTTAAAAAAAAGGGAAAGAACACTGTTCATTTAATAGAAATGAAGGTTTTCCTTCAATTTTTTTTGGCCATTTTGCCCTAATAATTTGTGTTTAATTTTGCCCTTCTTCTGGACATTTCTTCGGTATTTTTTATGGAGAGATCTTATTCCTTCTCCTCCTTTTTTTTCTTAAGGGAAACAAGAATTTCTGCATAAGTGAAAGATTAAAAAAAATAAGACAACTAATAAATTCTGACAGAAAAACTGATGACTTTATTTTTCTTTCATGTCCAATAGTCTATTTGCAAGAGTGAAAATAAAAAACCCAAGAAAAAGTACACAAAATTATGGGTAAATTATTTTTCCTATTCTGAAATTAAGGTTAGTTACACCCTCTTTTTTAATACTTTTGAAAAATGTCATAAATATCCCTATATATATATATATATATATATATATATATATATATATATATATATATATTGCAATTCTCTCCGCTATAACTAAAAGTGACGTGCCGCCGTTAGTCAATTCAACGGAAGTGAAGTTTTCCTTTAAATTGTAAAAACCATTTTACCCTCATAATTTTAGTTTAATTTTGCCCTTCTTCTGGTCCCCAAACCCTTTCCTTTAATTTGTCAACTTTTTACCTTTTTATTCATTTTTCGTAGAACCAAACTTTATCAGCTCAGTAAATAAAGGGGGGCAAAAATAAAAATGGTGTTTGTTATAGTGCCTCCAGGGATTTGGTGCTCGGAGTGGTGTGATAAAATACAAGTCACTGGATGATATTACAAAAATCTTAACATTGACTTAATAATCTCATCCAGTGGCTTGTATTTTGACACACCACTCCGGGCACCAAACTACTAAGGGTACCTTAGAATTCACCAATAAAAATAAATTTTTAACAATATGAAAATGGTGCTTGCTATGGTGCCCCTAGGGATTTGATATCCGAAGTGGTGTGACAAAATACAAGCCATTGGATAAGATTACAAAAATCTTAATATTGACTTAATAATCTCATCTAATGACTTATATTTTATCACATCACCCCGGATACCAAACCCTTAAAGGCACCTTAGAATTCACCTATGAAAATAAATATTTGATGCATAGTTATAACTTGATAGGAATTCATTTTCATTGGAAGTAAACTCTTGAAAAAAAAAAATAATTCCTGTAGAGTTTCTAAACAAATAATTGTAAAATCAATCGGTAGACTAAACAAATTTGTTGAAGATCACAACCTCAGCTATCCCATACGAGAACTTAGCCCCAAAATTTCCCGTAAGAAACTTCGCTTGGTCAAAGCCATACCCTCAGTTGCTAATAGCAGTGGTCAATCAATTCTCATCGTAATCTATGCAATTCTTCTGCCAATCTTGTCGATTATATTACTGTGGCATCCACTTGTACTCTTAAAGGACTATAACAGAGAAAAAGAAAGCTCTTACATCAGCCTACACAATAGCGTCGTCACTTCCATTCCACTGTGAATTAATAAAACAATCCACTTAAGAAATTATGGAAAATGGCACTACCAATAACAGCAGAGGAAGAAATGTAAATGGCACAGAAAAAGGCAACAAGCAGAAAAAATCATCCAGAAATCTGAGATTGTAAGTCGGCACAAATCCACTAAGGATATGTTTGGAATAGGCGAAAGGGGAGGGGGGCGAAATCGGTGGAGTGAAATTGGGGGGATGGGGAATTTCACCCGTTTGGCTGGGGTGAAATTGAGGGGGGGGCGAAATTCAGTTTTCAAAACTTGGTGGGCCCGGGTGAAATTCACCCCCTCTCCCATCCGAGGTGAAAATCGGGCGAAACGGAAAAAATTTTGTCATTTCCCACATTCTACCCCTCAGCCCTTCTCTCTGCCGCAGCTTCAACCGCGTTCGTCACCATCGAAGAGGAGCTGCCGCCTTCGGAAGCAGCTGACGGCCGTCGTGTGGAGCGAAAGCAACGCCCGAGCAGGTATAACTTTGTGCTTCTGGTTATGATGATGTGTCGTTGCTGGATTGTGTGCAGGGGTGTCCGATCTGGGTGCACTCGGGGTGGGCAGAGGGATTCGTGTGCGACGGTTGCCGATCTGCATCCATTCGGCGTGGGCGGAGGGATTCCTGTGCGGCGGTTGCCGATCTGCATCCATTCGGCGTCGATCTGCATCCATTCGGCGTGGGCGGAGGGCTTCGCGTGCGACGGTTGGCGATCTGCATCCATACGGCGTGGGCGGAGGTTGTTCGTGTCTTCTGGCGGCCGAGCGTTGCATGGAAGACGGACCGGAGTTGGGACTCGCCGATCTGCTGGTGATTGGCGGCGGACGAAGGGCAGACTGGTCGGGGCATGGGGGCGGATGGCTGGGGGGCGTCTCGGGTCGGGTCGGGTCGGGACGTTCTGATTTGACCCGAAACCCGACCCGTTCCGTATTGAAATTTTTTTTAATTTTTTTTAAATTTTTTTATAATGCATTTAACTGAATTTCGTATTGCAATTTTTTTCAGTATTCCTTCCTTCCCCTCCACTTAATTTCATACATATATTGGCAGAACATGTGATAATGAGAAATTGAAAATTGGAAATGGAGTTTGCATGCTGAATGTTGTCCATGTTTTTTTTTAATTTTAGCAGTTTAATAAAGAAAAAGAATTGTAATAAATGGATGCATTGACCATTATTTTTACGGAATGTTTAGGAATTTTTTATTAATTAATATAACAACAAATAAGGTGCTTATATTTTCCTTGGGATAAATACTGTAAAGTTTGTCTGATGCTATTATTTTTATTTTCTTAGTATTTAAATCAGTACTAACATGATACAAATTGTAAAAAAGGAACATTGCAATTAGTCAATACTTAAATTATACAAAATTATGTATTGATGGTATATTATAATTATAAATAAGTAAATTACTTTCTTCTAATTTTAAAAATATTAGATGTTATATTACATAATATTTAATGAGATATTAGTAGATTAATTTACAAGTACTTTGGAATGGAGAACTGTGATTGCTTCAAAAATAACTTCTTCACAATGTGGTGGCATTTGTGTTGAGAAAGGTTAATATTAAATTCAAAATGCTTAAAATAATTTTAATAAATTTCACTTCACCTCATATTTCACTTATTGAACAAAATGTAAATAAATATGGAACAATTATTTCTTTTATCTTACACTAATATATTAGTTTCTGTTAATCAAAATATAATTATTCTATCATGCAAACTAATGCCTGACACGCGTATAATTTTTAGATAAGTTACTTGAAAATTCTAACAAACTTATTAATATAAATAATAAATTACCCTTTCAATGTTGCTTCAGAATAAGTAAACTATCTTCTTTAATATAAATAGTAATTAAATTATTAATATAAATTAATGTAGGTTCAGAATTAATAAATTACCTTCTTCATGTGACTTTATAATTATTCTAATTCTGACAACTACATTATTTTAATTCACATTGTAAATAATGGTGAATCGGATAATCACAATATTTGGTATTTAATTCACCCTTCTTATATATATGAGTTCATCTTAGAAGAGTTTCTTATGTACCTGTTTTACATACAGATCAACCAGTGAAGAAGTTAGAATCCTTGTCCAAGGAAACAACAAAGGATTGATAGTCTTACCTCGCCATTCCTTAAGGCAAATGCACATCCATATCCATAGCTAATAATCTTGCTTATATGGGCTATATGGGTGATTGACTGTTGTCCATTAAAAGTAGTATTTCATGATTGGCAAGTGTATTTGAAACTTATGTGTGATGCTTTGTAACACATGTTCACCTGGATCAGAGTAATGAATATACCATGTCATGATAACATGCTGATGGTTCTTTGTTAATAGTTAGACATTGCCCGTATCTTGGAAGTTGTCGTGGACGATAATATGGATGATTCATTCGAAGAGTGGATGAAGCTATTCAAATTTATTAATGTAGACATGATGGAAGAGTGGGAAAATTTATGTAATATGTTTATTATCCAAATGGTTACATATACTGTTCAGTCAATGCAATTGTTACAATTACAAGCCTCTTGTACGCAACTTCCTGCTGATGAGTCTAGTGGTTCAAGAGATCAAATGCGTCAACAACTACTTGAAGACTTATTACATCCTGATAAGTGCCATAATCTTATACGCATGAGCCCACATGCTTTCCATCAACTGTGCCAGAAGGTGAGAGGAACTGGTAAAGTGAGAGATTCTAAGTATGCAATAGTGGAGGAGCAGGTTGCCCAATTTTTGCACATGTTGGCCCATAATGTAAAAAATAGGACTATGTCTTTCTTCTTCTATCGATCTGGGGAGACAATTAGTCGTCACTTTCATAATGTCTTACGATTAATAGTTTCGCTCGGCGAAGAGTATGTAGTTCAACCTACAGGATCAGAGGTTCCTCAACAGATTTTCAATAATAGTAGGTTTTTTCCTTATTTCAAGGTAATGCTATTAGTTAGGAATGCTAATATTTTTCATTCATGTGTGTTGTTCCTATTGCAATCTTTATTTAATTCAAATTTTGAATAATTAATATAACACAGGATTGTATTGGAGCCTTAGATGGGACTCATATACGAGTCAAGGTATCAAGAGAAGATGCTCCTCGGTTTCGAGGCAGAAAGGATTACCCGACGCAAAATGTGTTAGCAGTTTGTGGTTTTGATATGAAATTTACCTATGTTTTATCTGGATGGGAAGGAACTGCGTCCGATTCTAGAGTCTTTAAACATGCATTGACTAAAAGAGGGGATAGGTTGAAAATTCCTAGAGGTAAGATAGATTTTTAGAATGACATGCTTTTAAATAATAGGATAACTTTGTTGCCTAGAAGTTCTTTTGATGATTGATATGGAGATAATGATGTAAGTATGTATGATTGTAATGAAACCTAGGCAAATTTTACCTAGGTGATGCAGGTTATCCCTTGAAAAGTGGGCTATTAACACCATATAGAGGGGTACGGTATCATCTGAAGGAGTACACAAGACGTGGTCCACAGAATGCAAAAGAAATATTCAACCATCGACATGCTTCACTTAGAAATGTGATTGAAAGAGCATTCGGAGTGCTTAAAAAAAGGTTTCCTATTATAGCCAGTGGAGCGGAACCATTTTATTCTCTCACCACTATGACAGATATCACGATAGCATGTTGTGTACTGCATAATTTTCTGATGGATGTTGATCCCGATCCACGGTTGATGGATGAAGTGGATCATGAGCTGTTGCACAATGAGATAGAAGACACTGGGGACCATGAAGCACGAAATAATGAGGAAGACTATCGGGAAGGATACCTCCTGAGGGAACGAATAGCCACCCAAATGTGGAATGACTATGAGAACAACTTGTGATAGATAGAGTTTTCTGTATTTTGGGTCCTTTTGTAACTTTAAGGGTGATGAGGATAACTCTTGTCAAATAAACAGGAACTTATATAAATATTTTACATTTGTATTGAAAGAGTTGTACCATGTGTAAACATGACATTTCAGTTGGATGCTTTGTATGATAATTGCAGAAGTATGTTGTCTCGTTTACGATAATGTTAAATGCAAAGGTTATATGTGTGAGTTCTTAGTAGTTTCAAAGTTATCTCCATGTATGTGTTAATTGTAATCTAATTAATCTGGTTATATACCATAAACAATAATTAATATCATCAATGTGACATAAGTGTCATCATGAGCTAGAACTATACTTGTTAGGGAAGATATGTCTAATTGGTAAATTCACTATTTTAATATCAGAATGCTGATGCTGACATTACCATTGTTTGATGCTTTACAGATAAAAAATGCCAAGGAACAGGAAAGCTGACAACAGGGGAGAATCCTCATCTAGGGACACACTTAGGTGGACCCCTGAAATGGATGCATTGTTGCTTGATGCATTACTGGAGGAAGTGCACAAAGGCAACAGACCTGATGGGACTTTCACTACAGCGGCGTATGCCACCATAGTAGCTGAGTTAAAGGAATCCATTGGACCATTCTTCCAGAAGCATCACATCAAAAATAGGTTGAGAACATTGAAGGAGCACTTTAACGAGTGCTATGACTTGTTTCACAAATGGAGTGGAGTCGCCTGGAATCCAACTACAAGAATGTTTGACGCTGAGCCAGAAGTATGGAACGAGATTTGTGCGGTAATGATTCAAATGGCATCATTTTAAAATGGCATACCTTTACTTATAGTGTTTCACAAAAATACATTTGTTTCGATTGTGGGGCATTGAGTGAGAGGTTATCCACGTTAAATTTTTATCCATTGGAATGTTTGATTTGCAGGACAAGCCAGAAGCTCAGAAGTGGAAAAGGACTCCTATCCATAATTATGACAAGTTATTAGAGCTATTTGCTAGAGACAGGGCTACTGGTACAAACGCTGAAACATCAAGGGACAAAGTTCATAGGTGGCAGAGTGCCCAATTTGACCTCAATGATAGCTTCGAACATATGTCTGGTCCGGATCTTCAATGGGGAGGTGAGGCTCCAAATTCCACACAGCATGTTGATGCATTCGGTTCTGAGGGACCTCCATCCCACCACTCTCAGGAGTATGCCCTTCAAATCCCTCCACTCATTCACAAGGAACTTCATCTTCAAAGGGTTCTAAAAGAAAAGCACCAATGGTTGATGTCATTGAGAAAGGGTATGAAAGACTAGACATAGGAATGGAGAAGTTATCAGATGTAATGAGAGAAGTGGCAGACAAACATACCCAGGCAATTAGAGAAAGTGTAGCAATCTTTCAGAGTAGTAGACCTCGTTACTATAGCGAGGCAGAAGTTTGGGGAGAGTTGGAAAATGTAGGAGTGCCTCAAGATAACATGCTGATGTGTTATAATTTCTTGTGTGATAATGAGAAGGCTAGGAATAAATTCTTTGGTGTCCCACCTCATTTTCGTCTACAATTGTTGTACCAACTTATGGCGAATCTTGGACATGATTGAGTTGCTGAGGATGGAAGGATACAAGGCCACCTTGGAGAAGAATATAGGGTAACGTTCTTATTTATTGTTCTATATTGAGTTTGCACGATAGTTAATTAGCTTGTTTGTATTTATGTCCTAACAGTTGTTATTCATATCCTTACGCGGTTTTTTGACTATGTGTTTATCTTAATTGTAGGTGTTTCAACTTCACTAATTCATGACAATGTGCCTGATCTGGAAGTGTTGGCTACACTAGACTATACACTGATCATTGTAGGGTGGGAGTTAGTTCTTGGATAAAATCATTCACTTTGTTTGGTTATTCACAGGAACATGTGATTGGACACATCCATGTTGTGTAATGTATTGTGTGTGTGTATAATTAGTACAGTATGAGAACTGACGACAATATTATACTTTATGTAATATTCATTTTCGTACTAGAAGTTTGTATATTTTTATTCCACTACTTATTGCCTTTATGTCTGTGTGTGCATATGTGCACTGCAACATTTAATCAATGTGATAGGTATTTGTTGTGTTTGGAATTATTGGAGCAGTGCAATGTTTGTATGTTTTGCCCACGAAGCAAGTGTTTTTCGTTGAACCTTAGTGAGTTGAATGTTATTCCCGCTAAGTAAATTACTGCTTCTATGTGTATGTGTGTATATGTGTACTGCAACAGTTAATGAACATTATATATATATCCTCTGCTACCAAAAAATAAATTGACAATATTAGGAGCAATGTGTTATTTACTAATTAATTCTATGTACTGAGATATCATTTATTAATTAATTCTTTAATAAAAATATATTAAGTATAGTCTTTAAAAAATGTATAATTTCATATTACTAATGTTATTAGGAATAAAATAAATTAAAAGTAATTTAATTTTGACAAATGAAATTATTATCATTAAATATGTATAATTCTATTCAACAATGATAGTATAGTAATTTTACTGCCTCACCGTAAGTATTGAACAAAATATAATGCACATTTTTAATATTTATTAATTATATGAAAATTAAAAATTATAAATATAAATATGTTAGGATTCAAGAAAAAATTTAATATATTTTCTTTCATCTTTAAATTATTTGTTATCTAATTTTACTAAATAATATTATAACTATCTCAACATAACATAACAAAAGGACATTTTAGTCATTTTACTCATTCACATTTCCTTCCCCCTCTATTTTCACCCATTCCAAACAAAAGAAATTCATTTCACCCATATTTACTCTCCCTCCTATTTTCACCCATTCCAAACAACTCAGGTGAAATTACTTTCACCTCCATTTCCTCCCCCTCCATTTACACCCTCCTCCATTTACACCCCCTCCCATTTTCACCTCCAGCCAAACATACCGTAAATAACAGCCACAAATTCAGCATTAACCCAGAGCAAAAAATAAGCAAGAACGTTTATTTTTCCCTTTCTATTTCTTGCATATGGAAAATTACTGTCATGGAATTATGGCAAAATCAAGAAATAACATGATATGAGATGGGAAACCAATTGATTCCTTTCAGTCAAAGAAAAAGTGGAAAGTGATAACAAGAAAACATGAACTGCAAAACAAACCCTCTTTCTCATGCACATAAACAGGCAAAGAATAAGCATAAATAAAACATTCCCCACCAAAAGAAAAAGGGAAATTGAAATTATTCTCATTTACTTTTCTTGTGAACTCCAGTATGTTATTGTTTATCCTACATGGGTGACTCGTTATCAAGGAGTCAGAAAGAAAATCTTCAATTGCCATGCCTGAGTTCCCAGCAGGTTATTGTAAAGTAATCCAAAAACTGCAGAATAAGGCATTGCAAAACTGAAGAGTAGAAGCTATAACTAAAAACTAAACAATTTGCCCCTCTGCCTCTTCCACTGCTATGCCCAAAGGTTGTGGGAAGAGAGAGAGAGAGAGAAGGGAGGGGAATGGAACCCAGTTATGGAGCAGCGAGACCTTCGAGGGCATACGACAGAGATTCAGCCAAGTCTCCTTTAAATAGCAGTGTCTGCAGAGTGTGCATTACATCATATTCTGGGTCAAGTCTTCGCTGCCACCCCTAAAAGGTAGAGAGGAAGAAAAAAACATATATTATATCATGTTTAAAACAAAGTCTGCATCGTTTACTAAAATGTTGAATGATATCTTATTAATTAATCGTCACTTCCAGAACCACGAATGTATCATCATCTTACTTTTCATGCCTCGTACATCCAGAAATTAAAAGGTAAAAACCATTTGCTGCTTTTATTCTCAAATACAAGAAATAATGAATTGGTGACAGAAGCTGTAGGGTCTATTTGTTTTAGGGGAAAATGAAATTTTTGAAAAATATTTTCTCAAGGAAATATAATTCTAGAAAATGAGTTAATTTTTTGTTGTTTGGTGCATAAAAAGAAAAAAAATTTCTGATGTTTGGTGTACAAAAAAAAAAATTAATTTCCTCTAATAATGATTTTTTAAAATATATACAATTTTATGAAAATAATTTTGTAATAATTAATATTTGATCAATATTTTATATTTACTTACATCAAATATGATAATAAAAAATTAAATTGATCAAAAAATATTATTTAATCCTATTATATTTATAATAGATAAGAGTTATATTTTCTTTTTGAAAATAAACAGTGGACATAAAGAGCGGCAGTCACTTTTATAACAGACAACGCATAGTGGCTCTCAAAATACTTTAAAAAAAATTGAAGATACAGGTAAAGGAAAAGGATAAGGATTCGGGTCATTGCTTATAAAATAAGGGAAAATATCTCAAATATCACATGGATTTTGAAATTAAATTTTAAATTTTTATTTAAAGTTTAATTTTAAATGTTATTTTTAATATATATATATTATCATTTATTATATAAGAGATGGACATGGGTTTGATACAACTTAAGTAGAGTTCACAGAAAAATATTTTAGTTAATACTTTGTGAACTATCTTTTGGAGCCACTGAGGACCTTTCATGAAAGAGGACAAGCAGGCCCATAGATTTGAATTTTAATCGGCATCTTTTTGCCATGTTTCATTTCACACGTAGGGTGTTGAGGGGACAGAATGGGTGGGAAAATGAATTCCTTATTTTAAATCTAGAAGTTGCTTTCCGAAAAAGTAGAGCAACTTTCCGGTTAATTAAACTTTATTTTCCGGCTGAACAATTGTTTTGGACCTCCAAACAACAGAGTTGGAAAATAAATTCCAAAAAAGCATTTTTCCCTCAAACCAAAGAGACCTGTAGTTTTCAGTTTTATTTTCATAAAGATGTGGTTCTAAGAAATGGTAAAACACTCAACATCACTAAGTCGGATGGTGAGAAAAAGAAAACGCACTTTCAAGGTAATTTAGAAGATTCTGTTACTTGGACGTCAAAACAAAGGGAACATGGACTTAAGGCATGAGAATGGTAGACACCATGAAATATAACAATGGAAAAAAATTTCCTTCTAAAGAAAATATCAAACTTTTTTTATAAAATAAATAAATAACAAATCAGTTATTTGAAAACTGAAGTGTATTAAGGGTTCATTTATTTTGACAGAAAAATTCTTCTACTAGAAATTATTTCATTTACCTGTATTTATATTTATAAAATATTAAGATAATATAAAATAGTGTATTTATACAATATTAAATACACGAGTGTGGTTAAAAGCATCTTCTATTTCAAAGAGGAAACTGTTTTTCCCACTACCATGACACCTATTTTAATCACAAGGTATATAGATAGCATGAAACACCTATACTTATATATAAGCAAATTAGATTTTCCTATAAAAAATATCTTCTAACAAAACAAATGGAACCTAAGATGTTCAACGTATGACAAAACAATTTAAATTTCAGATGAACCATCAACCATATAAGGCACAGATTGAAAATTTCTCATGTTGGCATGCATTATTTCATTCTAAAGAAAGAGAAAATGGTTTCTCATGGCAAATGGAGACTGAGAGACAGAACTTACCTCAAGAATTAATGTGGTCACCATCACAGCACAAACATTGCCATCTAAGTTGACTTTATGATGCCTGACATGTTCAAGCAATTGTTGCATGCAGTCAGCTGGGTGGACCGGTCCCATTTCTAACGAGTCCCATAACTTAAATGATTTCTCAACCTCCTGTTAATTTTGCCAGATGTTAAAAGGATGTATTGGCTTACCATAATATGTGTATGATGTTATGGTCCATGGCAATGTAAACAACTTCCACAATTTACTGACCAACAGATAAGACAATACCAACAAAAAGACTGTTGCCCCCTCATGTTATGAATATGGCAATGAAAACAACCTCAACCATTTACTAACCAACATGTTCCCAAGTGATTATATTCGCTGCTTGCTGACACAAAGAAGCATCCAACTAGCTATGAATGTTCTTTTAGAGGTCAACATAGAGGATATGTAAGCTTCAAATAAAGCAGTTGACCATTATTTCATATATGAAGGGGTTTTCTTTGGTTTCCTCTGGGATCCTAATTATTTCTAATTTTCTAAAACTCTAAGATCCCCAGCTGTCAAAACCTCAAGTTATCCATCAATCAAAAATCTTCAAATCCACAAGTGGAAAATTCATACATCAATCAACAAGTGACCCTGGTCCATATACATACGAACATGTAGGCCAAATTACATTCTAATTGTAAAAACAGCACCAAATAAAGCAACTTATATGTTAATAAGTAAGCAGGATGTAAAAACAAAAAATGTATTAGAGAAATCAAAACAATAATCCCATACCTCAATGAAAGATTTTGGGTTAGGGCAATTTTGCTGTTTAGATAGTCTAAGTGTACATTCTGCAGCAGTGCGACCATCTCGCAGGGTAACAGCCTTGAAAAAATCCAGTAAATTTTCTCGTTCCCTCTTACAAAGTTCAGTAGTCATTCCAACATCAAGGAAAACAACATGAGGCTTTGACTTAAACTTAAAGAGCCAAGCATGTGATATTTTACTCTGTTTTAGACGGACAAGAATATTTCCAGGATGCATGTCTGCATGGATAAAATTATCCACCTGGAAGGAGACATATTTCTAAGTTATATAAATCAAATATATCTTTCATAATTATAATTACCCAGGCAGTAACAAACAGCAATTGAATCTGCTTTTCGTGTATGGAAAAACATCAAGAATGCCAAGTGCCCGATGGAACGCATAGGGCTTACACTTACAAAAGAAATTATTCAACATACCAATGGTTGTTCTTCTCTCACAAATGCAAAGACAAGACATTTTTTTCATCTTAAAAAACTTCATCTTATTGTCTAATCTATACATGTAGACTAATGATGATTTTAAGAATACTAACAAGACTTGTGATCATATTTTTCTTTAATTTCTTTTGAAATATGGTCAACATAATTTGTTAGTAAAATGCAATTTCTTTACATATCTATTGTATTGCAAGACATCTTATGGCAACTGCTCACAACCAAAAAAGTTTTAATTAGTTTCAATGAACTTAATCTTCTCTCCTCCTCCACCAAACATCCATCAATCTCAATGAACTATGATTAGGATGGACAACTATTACAAATAACTAGACAGTTCTATCAAAACCACCAGACAAACACACAATTTATGATGATGCATAGAGGAAAAGAAGAAAAGATAAATTGCAGGGGCAGGATAACTACAACTACTTTACCAGAAGCATCTTCAGAAGAGCATTGGTTCCAATATGAGCAAGGTCACTTTTGATTCCCTCATGTCCTTCAAGCTCATTAACATAGAGCATAACACTTTCACCTTGTTCAAACGTTTCCACCAAAACAGATGGGTGCACAAGGGGGTACAGAGGCTTTGGAAATGAAACATCCTTACATTTCCGGAAGTTATAGATAAAGCGACTGAGATGTGCTGCTTCTCTTGAAAGATCAACTTGAGACATCATAAAAACAGCAAACTGCTGCAAGGTTTCATCTAATCTCAACCACTTCAAGTTAGGGAAGAACCTAGACATCTTGGCAACAAGGTTGATGATAGTAAAATCCCTTCTGATTGCTTCACTGACCCCTGGATGCCGGACCTTTACTGCAACAACAATGGGCTTGATTTGCTGACCAGGGTATTGGTATTTCAATGTAGCTCGATGAACCTGAGCGATGCTACCTGATGCCACAGGTTTGTCTTCAAAAGATTCAAAAATTTGAGGTAACTTGCGATGAAATGCATTTTCAATACTTCTTCTACTATAGGTAACATTGTGTGATGGTGCTTTGGTGTGAAGTTTTGCAAGTTCAGTGCACAGGTCCCTAGCAAAAAGATCAGGTCTAGTTGCTGCCCATTGACCCCACTTAATGAATGCAGGGCCAGCTTTTTCAAGGGTGAGTCGCACAACATGAAGCCAATGTTTCCTAAATTGAATGCCAACTAAATCCACAAATGGCGCCATAGCTATGCATGGTGAGAACAAAATTGCTAAATAGATAGCCCTGACAAACAAGATAAGAATCTCAAGGAAAGAGACAAGGATTGAGGTCAAATATACATGTCCATCTTGTGCATGCATGTACAAAGATCCCCTTGTTGGCAAGGACTCTGCTTCTGCCCACGTCTGTTGTGTCCAAGCAAACTCTCCTATTACGAAGCCAAGAACACCAGGAACAATTAGATTTGATCGGGACAAAGCCAGACTTACAGCACGGGCAATGTGAACTATAGGTGGTAAGGCTGGCCCAGTATGGGAACAGATCTGAGATATCTTGTTCCAAACAACTTGAGCACAAAAGTTCCTTGCACTGCTACTTGTCAAAAACGTATCCTTTGATTTTGATAACATAAATGGAGTTTTTCCTACGTATAGAAGTCTATGATATGATAAAAATCTGAATGCCAAGTGAGGGGACCCTGCAGTATAATGTGGCTCAAGATTAAATACTTCCAAGCAGCCAGTCTTCTGCTTTTGGACAAGGGAATTTGCAAAACTCCTGAATTTTCCGGTGGCAAAAATTCTGCATATTAAGTTGCATAAATATTCACTCACAAAATCCAATGAATGCAGCAGTACATGGAAAATTAAAGTAAAGAAATTTAATAAATTAGGAACTGAGAATGAAAGAATTTAGATGGAACACTACAGAATTAAGCAGCAATTAAGTAAGTCATGCAGAACTACAAAACTTTAAGGTTATGGCAATAAAAAATAGCTCTGCTTGGATTTATAATCTCAAGTCTTAATTCTTACAATCAAAGTTCAATTTTTTACGTAAATTAGATTTCTCAGAAAGAAAAGAGCTTCCTGCATCAGATATTTACGCCAGCAAAACTGGGGTTCCCCGTCTAATCTCGAGAAAAAATTGTATCAAAAACTACACATCTGCATCAGCTTGGAGAAAATAAAAAGCAGAGATATTATTGCTCATATAGAGAGTTGTCAAAGCTAGGAACCTTGACATGCTGAATTTGATTTCAGTAAGTTGAGCCCAAAATCGTCCAGGTAGCGTTGAAGAATCGCCAACGGCATCTTATCAGGTAACGGATGTACACAGCATCATCACCCTCGGCGATCCTCGCAGCGGCAATAGGCAGTGCATAGGTGGCGCATGCTGGCGGAGGAGATGTTGATAGCAGAATCCTGCTATTGGGCCAGTTGATGCCAGTGTCAGTAACTCCTGTATCCCTATGGCTGAAGCAGTCGATGGTCCTACCGGCCTGATGGCTACTGCGCAGCACTCACCAATTTACACGCGTATAAGAATTTGGGCTGGTTTGGGCCTCAGCCTCGTAGACATAAGAGTCACTGTTATTATTTTTTTTCCACATATTTTTAATTTCTGAAAACAAAAAAATATAAAACGTTAACGGTAGAAATTGCTTTTCTCAATTACATTTTCATCTCTTAAAATTAATATTTATCACATTTAATCTCTTTTAAAATAAAATTCTAACTTTTCCTCTTGAATTTTAAATTAGGATAACTCTCTATAAATTTATGTTAAATACACTTGATTCATTTTAATTTTGAAAATAAAAAAACCTCAGATATTCTTCATTATTAATGGAAGGTAGCAGTTTGAAATGAGAGTATAAATATTCACTAGTAAGCACATTTGTATTATACAGATGCTTATAATTAATGAGTAAATTTCACCGGTCTTCTCTAAAATTTGGATATAAATCATATATATTCCCTTTATTTTCAAAAATAACTCAAACTTCTCTTTGGATTAACAACACTATTACTAATGATACTTCGTTACTATTTTGCTTATTAAGTATCAATTAGAATACAATTCACTGAGTTTAATTTCTTTTTTCCTAACCCCCTTCTTCTTGTTAATGTAAATGAGACCCCAAAGAAGCTTCCATGAAAATTCAATGAAATAAGAATCTAAAATATATAATGAAAACCAGGTGTTTGCTATGGTGCCCTTAAGAATTTGATACTCGAAGTGGTGTGATAAAATACAAGCCACTGGATGATATTACAAAAATCTTAGCATTGATTTAATAATCTCATCCAATGATTTATATTTTGTCACACCACCTCGGACACCAAACTCCTAGGAGCACCTTAAAATTCACCTGAAAGCCAAGAAGACGTAGTGGTTTTGATAAAATGTTGAACTTTCTTGCATACATGGTAGGAAGCAAAGTCATAATCAGATAGATCAAATCTTTTGGAAAATCTTCAATAGAAATAGTTGCTTGTTCGATTTTTGCAAAGACCATAGAGTTTATTAATTTCTATGTAGTTATTACTAGACAAGTTGTGGAAATAATCCTGATTGAATGAATTTTATATCAAAGAAGAAATTGGGAAGATGAGTTTTGAAAGATTGGCACATTGTGATTTTCAATCTTCAAAAATAGAAATCTATGCCTAATATTAATTCTCACAGAACAAACTTGATTCTCTATCTTGCCAATTGGATTGGTAAAGCATGTATACACATCTACTTGTTCTTTTATTGCTGGACATACATTGACTTGTATTTTAACATTAGGTTTTTTTTAATAATTGTCCTTTAAAATTAGGTTCCTCATTTCCTCTATTTACTTTAAAATTTGAAAATAAACTATTTAATTATGCCTAGGAAAATCACTTTTTAAGAGTTTTGTTTATTACAGCAATGGATTAATTGATTTTGATAATAAATTATGTAATTTATTTTTATTTGAATAATATATTATTCCACAAATAATATATGCAATAAAAATATAATCAAAATTGTATTTATTTTAATTCTATTTTTAACTAAAATTATTTTAATAATAAATTTAAATGACAAGTTTTTACATCATTAAATAAAAATTTTAAATATACTTTTATTCAATTTATTATATTTTTCAATTTAATAAAAAATGCTAATTATAACTTTACTGTATGGTAAATTTTTTAAAGCTTTTAAATAAAGTAAAATTTTCTATTCACTAACACAAAATATTTTATATTCATTTTTTTAAAAAAAAGTCAATTCTTCCATCAAAAATAATTTTGAAAGTAAAAAATTACTTCAACTTATGTATAATAAGTCAATAATAATTACTAAAGAATTAAATTCAAAAATTATATCCTTCTTCAATAATAATTAAAATTAATAATTTTAAGAAATCAACAAGCAACATTGAAAGATATTAATCAATTTTTACTTAATTTATTATATTTTTATAATTATAAATACAAATTATTATAAATATGTTAAATTTTAAATTCAAATTTTTAAAATTTAAATTATAGCCAATTACATGAGGAGGATGCTTTTGCTTCATTCAATGTTGATAAGGATTCCATTTTTTATTATTTATTATTTGTGAGCCTAGATAAAGTATTAACAAGAGTAAAAAATGTCCCAAAAATAAAAGCTTTAGGTGCATAAGGAAAGAGAAGCAAATTTTTTGGTCAAAACCCATTACATGATGGCTCCATAAAATGATAGGGAGGTTCGAATTATTTTTGAAAATAGAGGGGAGATGGATGATTTATGTCTAAATTTAAAAAGAAGTCAGTAAAATTTTCTTATAATTAATTTATTATAAAATTAAAATTGGATAAAATTTATATATTATAGTTATTATGTAATAATGTGAAAATAAAATTAAAATTTTCAATTAACTCCTATAATATTATGTAATGCATGTAAAAATAAAATTTAAGAGACTTTTTATTCTATATTTATTTATCAGTTTGACTTATTAATAAATAGACAAAATATCCAAAATTGTCCCAAAAATTCTATCTTGCTTGTAATCTCACTCCTCAAATTTAGTAAGCAGCCATAATAGTCCTAATTTTTAAAATGTTACACCAAAAGCATCCTTCTATGTGGCAAGTTAAGGATAAAGAAAGGGAAATGGCTGAATTGGCACATTAGGTGCTTTGTTGGCCTATTAATTGCCAATTTAGCCTAAACAACCCCATTTCTTGATGCACTCTAACAAATTGTCCATTTCATTTAACAAATAGTTAAAGCAGTTTTAAAAATAAACAAAAGGTAGGCATTAAATAAAAAATTAAGTAAATTACATTATGTTGTTTAATCGATGAAAAAGGAGACATCATTCAATGAAAAGGAAAAGTGAGATAGAGAAATGATTTTAACAATTAATGAAGCCCTAATCCACCATTAATGCGAAGCTTTGGTTGAAGTCAAAAGAAATTACATCTGTTGGAATAGAATATTGAACAAGTTAAACTACTCTTCAATTAAACTTCTAGGGTTTATAAAATGGTGGTCCCAAAAATGAATGCCTACCATTGTTGTCCATATACATGATTTCCTTTTCAATTTAATATGTATAGCAATTGTTAGTTAGTGTAAGGAATTCTATAGCTTTACTACAAGAATTTTATTTTTTTTACTTGGGTTTCATAGTTTAACAAAATAATTTGATTCCTTAGAACATTACGGTACAAAATTATACCTTCCAAATACTCTAATTGTTAAGAAAATTATAATGCAAAATCAAATCCTCCAAGTTAAACATTAATGAGTACACATACCATGATTGTTGGTAAACAAGCACAATTATTGTGAAATTATATATCCCTAAATTGATTTCCTTTAATTTTTTCTTCAATTAAATTGTGGAATAAAAGAAGTTAAACTATATTTTAACACCTTGTGATTTTTACATAAATTTCCTTCTTATCTTCTAAAAATTATTTTAAATAATTTTGTCTCTTAATTTTTGAAAAATACACAACATCACTCTAAAAAAATTCCATTAATTCTATGCTTTTGTTTGAAATATTATCTTAAATTTGCTTCTATTACAAGTAAATTTGCTTATATCATTGATGCTTAACCATATGTTTTAAATGTAACCCCCATTGCATTTAATACACACTAATGAAGTAAATAATTTCCTTTTGTTTGAATAATTTTGATTGCACAAAAAGAAAAAAAAACACAAGTGACATTTTCATGCTTCTATTTGAAGCAAAAATTTAAGGGTTCTTTAATTAAGTTTTACTTTATGGTTGCATTTATAATATTTTTTCCATCTAAAATAAACATAGATGTTATATTTTTCTAGTATCTAAAATGGCAATGGATGTCATATCCCAATGTGTCTAGAACTCATTTATTTTTCCACTATTGTAGAAACCATAGCCTATTATATATTATTAGTCTTCCATCGTGGAGGACACTTTGAAAGTAACCCCAATACTAGGTACATAGGGGGTGAGGTTGATGTTTAAGATAAACAAATGTAGACTACATCATAATACCAATCATTCTTAGGCTTTTTAAAGAACATGGGTACATATCATATAAGGAATGCTATTAGTTAAGCCTAGGGTTTGATTTGGACAATGAATTATACCCAATAAGATTTGATGATAATTGTTGGGATATCATAAATATGGCAAAGCATGCAGTTGAGATTAAGCTATACTTTAGACATAGCATTGAAGATGACATCCTATAAGTTAAGTGGGTTTTAAAATGTGTAAAGGGTTTAGAATAAATTTTTTTTGAATAAGTTGTCTAAAAGTAGGGGCTAAACATGAGGGTGAAGGAAACAATACCATAAATGAAGAATATAAAGGTGAAAATAAGAAAGATAGGAGTGGTTAGAGTGAATATGAAGACTATAAAGTGCAAAGGATAGTTATTCAAACCAAGGCTTGAAAAAGAAAAAGATAAAGATGCTATCTTTGCAGTAAACATTAAACCAGAACGTAATGTAAGAAGTAATACAAGAAGGAAGGTTGAAACTAAATAAATTGAAAATGGAGATAAAAAAGATGATGTTATTGGTAAGGTTTTCATTCAGTAAGATGTTGTCAGCAATCATGATGTAGAATCAAATAATACTTTCATTAGGAATGACAATTATGAGTTTGAAGAATTAAGAGGTATGCCAGCTTATCTGACAATGAAGGTAACAAAAATGGTTTAAAATACCCTCAATTTAACTTAAAAGTTGAATCTGGACAAGTGACATAAGAGTTAAGAATGCAATTTATAAGCCTAAATGTCTTCAAGGATGCTTGCATTCATTCACAATATTCTACTATTATCATCTAAGATACTTCAAATTTCATTTCATTTTTTAGTGATTTATGGACAAAATAAATTGGGAGTTTACATAAATGATGAAACTTGAATTTAATTTTGCTATTTAGAGGATCTTGAAGCTATTATTTTTCTAATTTATTGGTTGGTGTGCAATATGAGGTGCATATCAATTATGTTAGTTCAAAGGTATCAGAGGAAAATGGTTAACTATTTTATTTGGGTGGGATATCAAGATAATAATATCACTTTATTGTCATTTCCTTAGAATGTTTTGTCCTCATCATCCAAAATATTGCTCATTTCATTTTTCAATAATTTGGACAAATTATATTAAAAATTCACATAAATGATAAGATTTATCTCCAATTTTAGTGATACGAAGACTTTGAAATGATTACTTTAGTTATTAGTATTTTATTTATTTAATTATGGTAGAGCGCGATATCAGTCTGCACTGTTTTAAAGGCATCAAAGATAATGTTTATTTAATTTAATAATAAATGATATAGGATAAGTATCAGTTGCTTTGATATGAAGGCATCAGAAAATAATGTCTAGCTATTTTCTTTGGATTTTGTGATGGATGATATGGGGTAAGTTTGCATTGATCCAATGGCATCAAAGATAATATTTAACCATTCTCCTTAAGTGGAATATTCGGACAACCATATCGTTTTATGGTTATTCGTTCATGATATATCATTTCCATCATCAAATATACTTCGATTTTATTTTATTGTTTAGTAATTCTTAGACAAAATGAGTTGGGAGTTTGCATAAATAATGAAACTTGAATTTAGTTTTATTACCCAATGGATTTTGAAGTTATTATTATTTTAAGTTCTTAGTATTCTTCTACAGAGTGCAATATGGGGTAAGTGTCAATTGCATTACCTTAAATGTATTAGAGAAAATATTTAACTATTTTATTTGGATGGATTATCGAGACAATAATATCGCTTTACAGTCATTTGCTCAAAATATTTTGTCCTTGTCATCCAAAATATTTTTCATTTCATTTTATTTTTTAATGGTTTTGGATAAATTACATTAGGAATTCATACAAAGATAAAGGTGGACTCTAGCTCTAGCTTTAGTGGTAGGAAGATTTTCAAGTTATTAGTATTTTATTTATTTATTTACTATATAGTGGATGATTAAGGGTAATTATCAGTTGCATTGATATAAAGGCTTTGAAGATGATTTTAAATATTCTCTTTAGGTTTTATGGTAGATGATATGGGGATGAGTTTGTATTGATCCAATGGCATCAAAGATGGTATTTTTTTTATATATTGCAGAACAAAAAAATAAGATTAAACACCTGTCGTGTCATCTAATAGCTCGGATACCAAGTGATAGGGAAAATCAATGGGGGTGGTCCGATCTTCATGATGCAGGTAGATCAAGTAAATCAAAACATAATGAAAAGAAGGATATGAGCGCCACACTCCATAATTAAGGAAGGAAAATTAGGAGTGATAAACTCTGAATTTGGATGGTTTAATAACCTAGTGAATGCAAGTAGTTAACCAATGCTATAAGAAATATGACTTATTACTTAGACCACTTGTCTAACTACAAACACTAGTTAACCAATGCATACAACAAGGCACCTAGGTTGAAGCACAAATTGTGGACTTTTATGAATTTGAATCACCAATCTTATAAAAGAAGATTGACAAAGTAAGGTTTCACAAGAGCAAAAAAAGATAATATTCTCATACTTTGGAGAAGAAACACTCAAATTGGTATTATATTCATCAACTGCTGAATTCTAAGTTACATTCCTATTTATACTACTCTTAGGAAAATACAAATAGTAATTGTTGTACTTAGGAAAATACAAATATTTGACTATCATTAAATTAAAAATGAAAAATATCCTTATATTTTCCTTATTTGTTACACTCCCAATTAGGAAAATGTTTCCGGATTTGTTGTACTTCATATTAGAAAAATATCCAGATTCATTAAACACTATATTTGGAAAATATCTTCAAATTTATTGTGCTTCATATTAGGAAAATATGTCCACATTTGTTGCACTACGTAATAGGAAATTATCTCTTAATTTATAGCACTCCATATTGAAAAAATATATCCAGATTCGTTGCACTCCAAATATCTTCAGATTTTTGGGGCTTCGAAAGCAGCACTTTAGCTCTATTTGTTTCATCTACTTGGGCTCCTTGGGCCAAAATTGCATTTATATGGGCTCTAATTGCTTCTTGTATTCTTTTGAGCCTTCCTCTTGTCATTAGGCATTCACTTAAAGTTAACTCCTTTTCTACTTGAGCTTAATCATGCAAAGTGTTGGACTGGTTCATATAAGATGAACATGCCATAAAGGATGTAAATCCTTCGATAAGTGAAGAAGAAAATATGCCATAAGGAAGAATCCTTGATTAGTGATGATCAATGCCACAAAAGGTGAACCCTTTTGATAAGTCACAAGTTCATTCAAGAACTTAAGAAAGACACTCACCTAAATTCTCTAACTCCCAAATCTCAAATCTAATTTGTATAAGGAATAAGCCTCCTTATATAACTCTCTGAAACCCTAATTGAAAATGAGCTCAAAAGATAACATACTAGCCTAAAACTAATCCACTAACTTAAACCCAATAAAAGGGCCCTTAAATAACACTAAGTAACATAGTAAACATTTTAAAGTAAACTAAGCCTAAATACATTCATCATTAATTAAAGCCCAAATTGCTTTAAAATGACCTAAAACAAAATAAATATGAACCAAAGGCCTAAATGCTAAATTAAAGACTAAAACATCAAATAATTGTAAATAAATGCTGAGTGGCACCAATTAGGATAATAGCTTACGTGGCATTGATGTAGCGTCATCTCCTTGATGATATGGCACTAACTTAATAATAATGTGACACAATTGTAATGCACTTGATTAAGCTCTTCTCCTCTATCACTTTTATAAAATTAACTCCCCTTAGATTCACATCAATACTTAATCGAGAGAATTTGTGAGATCAAGTATTTTATTTTATTTTTTCACTAGCATGGCAGGAAATTAAGAAGATATTCTATAAGTAGGATTAGCCCCTATCCAAATGTAAGCATTGGTGAGCCATCTTGAAAGGTTGTTTGATCAAAAGTTAGAAGGAATTCATGATTAGTTAGAATAAATGGAGAATCAAGTTGTCACACAACGAAACCTTCAAAACAACTAAAGATGAGGTGAACAATCCTATGGAGATGTGGAGAGCATATATAAGGAGGATGAATTTGATGATTACCAGCCATGAAGAAGGAGGCCTAATCGAGAAGAACCAAGAAGGCATAGAAACAAAGAAGAAAACCTTGGAGGAATTAAAATCAAAGTTCCTTCATTTTAAGGCAAAAATGATCCAGAGGCATATTTAGAGTGGGAGATATGAGTTAAATAGATTTTCTCATGCCATAACATGCCCATAAGAAACCATGACATAAGGTGCTTCAAGTGCCAAAGGAAAGTATATATTTGAAGCGAGTGCTCCAACAAATGCACTATGATCACCAACCACCATGGTGATTGGGAAACTGAGGAAAAAACCACTGAGGAGGAAAAAGAGCTATCTAATGATGATGAAAAAAGTGCCGAAGAAGGAGAACTCCTAGTGGTTAGAAGAGTACTCAGCATTCAAATAATGTAGGAAGAGAATAACTAAAGAGAGAACTTGTTCCACACACGCTGCTTAATTCAAGATAAGATATGTAGTGTAATTATTAACGATGCAAGTTATAGCAATGTGACAAGTATTGAATTACTAGAGAAGCTAAACCTACCTATACTCAATTATTGATGGTAAAAGCATCCTTTAGATTTAATGCCTTTACCTTGATGTAAAATTATATTGGATCATTCCAAAATTTAGCAAATCCAAAAACAAAAATAGAAAGTTATTTGTGCCACACTCCAAAAGAGGAAGAATGGGAATGATAAGTGATGATGAACATGCCACAAAAGATGTAAATCTTTGGATAAATAAAGAAGAAAACACATCACAAGGAAGAATCTTTGATTAGTGATGATCAACGCCACAAAAGGTGAACCTTTTTGATAAGTCACAAGTTCATTCTAGAACTCAATAGAGACACTTAACCAAATTCTCGAACTCCTAAATCTCAAGTCTCAAATCTCAAATCTTAAATATGAGTTGTATAAGAAACAAGCCTCCTTATATATTTCTCTAAAACCTTAATTGAAAATGGGTTCAAATAACACCATATTAACCCAAAACTATTTTATTAACCTAAATCCAATAAAGGGCCTCTAAATAACTTTTAGTAACATAGTAATGTTTTAAAGTAAAATGGATCTAAATATATTTAGCCTAAATTAAAGCCCAAAATATTTTAAAAATACGTGACACAAAATAAATGCAAACTGAAAGTTCAAATGCTAAATTAAAGCCCAAAACATCAAATAATAGTAAAAATAGGATAAAGTGGCACTAACTAGGATAATGGCTGATGTGGCATCATCTTTTGGATGATATGGTAGTGATGTGGATTATGATTGATGTGGCACCATCTCATTGATGATGTGGCACTAATTTGATGATGATGTAGCACAATTTTAATGCATTTGATTAAGCTCTCCTTTTATCTTATTTCTTTATGATTAACTCCCCTTAGATTCATATCATTCCCCTTCTCTTCAAAAAGATTCGTCCCCGAATCTTCAAAACTTACATCAAAAAGAGAAAGATTAGAATCATCAAAAGAAGCACTCACATTAAACTCACCATGAGAATTCAAATTAAGAAAATAACTATTGTCTCTTCATAACTTGGAGTGAATCATATCTACTTAGATGTAGCTAGAATTCCATTGGATTTGGAACACTTCCTTTTCCACTCACGCAACCACACAAATCAAATATAAAATAAGAGTCAACAATCTCATGCAAGCATATAAAATTATCAATTATAACAAGTTTGTCAGTGAAAGCATATAGAACTTCATTCCTTAAAAGCTTTCCATAAAAATTAATCAAACAATAAAAGCTCTTAATTTCACTAACAAACTTAAGTGGAGACTATTCTTTAATTATTTTTACTTTTACTTCATTAACCTCTATTCCTATGACACTCAAAGTATGATTCAAATAAATAATTCTTTTCGTGTAAAATAAGCATTTCACACATTTAGCATATAAGAATTCAATTCTCAAAACCATGAAGACACATTTTAAATGCTCAACATGCTCATTCAAGATTTCATCATGTACAAGAAAATTATGTAGATGTGGTAACTCTTTCCAAATCTTTAAGTTTCAAAACAATAAGGAGATCCATCCTTTAGGCTCATGAAAATAATAAAAACCAATAACAATACATTTATTCTTAAAAATACTCAAAACAAGAAAGTAATAAAAACTCACAAAAAACTTGTAAGTAAAAACATGTAAACTCATCACAAGGATTTTATATGAATAAACCTTAACAAATTTATTTAAAGAAGTATGAAAAACATGATTCATTAAGCTCACAAAAATACTTGGTACATTAGACAAACCAAGAAGTAAAGACAACCATTCATAGAAACCATGTTTTACTTTGAAACTATTTTTATTTTCAATATCTTTTCTTAAGGACATTTGATGATATCTCCATTTCAAACTATGTTTAGAGAACACAAAAGGGTTATGCATCACATTAAACACAATATCAAGGGGATCCTTAATGCCAAAATATTTTATCAAATCATATCCATGGACTTCTCTACTAAACAGATTCTTATGAGAACTTTTTGGCACACACGCGTTGTTCTTTCCACATAAAAATTTATTATGCATAAAAATGTCTTTAAAAATCATTTCCTCACGAGCATCAACATTTGAAACACCATCACTAAATAGAAGAGTAGAAAAACTAATTAAAGGAATAACAATATTAAGTAAAGAATTAGAAAGACTATAATCATTTACATACAAAATTCTAATATGTTCAACACCCAATAAATTTTTATGTAAAGTAGAGATGAAAGTATTCCTCTAAGATAATATATCAACCATCATAATAATGTTACCTTGCTCTAATTAGGGCATTTTCCTTCTCACACATAGTAACTCTTTAGAAGATTCTTTTGGAAGCCCTTCTTGAAATTCTTTCAAAATAGCATCATAAGTATTTGATAAAACAATCTCGAGATTATTAATGTTTTCATAGACTTTCTTATACAAGATAATTGGCCTAGAAATATGGAAAATACTCTTTATCCCGCTTGCTTTTCTAATAACTCTCAAATTTTGTTTTCCCTCTTTTCCGACACAATCATTCTTTTTCACTTAACACAATTTTTCTTTCACTCTTTTCTACTCTCTTCTCCTTTCTATTATTTTCTTCCTTTTTTCTCTCATATTCTTCTCTCTTTTTCATTTTTGTTCTTTTCTCATCTTCTTCTCTCTTTTTCTTTTTCATCCTCAATTAATCCTCATACACTTGTTTTAGGGTTAAAGGATTGAGTTTTATTTTTCTTCCATTCATTTCAAAGCTATATATGTTGACGACTTTATTATGTGTAACCTTCCTATCAAATTGTCATGGTCTTCCAAGCAATAAATGGCAAGCATTCATAGGAGCAACATCACATAGCAACTCATCTTAGTATTTACCAAGGATAAAAGAAATCAACACTTGTTGTGTAACCTCTATTCCTTCATTATCATTCAACCATTGCAACTTGTATGGAGTAAGATGTGGCAAAGTAGGCAAATTTAACTTCTCCACCATGTAGATACTAGCAACATTAGCACAACTTCCACTATCTATGATCACATTGCATGTCTTACCCTTAATGTTGAATCTAGTATGGAATATATTATCCTTTTGATCTTCACTTTCTTCCTTAACTTATTCTCTTAAGACTTTTTAAATCTTTAATTCTCTCTTGAGTGGGCAATCAATGGCATGATGACAAGTGCTTACCATGCTTCAAGAATTTGAAGCACTTGTCCTTAGAATGCCTTTGAAGCTTTTTAACTTTATCTTTTCTCTTAGACACTTCTTCTTTAAGCTTTGATGATGATTCTTTTTTAATTCATAAAAAGGATTCAGACTTGTATGGAATAACTTTGTTTTTATTCTTTTCAACATTCCCTTCCTAAGATTTACATAAGGAACTATAATGGCAGCCATGGATGAATTTTTCCCTTATAATAGCCTTCATCTCTTCCCAAGTAGCAATAGGCTTTGCACCCTTTCTTCTTCTAGCTAAATCAAGTTGATCCCACTAAATATTAGCATAATCACTAAATTGATAAGTAACAAGCCTTACTTATATCTCTTCAGAATAATGGTGATAAGCATATATTGATTCCATCTTCTTTTCCACTCTAAGCAGGCTTTAGGACCATTCTTCCCCTAAAACAAAAGAAATTTCTTTTTACTACTTTGAAGATTTGAAGCTATTCCACCACTTCTTTCTCTATCTCTGTCATTCCTATCATCTCTTCTTTTATCTCTTTTTACATCATCATAATACATTTTTTCTCTTTTACTCTTTTTATTTTTATTTTTAACTCCTTCTTCTTTAATACATCTCTCATTTTGTCTTCTATCTCCTCTTTCTTTTTCACTCCTCTCACCATGTTGGCTCTTTTAAGATTGTCTACTTTCAAACTTTTTAAGCATTTCATTAGATTTTTTTATAATTTGTAGCAAATCTTCCCGTATGCACCTATCATTATTTTTCATATTACCTCATAACATCATTGAATGATAAACTTGCAAGAAAGATTAGATAAAAGAAAAGAACTCACAACTCACTTATTTTAGAACACTCACCCTTGTGTTTGCATTTTAATTTAGGCTTTTATCCTCAAATGAACTCATACACACGATTGCCTTTTTTTGCTTTTTCCCTCTTTCCCTCTTGTTATTCTTTGAGAACTAGGAGACATAACTAAATAAGATTAAACAAATATGGTAATCCATATCACCAAACAAAGTTTACACAATTTGAAGAATCAAACAAGACAATCAAGGAACAAGAAATGGAAATTGAAGAATAGAAACTTATAAGGACTCAAAGATTTAAAATCAAACCATTGAAGAAAAGAAATAAATAAGACTTAAAATAAAGACCTAATAATGAAAAGAGCTACTAATTTGAGAACTCAATTAATTGAAAAAGATAATAAATAATTAATTTCAAAATAAAAAGTTTAAATGTGACTAGAGTATATCAAGAACCAACAATAACTAAAGGCAAACTACTTCTTCTCTTTTAATTTTTTTTTCACTTTATTTTCAACAATTCAACACTTATTTTTCTTGTCTCTTCTTCATAGGTTACCTTTTAATTCACTTACTTGGCTTTTTACCTTTGTTTCTTGTTATTTTTTTTCTTGCCACATGTTTTTGCTTTGTAACTCAATACAAATTCTACCAATCTTCATATTATTCTTACATTTGTTTAGTGATGATCAATGCCACAAAGGGTGAATCTATTTGATAAGTCATAAGTTCATTCTAGAACTCAAGAGAAGCACTCAGTCAAATTCTCTAACTCCCAAATCTCAAGTCTCAAATCTCAAATTTGAGTTGTATAAGGAACAAGTTTTTTTATATAACTTTCCAAAATCCTAATTGAAAATGGGCTTAAATGACACTATATTAGCCCAAAACTATTTTACTAACCTAAACCTAATAAAGGGCCTCTAAATAACTGCTAGTAATATGGTAATGTTTTAAAGTAAAATGGGCATAAATACATTCAGCTTAAATTGAAGCCTAAAATGGTTTAAAATGACATAACCAAAATAAATGTAAACTAAAAGTCCAAATGCTAAATTAAAGCTTAAAACATTAAATAATAGTGAAAATAGGTTGAAGTGGCACCAACTAGGATAATGACTAATGTGGCATTGATATGATGTCATCTCCTTGATAATGTGGCACTAACTTGATGATGATGTGACATAATTCTAATACATTTGATTAAGTTTTGCTCCTATCTCACTTCTTTATATTGATTCCTCTTAGATTCATATCATGCCTATTGATGAGAGGTAAAGTTTAGATGGGAAAAGGAAAGCAGATGTGATTCACAAGTTATACGAGCAAGCCAAATTGAATATTGAGAAAAAGGCACAATGATATGCCAAATAAGCCAACAAAGGGTAAAAGAAGGTAGTATTTCAACCAGGAGATTGGGTATGGATACATATGAGGAAGGAAAGATTTCCAGCTCAAAGAATAAGTAAATTGCAACTAAGAGGAGATGGTCCTTTTCAAATGGTGGAGAAAATCAATGAAAATATTTACAAATTGGATTTACCAAGTGAATACAATGTTAGTGCCTCTTTTAATGTTGCTGATCTTTCTCCTTTTGATGCAAGATTTGAAGATTTGAAAACAAATCATTTCAAAGAAAGGGAGGATGATGTGAATTCCAAAAGTGAAGAGGTACTTCCACATTTATTGGAAGATCCAATGACAAGATTTAAGGTTAAAAAGATCGATTTAAGGGCTTATGGAAAGAGTTTGGATGCTTGAAGAAGCTATATTAGGAGAACATAATAGAATTATAAGTTATATTTCAACTAATTAGCCCTAAGTGATGTGAACTTCAAGAAGTGGTCAATCATAAGGAAGTGAGCCTGAAGAAGGCTATTTAAGAATATTTATGATGCCACATCAGCACCACATCAGCTATAAGCCATGACACTGCCACATTGTTATGGAGATGGTGCCACATCATTGCCATATTAACTGTAGCCCTAATTGACGCCACCTCATCTCATTTTCTATTATTTGGTGTTTTGGCATTTGGGCTTTTAATTTGTATTTATTTTGTACTGCATTACTTTAAAGTATTTTGGGCCTATTTAGGGGGTATTTGAGCCTATTTTTCAATTAGGATTTTAGAAAGTCATATAAAGAAGCTTGTTCCTTATTCTAGACAGATTTAGACTTTAGATATGAAAGCAAGTGGATTGCTTATAAGGGTTTCCTCTTTAATTTCTTCTATGAACTTAAAGACTTATCAAAGGGATTATGGTATTAAATATATCTCTTATTGCTTCCAATTTCATTTTTTTTTCCGAAGCATTGTGAGAATATCATTCCTTTTTTTGTTGCATTTGATTTTGGATAGATCCACCATAATTTTGTATCATATTCTTCATCTTTTGGAGTGTGGTGTGAATACCCTTCTATTTTGTTTTTGCATTTGTTGAATTTTGGGATGATCCAACATAATTTCACATTATCACTACTTGTACTTGTTGTTCATTTGTGAGAGTATGCCTAAATGCTTTCAAACATGCAATTATTCAAGATATTTTCCTTAAATGAGTGCTCATGTTATTTTCTAACTTCTTCACGTAATTCTCAAACCTTAAAATTAATGCTCTTTATTTCTCCAATAAAATAAATTCATACTTTTCGTTGGCTTTGTCCTATATGGCTTTAGCACTTTCAAGCATGGAGAATTCCACCATATGATCGTCAACCATTGCATTAAGTAAAGTGATGCATGCTATGGTGTTTTTCTTTTTGAAACCATCATACTCTATCAGAGGAGCATTGAGGTTCTTCAACTACTTTGGTTAGGACATCCAAGACATCTTATTCTATAAGAATCTAGACATTTTGTTGCTATTTATTATAAATTTTACCATTCAACTTTAGGTCTTTATTTAACTCAACAACAATGCTCTTTGTAGCACTTGCCATTTATATATGCAATTAAGTGCCATATTCAGCAGATTCATCATAACTAGACATTTTATTATCTAAAACAGAATAATATAATCTATTCATGCTAAATGTACTAAAAGTAAAGTAAGACTATACAATTAAGTCCATTTTCACATGAATACATCTATATTATTCAATTTTCCTCATTCTAAATGCCTAACAAAAACTCATGTTACAAAGTTTTGATGCATGTTTCCATATGAACTCATCAAATTAACACACGAAGTGACATCATCCAACACATTTGAATGAATTTAAAGAATCACATAAACATGCATCATAAACAACATGTTAATCACAAAAGCATGCATGTGACTTATTCTAAAACATATTCCAACTAATTATCCAAAATCATTCATGTGGCTTATTCTAAAACATATTCAAACTAATTATTAAGAATCACTCTTATTTTCATGAAACATATAAAGAATTATTGACTACATCATGTTCCATTACTCATTTTTATTTTACATTATATATAAACAAATCAGTATTTTAAATTGATCTTCAAATATGCCAAAACATTCCAAAAACATCAAGGAATTATTCAAACATCATTGAACATATTAGATAATCATTTTTTGATCATAATCATATGTATTACCTAGATAGAAGATTTAAAAAAGGATAAAAGTGCAAGTCTGCACTTATTGCATGCCCATTACAACAATATATGTTCAAAAATGAGAAAAATTATTTTTTTTATTTTCATGTTTCATCACTCCAAAACACATGGAAATATATTAATTATTATAAAATCCATCTATTCAACCAAAGCTCTGATACCACTAAAAGGAATTATCAGGTAATTTCATAAATAATCATAGGATCAAGGATACTTACTTGTCCTTTGTAGAATTAATTATGGTATAATTGAATATGATGGAAGAAAGAACACAATCAATCACCAAAGGCCAAACTTGCAATCAACTTCTATTAGAGTGAAGACAAGCACTTGTTCACCACCTTTCTTATAGAATCTTGTGTAAATTAAAACTAGATCTTAATGGAAAGGGACCATTAATAGAAAGAATGTTTTTCTTTTGAATTCTCTATATATTGCACTACTTAAATTGCTACTCACAAGGCCTATTTATAGGCTGCTAAATGTCTCTTCACAAATGGTCACAATTATTGGAAGAGACATGTTACTTTATTTGAAAGGAAATGGCTTCTCACCAAAGATCACTACCTTCTAAAGAAACATGTGAATTCAATGAAAGGAAACAATTATTGGTAGCCAATAATTACCTTTCATGTTAGCAATATTTAGATTGTGACACTTATTAACAATCTAATGATGACACTTGTCATCCTTCTATTGATCCACATAATGATGATTTGTCACACATTTGTGCCACATCATCTAGTCCACCTAGCTATCTTTACTAGTATCACTCCACCTCAGCTAAATGTCACTTATCTAGCTGGTGTGAGCTAGGGTGAGCTAATCATGAACTCTTATAAGCTAACTTCAACTAATCCAAGCTAGCTCAGATTAGTTTGAGCTATTTGTGAGCTGAGTTGAGGTTTATTAAACTTATTTCTACGCATTTTACTATTATGCCAAACCTATTAAGTCATTCTTGTGCATCTATTTCTATGTGCACACATGTTCACATAAATCCAATAACTTCCACTTGCACCAGATTAACATAGTAATAAGTTGTACTTATGCATTTGATGCTAATATCTAGAGAAATTCCTACACTATCATGTCTCATTGATTAGGATTTCTATTGCCTATCCATCCTATCCCTTATTTCTCTAAAAACTAAATTGAAATGTTTAAACTATTATTGTATAGCTTTTAAAATAAACTCTATGTTCTATGGATCTCAAGCACTTGGTGTCTCCTCCTTATTTGCCATTTTGAAAGCTACCAGAAAATTTGTTAGAAAATGAATTCCTCACACACTTTCTCATGTGTTTGTTCTCAAAAGATGTCACTCAACCCTTGTGCATCACTCTTATATATGCTTTTTTTACGATAATGGTCTCACACTCTAATGTGAATTCTAAAAGTGAAGAGATACTTCCACATTTATTAGAGGGCCCAATAACAAAAGCTAAGACTAAGAAGATCAAGGAAGGATTCCAATGGCTTATGGAAAGAGTTTGGATGCTTAAAAAAGTTAGATTAAAAGAGAACAACAAAATTATAAAGTGCATTATAGTTAATTAGCCCTAAGTGATATGAATTATAAGGAGGGGTCCCACACCACTGCCACATCATCAAGAGATGGAGCCACATTAGCACTAATTCAACCACAATCCATGTCACTGCTATATCATCAAAAAGATGGTGCCACATCATTGTCACATCAACTATAGTCCTAATTGGCGCCACCTCATCCTATTTTCTATTATTTAGTGTTTTAGGCTTTAATATAGTATTTAGGCTTTTAATTTATGTTTATTTTGTGCTACATCATTTTAGAGCATTTTGGGCCTATTTGATGCAATTTAAGCCCATTTTTTCAATTAAGGTTTTAGAAAGTCAAATAAGGAAGCTTGTTCCTTATTCTAGACAAATTTTGACTTTTGAGAATACAGTAAACTGATTGCTTATGAAAGTTTTCTCTCAAAATTCTTGTATGAACTTGAAAATTTATCAAAGGAAATTTAACCTTTATGGCATCAAATATATCTCTTATTATTTCCAATTTATTCCTCTTTTTTTAAGCATGGTAAGAATACCCTTCTTTTTTTATGATTGTATTTGATTTGGAATAAATCTAACATAATTTTACATCACACTCTCTAGCCTTTTTTCATTCTTAGTCTTTTCTATTAGTTTTTCAAATAAACTAATCAGACTCAATCAAAAACTATTAGAAATTCTTGTAGAATTTTAATCAAACAGTTCAAGAGAAAAAATAAAAGTGGATGTTCAGAAAAAAACCCAAGGAATTCTAGAATGAGAAATTAAAATAAGGTTTCTGGAGTTTTACCCCAAATCAAAATCAATCAGCATAATTCTTTTTCTTTTTATTCTTTATTACTTTTTTCGCCTTATTTTCTTTTTTTCAAGATATTTTATTTTTTTATCCTTTTTTTGTTCCAAAATGTAAAAAAAATCCTAGAAAGAAGGAATAGAATCTGGAGATGAAGAGTTATAGAGATGGAAGAACAAATGCAAAATAAGAATAATAGAATTACAGAGTAAGAATTAAAAGGATAAAACCTAGTCTTAGTCCGAAGTTCTGATACCAAGATGGTGCAAACCCAAGAAGGTATAAAACCTATGAACCCATAGCCAATTTAAATATACTCACCCTAAGAACACTAAGAATCAAGTTTGGTGATCCACTTGAACCTTTGAGCACAAAAAACAAAGACCCAAAGTGTTGATGACACCATAAGGTTGATCAAATCTTAATAAGTCAAAAAGTTCAATTAAGAACCATAAAGAAAACACCTTTTATATCTAGAAAAGGATAACTTTCATTTAGCAAAAGTGTGATTACAAAAGATATGGAGATGTGATTTTGTAGACCATATATCTTAGGAATAGAAAAACCTAGAAATATGACTAATTGACCTAGCCCATCACGAAAATAAAAAGACATATTATCTAACATAACTAAAATTTATGTAAACATAACAGCTAATTATAAACCATTATTTTCAGCCCAAAATAACATAATTCAACCCAATTGAGTGTGCCTTATTCCTTGGTCCAAGCTCTTTAATTTGTATTATTCTAGCCCAAAATTCATTTTATAACTCCATTTTTAGCCCAAATAATACTAAGAACATGATGTGAACTAAGGAAAGTCAATCATAAGGAAGTAAAATAAGAGATGAACTTAATCAAGTGCATTAAAATTATATCACATCATCATCGAATTGGTGTCACATCATCGCCATATCATCAAAGAGATGGCGCCACATCAATGTCACATCAGCCATTATCCTAATCGGTGCCATTTCAACTGATTTTCACTATTATTTGATGTTTTGAGCTTTAATTTAGCACTTGAATTTTTAGTTTGCATTTATTTTGTATCATGTCATTTTAAACCATTTTAGGCTTTAATTTAGGCTAAATGTGTTTGGGCCCATTTTATTTTAGAATATTATCATGTTATTAAGAGTTATTTAGAGGCCTTTTACTAGGTTTATGTTAGGGAAATAGTTTTGGGCTAATGTGATGTGAATTTAAGGGGAATCAATTATAAGGAAGTGAGATAGGAGGAGAACTTAATCAAATGTATTAGAATTATGTCATATCATCATCAAATGTATTAGAATTATGCCATATCATTATCAAGTTAGTGCCACATCATTGCCATATCATCAAAGAGATGGTGCCAATTCATATCACTACCACATCATCCAAGGAGATGGCGCCACATCAATGCCATATAAACTATAATCTTAATTAGCGTCACTTAAATCCATTTTACTATTATTTGTTGTTTTGGACTTTAATTTAGCATTTGGGCTTTAATTTGTGTTTATCTTGTCTTTCTAAAGCATTTTGGGATTTACTTTAGGTTGAATGTGTTTTAGCCCATTTTACTTTCATTTACCATGTTTCTATGTTAGTTAAAGTCATTTAAAGGCCCTTTTATTGGGTTTAGGTTAGTAGAGTAGTTTTAGGCTTGTTTGTTAACTTTTTTAGCCCATTTTCAATTAGAGTTTTAGATAGCTATATAAGGAGACTTGTTCCTTATACAAATCATATTAGAGATTTAAGATTTAAGATTTGGGAGTTAAAAATTTTGGCTAAGTGCCTATTTTGAGTTCTTGAATAAACTTTTGACTTATCAAAAGGATTCACCTTTTGTGGCGTTAATTATCACTAATTAAGAATTCTTCCTTGTGGCATGTTTTCTTCTTCACTTATTAAAGGATTTACATCCTTTATGACGTGTTCATAATCACTCATCGTTCCCGTTCTTCTTTTTCTAGAGTATGTCATGAATACCCTTTTATTTTTATTTTTAAATTTATTGAATTTTAGGACGATCCAACATAATTTTCACATCATCATACGGTATCATTTGAGCCCATTTTCAATTAGGGTTTTAGTAAAGAGGCTTATTCCTTATATAAATCGAATTTGAGATTTGAGATTTGGGAGTTTTAAATTTTAGAGAATTTAGCTGAATGCTTCTTTTGAGTTCTTGAATGAACTTGTTACTTATCAAAGAGATTAACCCTTTGTAGCATTGATCATCACTAATCAAGGATTCATTCGTATAGCGTGCTTTCTTCTTCACTCATCAAAGGATTTATATCCTTTATGGCATGTTCATCATCACTTATTGTTCCCATTTTATCTTCTGAAGTGTGACATGAATACCCTTCTATTTTTATTTTTTATTTATTGGATAATGGGACGATCCAACATAATTTCACACCATTTGGTATTTAGAACAAGGTTTCTAAATTCAAGTTTCACATCTTTTTAATTTTTGGACTGTTCATATCACTGTTCACGACGGTACTGTTCACATCACTATTCACCCATTCATGTCCTATTTCTTCATTCCCACCATGTTTTAATTTTGTTTTTATATCTATTTCTCTTCTAATTTCAGTCGTGTTCAATTCATGTGTTTTAATTTAGGTTTACTATTAAATTTGAGTTATCTTTTATTTTTGCCTTCTATATATTTGATAAGTTATCCAAGTCAGTTGTAACTCTGAATTTACTTCAATACTTGGTACCTTCTTTGTTTTGTGTTATCTTTTGTTATTTAGTGCAAATTTTGGTCTAAATGTTGGTATAATGAATGATAGGTGCATTGGACATGCTTGTTAAAAGTTCAAAATGAAGAAGTTCAGCTTGCAATAACCAATTGCCATATTCTAATAATACAATATTGAAGTGCTATAATTAAATATAGTAATTGATTAAGACAAAGCAAAGAGCACCAAGTTTGAATTGTGTTAATAGCCTTGTAATTAGTAAAACTGGTGTAGAATGGTGAATTTGTGTTGGAGAAAAAAAATCAAGAACAAAATAAAGAATGGTACTAAGTAGTAGTGAGTTAGAAGGCAAAAATAATTTACAAGAAAAAAAATAGTAAGAAACAAAGAAGAAAAAGCCAAGTGAATCAAAGGCAACTTACAAAGAAGAGGCAAGAAAAATAAAGTACTGAATTATTGAAAATAATTGGAAACAAAATTAAAAGAAAATAAGTTGTTTGTTTTTAGTTATTAGTTCTTAATATGCTTTAATCACACTTGAACTTCTCTTTTTGACATTTATTGTTCAGTATCTCTTTCAACTAATTAAGTTCTTAAATCAGCACCTCTTTATCTTGTATTGTTCCTACCTATTATTTTGAGTCCCAATTAGTTTCCTTTTATGAAATTTTCATTATTGAGTATTAGTTTTAAGTCTTGTTTATTTCTTTTCTATAATTGTCTAATTACAAATATGAGTCCTAATTAGTTTCTACTCTTGGAATTTTCATTTATTATTTCCCTAATTGCCTTGTTTGATTCTTGAAATTTTATTAACTTTAATTAGTGATACCGATTGCTACATTTATTGAATCTTATTTGGTTGTGTCTCCTAATTCTTAAAGAACAATAAGATGGAAAGAGTGGCAGAATGGGAAAAGGTAAGAGTGTATGAGCTCATTTGAAGGTTTTTAAAGAGTGCAAATATGAGTGTAAGTGTTACAAAACAAGTAAGTTGTGAGCTTTTCTTATGAGGTTCTTTCTTTACCTAACCTTTCTTTCAAGTTTATCATTTAAGAATGTTAGGAGGTAGTGAAAAAAATATTGATAAATACACATGGAAAGACTTGCTACAAGCTATAAAAAAATCTAATGAAATACTTAAAATGATTGAAAGTATATAGTTTCAAAAAAGTTGACATGGTGAAAGAGGTGAAAAAGAAAGAGGAGATAAAAGACAAAATAAGAGATATATTGAAGAAGGAGTTAAAAATAAAGATGAAAAAAGTAAAAGAGAAAGAGTGTATCATGTTGATGTAAAAAAATATGAAAGAAAAGATGATAAGAGTGGAGGAGATAGGCAGAAAAGTGGTGGAATGACTTCAAATCTTCAAAATGGCAAAAAGAAATTTCCTTTATTTCAAGGAAAGAATGATCCTAAAACCTACTTAGAGTGGAAAAAGAAGATGAAATCAATCTATGCTTGTCACCATTATTCTGAAAAGACAAAAGTGAGACTTGCTATCTATCAATTTAGTAATTATGCTAACATTTGGTGGGATCAACTTGATTCAACTAGAGGAAGAAATGATGCAAAGCCTATTGCTACTTGCAAAGAGATGAAGGCTATTATGAGGAAAAAATTCATTCATGGCTACCATTCTTGTGAGGGGAATGTTGAAAAGAATGAAGACAAAGTAGCTCTATACAAGTCTAAATCCTCTTTAAGAATTAAAGGAGAATCATCATCAAAGCCTAAACAAGAAGTTTCTAAGAGAAAAGATAAAGTTGAAATGCTTCAAAAGCATTCTAAGGACAAGTGTTTTAAATGCTTGAAGCATGGTCATCATGCCATTTATTATCCATTTAAAAAAGCATTAAAGATTCAAAAAGCCCTGAAAGAACAAGCAAAGGAAGAAAGTGAAGAGCAAAAGGAGAATATCTTCTCAAGGACAAGTACTTCAAATGCTTGAAGCATGGTCATCATGCCATTGATTATTCACTCAAGAGAGCATTAAAAATTTAAAAAGCCTTGGGAGAACAAGAAAAGGGAGAATATCGTCCATAATAAATTCAACATTAAGGGAAAGATGTATAATGTAGTCATTGATAGTGGAAGTTATACTAATGACCCCAATACTTATATGGTAAAGAAGTTAAATTTGCCTACTTTGACACATCCTACTCCATACAAGTTATAAAGGATTAAATGATAGTGATAGAATAGAGGTTACATAATAAGTATTGGTTTCTTTTATCCTTGGTAAATATCAAGATAACTTGTTATGTGATGTTGCTCCTATGAATACTTGCCATTTATTGTTTAGAAGACTATGACAATTTGATCGGAAGGTTACACATGATGGAGTCATCAACATATATAGTTTTGAAATGAATAGGAGAAAAATAAAATTCAATCTTTTAACCCTAAAACAAGTGTATGAGGATCAATTAAGGATGTAAAAGAAAAGAGAGGAAGAAGAAAAGAAAAAGAGAGAAGAAAATGAGAAAAGAGAAAAAATGAAAAAAGGAGAAGAAAGTCAAAGAAAAAAAGAAGAAAAGAATAGAGAGTTGAAGAGAGTAGAAAAGTGTGAAACTTATAAGAAGAAAGAGAATGATTGTGGAAAGGAGAGTGAGAGAAAAAGATAGTGATTGCATGGGAAAAAAAAGAAAACAAAATTTGAGAGTTGTTAGAAAAACAAGTAGGATAAAATGTGTTTTCTATATTTCTAGGCCAATTGTCATATACAAGAAAACCTTTGAAAATTCTAACAATCTTGAAATTATTTTGCTAAATACTTGTGATGTTGTTTTAAAAGAATCCCAAGAAGTGCTTTTAAGAGAATCTTCAAAGGAGTTACCATATTTGAGAAGGAAAATGCCCTAATTGGAGCAAGGTAACAATATTGTAATAGTTGATATATTGCCTTGGAGGTACACTCTCATCTCTACTTTGTATAAAAATTTATTAGGTGTTGAATGTTAGTTTATGTCCTAAGAGCCAATCATAGAGATGATTGCAATATTACACAACGTATTATGCTTCATTTTGGCAATATAATTATTTTTATTTTATTTTATTTTATTTTATGTAAATTATAACTTAAATATAATAATTGTCCTTAGAATAACTTTGCTATTCTTAAAATGCCCCTAATCAAGTATTATTACGAAAATGATAGTAATAATATATCGAGACTAGTGTGTATAGTGATTGATGATTATGAATCATGGATATGTGATGTTAAGTTAATATATGAGTACATTATTAGTGAATAATGTACTGGACTGACCTATTATGAGAATACTATATGGATAAATGTGTCATTAGTTATTCTCATATGACAATAAATGCACATAGTCCTTTGACCTGAAGTCACTACGGTTACCTACATGAGAAGTTACTCATTTTGATATCATTCTATGTCACCTTTAATCAAGATGACGAGTAGGGTTTTAATTAGGTGTGTCAAGAATCATGTAGAGGAAAGTGAGTGATGTAGATGATATTTTGTTACTCTTGTATAAAAGAGAGATATCCTTAGACCCCTTGATTGAATGAGACTTAGAAATGCAAGGCCATGCTCAATTGGATCAATATGTGATATTGATCATTTATTTTAAGTTTAATCAGTATAAAAAAATATAAATTAAATATTGACAAGGATGACATACTCCATACCTCCAGTTCGATTTAGATATTGTTACAAAAGGGATTATGATACAAAGCGTTGATCACATATTAGGTGGATGTAGAATTACAAATATTCTTACTACTTGAGTGGTAATGATATATTGTTAGATACCGCTCATAGTCTATAGCCTAATAATGAGTCATTAGCAATGTAGTAAAAACCTATAAGATCATACAAAAGGAGTTGGAATGAGATAATAATTGATTAGACTTTAACTGGATTAAAATCCAATTAATTGGACTTATTTTCATGCATATCTATTATTATTAAGATAATAATATTTTTTCACGTAATATATATATAATATTATGTGATATTAAAGTAATATCAAATAATTATGTTATTAGCTATTAGATAATTATATGCCAATTTAATATTAGATAATTATATTATGAGATAATACTATTATCTAATATTATATAATTAATAGATAAGTCATATCTCTCCTTACTCTCTCTATCTAATATTAGATAATTAATAGATAAATCCTATCTCTCCCCACTCTCTCTATGATAAGGATAACATGATAGTTGTTAAGTTTGATTAAGATTCTTTTAAAGCATTATCCTAGTAGGACTAGGATTGTGATATGTCTTAGTTTTAAAAAAAAGGACTTGAAAGCAGCACTTGCAAAAACGCACATATGCTTCCATCAAATCCTAAATCACTCACAAAACACCCAATCCTAATTGTAGTGAGAGAGATAAATCCTAGTAACATTGTGGAGGGGAGAAGTTGTTGTTCACTTCGTGTGGATACCGTAGAGACGCTGTACTTTTGACCGACGTTTGATTCATCTGTTCTCTCAAGGATTTGTTTAAAAAGAATATGAGCACAAATAAGGTAAAACTCTAAGACTGATTTATGCCCCCTTTGCATGGATCTTAAGTAGGATTTAGATTAAAATTTAAAAAAATTTCACTGTGTATGTTGATCCAAAATCTAACATTGAAATTTTGCTTGTAAATGATTATAGTCTTCTTAGTTCTTCACTCAATATTGTTATTCCTTTAATTGATTTTGGTACTCTTCTATTTAATAATGGTATTTCAAATGTTAATGCTTGAGAGGAAATAGTTTTTAGAGACATTTTTGGGCATAATATATTTTTGTGTGGGAAGACCAACTTGTGTGTGCCTAAGAGATCTCTAAAGGATTTGTTTGGTAGAGAAGTCCAAGGATATAATTTGATAAAATGTTTTGGTTTTAAGGATACCTTTGATATTGTGCTTAATATGTTGCATGACCTTTGTGTATTCTCTAAACATGGTTTGAAAAAGAGATATCATGAAATGTCCATAAGAAAACATGTTGTAAAGAAAAATAGTTTCAAAGTAAAACATGATTTTTATGAATGGTTGTCTTTGCTTCTTAGTTTATCTAATGCACTAAGTATTTTTATGAGCTTAATGAATCATATTTTGCATGCTTCTTTTAATAAATTTGTTAGGGTTTATTTAGATAAAATTCTTATGATAAGTTTATGTGTTTTTACTTGCAAGTTTTTTATGAGTTTCTATTATTTTCAAGTTTTGAGTGTTTTTAAGAATAAGTTTGTTATTGCTGGTTTTCATTGTTTTCATAAGCCTAAGGGATGGATCTTCTTGTTTAAAAACTTAAAGAGTTGGAAAGAACTACCACATTTGCATGATGTTCTTGTACATAATGAAATCTTGAACGAACATGTTGAACTTTTAAAATATGTCTTGAAGGTTTTGAGAAATGAATTTTTATATGCTAAATATGTGAAATGCTCATTTTATAAGAAAGGAATTGTTTGTTTGAATCATACTATGAGTGGCATAGGAATAAAAATCAATAAAATAAAAGTAAAAATAATTAGAGAATGGTCTCCATATAAATTTGTTGGTGAAATCAAGAGTTTTCATGGTTTGACTAATTTTTGTGGGAAGCTTATAAGGAATCACGTTCTATGTGCTTTCATTGACAAACTTGTTATAATTGATAATTTTATATGCTTGCATGAGATTGTTGACTCTTATTTTGTATTTGATCCAGGTGGTTGCTTATTCATGGCATGAGTGGAAAAGAAAGTGTTCCAAATCTAAGGGAAATCTAAGTGGAGATAGTCCACTCCAAGTCTTGAAGAGACAATAATTATTTTCCTAATTTCAATTCTTATGGTGAGTTTGATGGGAGTGCTTTTTTTAGTGATTCTAATCTTTCTCCTATTGATGTTGGTTTTGAAGATTTAGAGACGAATCTTTTTGAAGAGAGAGGGAATGATGTGAATCTAAGAGGAGTCACTGTGAATTTAATCAAATGCATTAGAATTATGCTACATCATCATCAAGTTAGTGCCACACCATTGCCACATTATCAAGGAGATAGCGCCACATCAACCATTATCCTAATTGGTGTCACATCAGCTTATTTTCATTATTATTTAATGTTTTGGGCTTTTAGTTTACATTTATTTTGTGTTATGTCATTTTAAACTATTTTAGGCTTCAATTTAGCCTGAATGTATTTAAGCCCATTTTACTTTAAAACATTACTATATTACTAAGAGTTATTTAAAAGCCTTTTATTGGGTTTAGGTTAGTGAAATAGTTTTGGGCTAATGTGGTGTCATTTGAGCCTATTTTTAATTATGGTTTTAGTAAGGAGGCTTGTTCCTTGTACAAATCAGACTTGAGATTTGAGATTTGGGAGTTTTAAAGTTTACAGAATTTGGCTGAGTGCCTCTCTTGAGTTTTTGAATGAACTTATGACTTATCAAAAGGATTCACCTTTTGAGGCATTGATCATTATTAATTAAGGATTCATCCTTGTGGTGTGTTTTCTTCCTTACTCATTGAAGGATTTATATCCTTTGTGGTATGTTCATCATTACTTATCGCTTCCATTCTTCATTTTTTGGAGTGTGATATGAATACCCTTCTATTTTTGTGTTTGCATTTGCTAAATATTAGGTCGATCCAACACAATTTCACATCAAGACGTGAGATAATGTTAGGGTGAATTCTGCTTGGCCAAAATGTCTTAAATAGTCTAACTTGGAATAAGCCCACTTAGAATTTGTAATGGATCCATTGGGGTACTTGAATTAGCTTGTTCCAGCCCTTAAGTTGCATCAATGGGCTTAAACACATTCAGCCTAAATTGAAGCTCAAAATGGTTTAAAATGTCATGACACAAAATAAATGCAAACTAAAAGTCCAAATGCTAAATTAAAGCCCAAAACATCAAATAATAGTAAAATAAGCTGAAGTGACACCAACTAAGATAATGGTTGTTGTAGCATTGATGTGGTGTCATCTCCTTGATGATGTGACACTGAGTTGATGATAATGTGGCATAATTGTAATGCACTTGATTATACTCTTCTCCTATCTCACTTCTTTATGATTGACCCCTTTTAGATTCACATCAAAACTCCCCTTCTTCATTCTTTCCTTTTTTGGCACATCGCTGCAACAAATCTTTTTCCTGATCCGTAGCTTCCCTCACCTTTTCCATCAAAACCCAGTAAAGCTGATAAATCTTACTTTCTTTTAACGAGCTTTCTTTTTCAAACTACTTTTTTAAAAATAGGAATAGTAATTAAAATATAAAGAGGGAAGAAAGAACATAATGGAGCTCCCAACCATAATTCTATTAGTTTTTTAAGTATGAAGAAAGCATGTGGATAGGATGAAAGAATCGAACCCAACTTGAAGGTGGACTTTAAACGGTTACTTCAACCTTTTTCATTTATTTTAATATTATAAATTAAGAGGGATTAAATTGTATCAAATAAAAAAATTAAGAAGTTATTAATATTAATTATAAATTTTAAGGATTATAATAATCTTCTTACCTATAAATGAAAGATTAATTATCTTTACTTAACATAAAAAAGATTTGGAAATTTTGAAAACATTTGGAAATTTTAATAAGTTTAAATTTGATTTCCCAATCAAATCTTAGTAGGAATCAAATTTTTCTTTTCTTTTTTTATAAACACAAGTATTTCTTCTATTAAATATTTAATCATTTAAAATTATGATTATCTTTTTTATGGTAGCCAAATTATGTTTAAAGAATCTTTGATCATATATAATTTTTTTTAACAAAAGAGGACTTCATTGAAAGTAAATTAATATCATATCTTCACTAGCTCTCTACATTTATTAAAACAAGCCTTTTTAAATTACATTTTTCTTCAAACATGATTGATAATAGACAATTGGGAAATAAAATAAATTACGAGAATTTTCATTTACTATATTTCTACCAATTTTCTTTATTGAGATTGATTTTAATTTAGTTATAACCTTCAATTGTGGAGAATTTATTTAAAAAAATCAATTTATTTTATGTATTTTTACTTAATAGAAAGTAAAATATTTGTTTAAAAAATTTATTTACAAACCTAAATGTGATTACAAAATAATTAGAGCAAATTAGATTCCAACACTTTTGCAACATATGTTTTCTTTTATTATATATACATTATTTTGATACTAATAACATGAAAACAATAGTATAACTATCAAAATGAACTAATCCAATCCTAACAAACTAATCGAATAGATAAAATCTGTACATCGAATCAATATTTGATTAGGTTACTTTTTTATCAAATTGAGTTAAGCTGAATTGTTATAATACTAGTGTCAGATCAACCTTTTTCAAACAAGTAAGTTTTTATAACTCAATATACTTTATTATTAATTATTATTACATCACTTTATTTATTTTTTTATTGCTAATTTTATAATATTTTTCATTAAAATTAATTATTATTACTATTGTAATTATAATTATTATTATTATCATTATCATCATTATCATCATCATCATTTAAAAATTTGTTATTATTATTATTAACTAAAATAATGAGAAAAATAAATCAAAGCACAACAATTTTTAAGTATGAAAAATCCTCAAAGCATATATATGAATAGCTCGCTATTTTACTGTAATAATAATAATAATAATAATAATATGTCTAATCAATATGTTTATTTATTATATTAATTATTTTATATATGTTTAGTTATAATATTTTCTTTGTGTAATCATTTTTTATTAATTTTTAAGTTATATGATGATAAATTTAATTTCTTACATAATTTCCATTTTTTAATTTTATTTTAATTATTTATTTTGATGACATTGCATTATATATATTAACAATATTAAATATAAAAACTCATTAATTTGAATATTAAATATTTTTTAATTTTAAAATAATTTTTTATTTCGATAAATTTATGTAATATATTGATAATATTAAATATATAAATTCTTTAATTTTAATATAAAAAAATTATATGATATAACTCATACTTAATTTTATTATTATATATTAAAGTATAATTTTAATATATCAAAATTATAATTATAATTATAATCTATAAATATACACATAATAATAAATTAATTATTTATTATTTGTTAATATTACTAGACTTATAGATTATTAGGTTAACTGGACAGGATAACATTTACTAATCCCAATTCTTCACTAAGTCAAATAGGATAATACTTATTAATCTCAATTCTTCACCAACTCAAATTAACAAATCCTAATATCTTATTAGATTAGGCTATTATTATTATTTTTTATATAAATCCCAATTTTAAGTTAGATAAAATTATATTAATTTTAGACCAACTTATTAGACTTAAGCTATTTTGATAACCCTAAACATTAGGCACATGTATGAAAGTTCTAACCAAACACTAATATTATCAATTTATATGTTTAAATTTTATACTTAAATATACCTATTACTACATTTACTACATATTATTTAGTATTCATGAAATAATTTTTGTTTAATCGGTTTTCAATAAAATGCCTGCATCTCTAAAGCTAAATAATTATTAGAAGTCTACTATGCTACTAAAATCTTAGTACTACGAGTACTATTTATTATGTATATTTTGCTAAGTCAGACATTTTTTATGATAGGATAGATATTAAAACTAAATAAATACTTTTCACTTATCAAAGATTCAAAATCAAAATACAATTAATTAATTGTGTTTCGGTTGGATTAGAGGTGCGTCCAATTATCATGACATCTCCGTAATGATGTCATGGCTTTTTTCTTCTATTTCAAATCACCCTTTTCCCTAAACTTCACAACCGGCAGTTAAGGGCACAAACCAAGAATATGCTCCGAGTGAAGCCGGCACGTTGCTTGACGGTTAGCTTTTTTAGCTTAAAAAATCCCAAACGAATTCTCACAAAACGTTGCAGTTTTTCCTTCAAATCCAATTTCAACTGCTCATTTAATGAATTGCATTACACACTTTCTGTCCCTGAACTGGAACTGCAAGAAACTTGCAAACGCCATTAACGGCAGTAAATTTGCAGTATTCGCCAATTCGAACTGATCTTCATTCGAGGCGCAATCAATGGCTGTCGCTTACTGGTTTCAACAATCTCTCACCAAGGATGCGTTCCGCTCCTATTTGGCGGAGTTCATCTCAACATTCTTCTTTGTCTTTGCTGTTGTTGGCTCTGGCATGTCGTCGAGTAAGTCTCTGCATTTTTCACCATTTATCATTTCCATTTTTCTGTGATTTAGTGCCTTGAATATTATCCGTCTTTTTCCTTCAAAAGAATTTGCATTTTCACCGTTTATATACCATGTAAATCCATATATGCACATGTTTTCATGTCTTTATTATTATGATGGTATTTGATTGTGACTGAGTTTGCCATGAATATTGACAGGGAAATTGATGCCTGATGCAACGTTAGACCCAAGCAGTCTGGTCATAGTGGCCATTGCTAATGCATTTGCTTTGTCTTCGGTTGTGTGCGTGGCCTGGGACATCTCCGGCGGCCATGTGAATCCGGCGGTCACTTTCGGAATGGCGGTTGGAGGTCACATAAGTGTAGCAACTGCTCTATTTTACTGGGTTTCTCAGATGATAGCCTCTGTTATGGCTTGCCTTGTCCTCAAGGTTACTGTGGTTGGAATGGTAATTTTGTTTTACTCATTTTATTATAATTTCAATTTCAACTGATTATTTTTAAAAGCCAATTAATTATTTTTCAATTTCCAAGTTCACCGCCATTTCTCATCCCAGTTATTTCTCTGTAAACTAAGTTCACATCTCCAAATTGTAAACATCCCAAACATTCCAGCCTATTTCATGAATTTCTCATACAAAACGAGTAGTTAAAGAAGTTTTAAAATTTTTTAAGTTATATTTAATAATTGAATAGATAGTGTATATATTGACAATTGGAAAATGCATCATATTTGCACTTCTCCATGAATATCTTCTATAAAAACTGCTTATCGTTTTTGCATTTTGATCAATAAAAATAAGAAATTGTTTGAATCCTATTTATTTCTTTATAGAAAGATAAAATAGTAAGTTTGATGTTAAATTTTCTTCTTATTTATAGACAACGTTAACTATACATTATTTTTTAACATATATAAAGCAATAATAATAATAATATTTTTCATAAAAGTTTTCTTAGCCAATTAAGTAGGACCAATAGTTTGATTTCAATTATGGTTATAAAAATTTTATTGACAGTAATCCTCTTTCCTTTTTATTCTTTTTTAGCATGTCCCAACATATACTATTGCACAAGAAATGACAGGATTTGCAGCATCCATATTAGAGGGTGTCCTAACATTTGCATTGGTTTACACTATGTATGCTGCTAGGGACCCTAGACGTGGTCCATTGGGTTCCATTGGCACCCTAGCAATTGGCCTTATCGCCGGAGCAAATGTCCTGGCAGCAGGGCCATTCTCCGGCGGTTCGATAAACCCGGCATGCGCTTTTGGATCGGCTGCCGTTGCCGGAAGTTTCAAGAATCAAGCAGTCTATTGGGTTGGTCCGTTGATTGGTGCCGCCATGGCTGGCCTTCTTTACGACCATGTGATGTTCCCTCAGCAAGGGCTTCCAGAAGGAATTGCGGTGTAATTTATAATGCTTATGTATCTTTAGTTTGTTTTGATGTCACTTCAGTCGGTTAGGAATTTAGGAAGATTGTTGTACTAGGTGTTTCATAAGTAGTAGTCCAAACCTCCTGTATCTAGGATTTGATCAAATCATATTTCTAATCTTAGTCCAGGAAATAATACATATATAATATTTAACTTCTCAACATTATTGCCTTTTGCATTTTGAGAAATAAAATTTACCTTTACAATCTTTAACCTTAACTCTTTATTTGAATCTATGGAAAAAAAAAGATATAAAAAGAAAAAAGGTTAAAAATATTTTTTTTAGTATTTAGATACTATGAAAAATTTGATATGAAAAAAAAAATTGAAAAAGTAACTTAGAAATCAGCAAAATATTTTTCTACTAAACAGGTGTGTCAAAAAGGGATAGAAATTTTATAATTACAAAATCACCCTTTTGTAAAACTTATTGAATAACATTATTGACTTGAAGTACAACTAATTTTGTTATTTAACAAATTATTTTTTATTTATTTTTACTTTTCGATAATACTAATATTTTTATTATTTTCTTTCCACTACTTTTCTATACATCCAAATAATAAGTAAAAAATACTATATATTGTCATTTACTATATTATTAAAAATAAAAAATAGAATATTGGGATTTATAATTAATGTTTAACATCAGCCACAAACTGTTATTAGCATTTACGTTCTAAAAATGTGTTTTTTGGCTGTAGGATTTGAAAGGAAAAAAATACAATATGAGTAAAAACATTTACTTATAAAATGATAAAGGGAAAATTACACTTATCCTCAACTCCCGTTTTTCAAAATCCTATAATGCTGCCTCTTATCGTAATTTCATTTGACAATATAATTAATGTTTAACATCAGCCACAAACTGTTATTAGCATTTACGTTCTAAAAATGTGTTTTTTGGCTGTAGGATTTGAAAGGAAAAAAAATACAATATGAGTAAAAACATTTACTTATGAAATGATAAAGGGAAAATTACACTTATCCTCAACTCCCGATTTTCAAAATCCTATAATGCTGCCTCTTATCGCAATTTCATTTGACAATATATATAATATCCCCCTTCCATTTGCATTTCATCACAAAAACCCGTCAGATGATGATATCATTAACATAATAAAATTTTTAATATCCAAAAACTTTGCTTTCTCATATTATTTAACTCCTAAATTTATTAAAAACAATCATTTTAGTTATGTGATAATTCAGTTTATACTTTTTTTTGAAAGAAAAGCATACTAAAAACTAAGAGATGAGCATAACATTATTTTATTCATTTAAATTTATATTTTATAGAAGCCAATGATCATCATATATTTTACAATTATTTGCTAGTTACTTGCATTTGTAGTCGGTTAAACTAACAGAACTTTAAAAAAAAAAAAAACTTATTTTATTCAGCTGTTTCTTATTATATTTAGTTTAATTAATTAAAATTAAATCATATTTGTCAATTTAATCAACAAATTTTATAATTAAATCCCACAATCATTGAAAAAAATTATTATTATTTAGAAATAATATAATTTAAACATTATTAACAGATATTATTATTTATAAAATTGAAAATAAATGTTTAAAATATTTTTATTAAATTATTATTTATAAAATGGAAAATTTTTAATTTATTTATTTTAATTAATTAAAATTGAACCATATTTGACAATTTAATTAACAAATTTTATAATTAATTGCACTATTATTAACAAAAATTATTATTATTCAAAATTATTAACAGAAATTATTATTTATAAAATTGAAAATAAATGTTTAAAATATTTTATTAAATTATTATTTAAAATACTAAACAAATTTATCTCTAAATAAATTCTTTTGAATTTGCACTGAGATATTTTAACAAAGATAATTTAAGAAAAAATACTAAAGAAATGGGTTTGTTGATTTAAGCAAAAATATAAACTGAAAACCAAATGGGTTTGTTGATTTGCTCATGTTTATCCACCAAAACACTACTAAAGAAAGAACCCACGAAATAAAGAACTCAATGGTACAGAAAGCCTAGGTATTCGTTGAAAGTACTAAAAATTAAAGATTTGAAAATTGATCAACAAATTATAATCTCATTCGAAAAAAATTATTATTATTATTATTAGAGAAAAGTAAACCACGAATATTATCAAACATTATCTCATATAAAGGAAAATATATTGTGCAGCCATTAACATTGCACTAGAAAAACATAAGAAAATTATACAAGAAAGGCAAAAAATTTTAAACTAGATAAATAAACACAAAGTTAGATATGCAATTACTTTAGAAGGCAAAATAGCAATGACAACATCACCTAGGGGTGCAGTGGAAATTTGAAGAAGGATTAGATTTTATGAGCAAGTAAAAATGACTATCCAATGAGATCTATGTTAGATTTATGTGAACATGATGCAACTCGGTTAGAACAAGTTAATTCAAGTATTCCAAAGGATTCATTACAACTTCCAAGTAAGCCTATTAAGTAAAGGTTACGAGGATCAAAGAAACTTTAAATGGACTTGTCTAAGACACTTGAGCCAAACAAAATTTTCTTCAACCTAGTCTTGGCACCAATCACGTCCTTAGCACTGTTTGGGCTGAAAATGGAGTTGTTAAAGAAATTTTAGGCTAGAACAATGCAAATTAAGGAGCTTGAACCATGGACTATGCATGGGCACACTTGAATTAGGTTGAATTATCTTATTTTGGGCTAAAAATAATTATTTATAATCAGTTGATGTATTTGCATGAATTTATATCCTTTTATTCTCCTAGTAGGCTGGGTCAATTAGTTATATTTCAAGGTTTTTCTCTTTTCTTAAGTTAAGTGGTTTATTAATACTAAATCTCTACATCTTTTGTAATTAGACTTTTGCTAAATAAAAGTTAGCCTTTTCTAGATTTGAGAGGTGTTTTCTTTGTGGTTCTTCATTGAACTTTTTGACTTATCAAGGCTTGATCAACCTTGTGGTGTCATCAATACTTTGGATCCTTATTTTCTGTACTCAAGGGTTCAAGTGGATCACCTAGCTTGATTCTTAGTGTTTTTAGGATGAATATATTCAAATTGGCTGTGGGTTCATAGGTTTTATAACTTAATGAGTTCACACCATCTTGGTTATCAGGGCTTTAGACTAAGATCATGTTTTATCCTTTTAATTCTCACTCTATAATTTTGTTCTCCTTGTTCTGCATTTGTTGTTCCATCTTTGTAACTCTTCATCTTTAGATTCTGTTCCTTCTTTCTAGGATTCTACTCTTTTACATTTTGGAACAAAAAAATGAAAAAAAATTGAAAAAAAAAGGAAAAAAAATTAAAAACCTATAAAAAAGAGAATGAAAAAAATTGAAAATCTTGAAAAAAAAAGAAAAAGAATTGTGTTGATCGATTCTGATTTGGGGTAGAACTCCATAAATCTTGTTTCAATTTCTTGTTCTAGAATATCTTAGGTTCTTTTTTGAACATCCACTTTTATTTTTACCCCTGAAGTGTTTGATTAAAATTTTACAAGAATTTCTAATAGCCTTTGATTGAGTCTGATTAGTTTCTCTAAAGAACTAACAAAGAAGACTAAGAGTGAAAAAAAGTTAGAGAATGTGAGACCATTATCATTGATGTGAATCTAGGGAGAGTCAATCATAAGGAAGTAAGATAAGAGGAGAACTTAATTAAGTGCATTAGAATTATGTCACATTATCATTAAATTAGTGTCACATCATTGCCACATCATCAAGGAGATGGCACCACATCATCAAGAAGATGATGCTACAATAATATCATATCAACCATAATCCTAATTAGCACTACTTTAACCTATTTTACTATTATTTGCTATTTTAGACTTTAATTTAGCATTTGGGGCTTTGATTTGTGTTTATATTGTGATAGTCTTTTTAAAGTATTTTGGGCTTTAATTTAGGCTAAATGTGTTTTAGCCTATTTTACTTTCATTTAACATGTTTCTATGTTAGTTAAAGTCATTTAAAGGCCCTATTATTATGTTAGGTTAGTGAACTAGTTTTGGGCTTATTTGCTATCTTTTAAGCCCATTTTCAATTAGGATTTTAGAAAGATATATAAAGAGGCTTGTTCCTTACATAAATCAGATTTAAAGATTTGAGATTTAAAAGTTAGAGAATTTGGCTAAATGCCTCTCTAGAATTCTTGAATGAACTTGTGACTTATCAAAAGGATTCACTTTCTATGGCGTTGATTATCACTACTCAAGGATTCTTCCTTGTGATATGTTTTCTTCTTCACTTATCGAAGGATTTACATCCTTTATGGCATATTCATCATCATTTATTACTCTCATTCTTCATCTTTTGGAGTGTGGCATGAATACCTTTCTATTTTTATTTTTGAATTTGCTGAATTTTGGGACGATCTAACATAGTTTCACATCAATCGTGAAAAGAAAAGCCTATATAAGAGTGATACATAAGGGTTAAGTGACATCTTTTGAGGGCAAACACATGAAGGAATGTGTGAGGAATTCATTTTCTAACAAAATTTCTTACAGCTTTCAAAATGGCAAACAGGGAGGAATCATCGAGCAATAGTGGAGATCCACATAACATAAAGTTCACTTTAAAAGCCATGCAATAACAGTTTGAATGTTTCAATTTGATTTTTAGAGAAATGAGGGATAGGATGGTAAGTAAGAAGATATGATTGCTAATTTGCAATGGCTTCAACCTAATAAAAATCCTAATCCTAAGAGATATGATATGAAGCGACAAAGGGATATGGATGATTTTGATTCTGAAAATGAAATTAAAGATGAAACTGAGGAGGATTTTAAGTCTAAATTTGAAATGGGCAGAAATAGGAGTAGAGGAGTTTGGCATGAAAGGGGTTATAGAAGGACTGCTCCAAGAGACCAAAATAGGAAAGATGGGAACTTTGCAACATTAAAATGAAGATACCTTCTTTCTAAGGGAGAAATGACCTTGAAGCTTATTTAGAGTGGGAGAAAAAAATAGAATTAATTTTTTATTGCCATAATTACTTTGAAGCAACGAAGGTGAAACTAACTATAATTGAATTTACTAATTATGCAATTATTTGATGGGATAAATTGATTTTGAATAGAAAGAGGAATAGTGAGAGACCTATTGAAATATAGAGGAAAATGAAAGCCCAAATGAGGAAAATGTTTGTTCTTAGTCATTACTATAGGCACCTCTATAAAAAATTACAGAGCCTTACATAAGGTTCTAAACAATGGCATGATTTCTAAATAGGTTGAATAGAGAAATAGCACACATAGTGGAGCAAGAACATTGTGTGGAGTTAGAAGATATAGTGTATATGGCTATGAAGGTGGAAAGACAATTAAAGCAGAAGAGAGCATTAAAGTACAATGTGGGTTCTAGTTTTGGTTCTTTTTACAAATCAAATTGGAATAAACAAGAAAAGGCTATTCAGAGAAGAGTTCCTAAAGGTAAAAATGAAGCTTTAAAAGACAAAGGTAAATCTAATTCCTAACCTTCTAAAAATAAAGATATTAAATATTTCAAATGTTTGGGAATAGGTCATATAGCATCACAATGCCCCAACAAAAGAGTCATGATTATATGTGACAATGAAGTGGTGATTAAAAATGATAATGATGAATCCATGCCTTCAGTTGAAGATACTAGTAATGATGGAGTTGAGTATGCAGTTAAAGGAAAAGCACTTGTGACTAGACGTGTTCTAAATTCCCGAGTTAAAAAGGATGACAATGAGCAACAAAGGGAATACACCTTCCACACTCGCTACCTCATAAACAATAAAGTATGTAGTATGATTATAGATGGGGGAAGTTGTACAAATGTTGCAAGTACTACATTAGTTAAGAAGTTGAACTTACCTACCATTAAACACCCTAGACCTTACAAATTGCAATGGCTAAATGATTTTGGAGAAGTTAAGGTTAAAGATCAAGTTTTGGTTTTATTCTTAATTAGTAAATATAGTGATAAAGTGTTGTGTGATGTAGTCCTAATGCATGCTTATTATATACTTTTAAGAAGACTATGAGAGTTTGATCATAGGGTAACTAAAGATAGGTATACAAATAGATACACATTTGTAATGAACAACAAACCTATTACACTTACACTTTTATCTTCTAAGCAAGTGTATAAGGATCAGCTTAAAATGAAGAAAGAGAAAGATAAAAAAAAGAGTGAATTGAAAAATGAGAGAAGTAAAATAGAGAGCTCAAAGATAAAATCCAAAAAAAAAAAAGAGAAAGTGGAGAGAAAAGAGAGTTTCTTTGCAAAAGAAATTAAAGTGAGAATTGCTTATCTAACAAGGAGGCTTGTTTAAACACTAACTTTCTAACCTTTCTCTTCCAAGTGCTATTGATCCTTTGTTGTAAGAATTTGAAGATGTGTTTCCTGAAGAAATCCCTAGTAGGTTACCATCTATAAGAGGAATAGAGTATTAGATTGACTTTATTCCTAGCGCAACTATTCCTAACCATCCAGCCTATAGAAGTAATCCAGAGAGACAAAAGAACTTCAAAGACAAGTTGAAGAGCTTTTAGTAAAAGGGTTTTGATATGAACTCGTCAGCACTTTGCATAATTAAGCCCAACTAGAGAAGGACTTGACTCTAAGTGAAAGCCCAATGATAAGAGGAAGGTTCAAAAAGATATAAGAAGCAATTGAAACCCATATGAATGCAATTCTAGCTCAAGGAACCTAAGTAAAAGAAGTAAATAAAGCTAAAGTGTTGTTTATTCAATATGGAACGCAATGAATTTGAAGATATCTGAAGATATCTAGAGTATAATGAATTTGTACACATTTTTCCAATATAGAGCACAACAATTTAAGAGATAATTTTCTAATACGGAATGTAACAAATTTGGACATATTTTCCTAATATAGAGCGCAATAAATTTAGAGATATTTTCCAAATATAGAATGTAATGAATCTGGACATGTTTTCCTAATATGGAGTGCAATGAATCTATACATATTTTCAATATAAAGATATGGAGAGTAATAAATTAAGAGATATTTTCCTAATTTAGAATGTAACAAATAAGGAAAATTTGAGGATAATTTCTATTTTTAATTTAATGATAGTCAAAACTTTGTATTTTCCTAAGTATAACATTTACTACTTATATTTTCCTAAGAGTAGTATAAATAGGAATCTATGTAACTCAGAATTCAGCAATTCATGAATATAATATAAGATTGAGTGTTTTTTCTTCAAAGTGTGAGAATTTTATCTTCTTTTGCTTTTTGTGAAACCTTACTTTATCAATCTTCCTTTATAAGATTAGTGATTCAAATTTATAAAAGCCCCCAATTTATGCTTCAACCCAGGTGCGTTGTTGTATGGATTGGTCAACTTGAGTTCATGGTTAGACAAATGGTCTAAGTAGTAGGTCGTATTCCTTATAATGTCAATTGGCTACTTGCATTCGTCAAGTCATCAAACCATCCCAAATCCTAAGCTTATCACTCACAATTCCCTTCCTCAATTATAGAGTGTAACGCTCATATCCTTCTTTTTATTTTGTTTTATTTACCTACGCCATGAAGATCGGGTCACCCTTATTGAATTCCCTATCAAGTATGTTAGAGAAATGTGCAGTTCCAATTCTTCTTATTCCTAAGAAAGATGGATTATGGAGAATGTGCATTAACTGCAAAGTTATGAACAATATCATGGTAAAGTATCATTATCCCATTCCTAGATTAGATGATATGCTAGATGAATTGCATAAGTCTAGTATCTTCTTTAAAATTAATTTAAAATTTAGATACCATTGTATTAGGATGAGGGAAAAGGATGAGTGAAAAAATGTATTTAAAACAAAACATGGACTTTATAAATGGCTAGTTATGCCATTTGGACTCATTAATGCACCAAGAACTTTCATGAGGTTATTATCATTTTTTACATGCATACAATAGGAAATTTATTATTGTATATTTTTATGATATCTTGATATACAACAAAAATCTTGATGAACATTTGAGTCGTTTGCATTGTGTACTTGATGTGCCAAGGAAAGAAAAATTGTATGCTAACTTGAAAAAGTGTAGCTTTTATATGGATAAGATTGTTTTCCCTAGTTTTATTGTAAGAGCAAAAGGGATAGAAGTTGATGAAGAAAAGGTAAGGGTAATAAAAGAGTGGCCACCACCTACAAGCATTATTGAGGTAAGAACTTTTCATAGCTTAGCTAGTTTTTATCGGTATTTTGTGAAGGATTTTAGCACAATTGCTACACCACTCACTGAATCATTAAGAAATCTGTTGGCTTTAAATGAGATAAAGCTCAAGATCATACTTTTTAATGTTCTTAAAGAAAGATTGTGTTATGCACCTGTGCTAGCATTACCTAACTTTAACAAAACTTTTGAGATTGAATGTAATGCCTTACCCTAGAAGACAAGTTGGCTTTCCAAAGAATGATAGTGTGAGGTATAAAGTAAAGTACAATTTTCAAACATATGGTTGGCATTGTTTATGTTCATGGAGCAATGAGACTATAAGTTATTGGATAATTTTATCTATAGACCATACTTAATCAAGGCAAATGAAGAATAAGTTAGCCAATAGGAAGTGGATGATAAAAAAAATTAGTCCTGAAGATTAAAACTCAACCTAGCTTAAATAGTCTAAAAACACTTGACCACATTAAAGAGTAATACATAGTGATAGTTGTTAAGAACATTTTTTTTAAAGCTATGAAGGAAGCATGACAAGTTGTTAAGGGCTTTGAAAGGGAATAATATGCAAGGTTTAAGGATTACTGCCATGAGATAATTATGAGTAACCTACATTTTTTATTGCAACTTAGCTTAGAAAGGTATCCTTTAAAGCTATTTCCTAGATTTGATAGATTTTATTTATGCTTAAAAGCATGTAAGAAAGGCTTTATTAAAGGATATAAGCCTTTTATTGAGTTAGATCGGTGCCATCTCCAAGGTTACTATAGAAGGTAGCTGTTTTCAACACTAGCATAGGTTACTAACAATAAGTTCTTTGTTTATACAATTATGAACAAAAAATATCAAAAGACATGAAGGTGGTTTATAACCAAGCAAATTAAAGATTTTAAAGATGCCAAGAAGGAAAGATAGAATTTTACCTTAGACTAACAAAAGGTATGTTTATACTAAATTAAAAATCTATTACAACCAAGTCCATTATATAGCCTCCATTTTTTCTTTTTTTATTCACTAAGGATATAAAATATGTTTCAATTATGAGTTTATGATGCTATAAGGTGAAATAAAATTATAAGAGAAATTAATAGTAGGAACTATAGATTATAGTACAATAGCCATTAACTAGTGGACGCATGTTCATCTTCTACAACTTAACATAACAAATTATTGAAATGGCATAATCAACAAGATTTGATAATGGTTTGCTAGCTATAAATTTGTTAGAAAGTTTGTTGCTATGAATTACTTATGAAATTGTAATGTGAAAAATTAAGCATATTTCTTGAATAAGTTATTTAGAATAAAGAGATTATCATTTGCAGTGGTTAAGCTTAGAGTGAATAATTATTTTTAATCCATTGGTGTTGGAGCCACTTATAATTTAGAAATAGGTGATGAATTATATCTCCTTAAATAATACTTACTAAATTATATAACTAACATATGGCATAAGAAATTTTGGAATTATATGATATATTTTATATATACAAGTAACTTTAAACTTAACAAAGTATAAGTTTGTAACTTAAAGACCTTGAGCTTATCTTATTGCAGCTGTTATTTACTATTTACTATATCCTTAGTGTCTATTTATGTGCTTTACTTGTCTAAAATAGTTTACCATTATGCATTCTAAATTATACTAGAATAATCACCTAGTTTTCTCCAAACATGCCAAAATAAGACTAAAAAACATAAGTTTAGGTCTTTGTCAATTCAATAACTTTGGTTAAATTACTGCAAATTACATTGACATGTTATTATGATTCACTAGGCAAAATTACATCTCTCATATAATTAACAATTGTCATAATATTCAATAACTCTATATTATTACCACCTTGTGTGGAATTAATGAAATTATAAATGAAGTTTACAATATACCACTCATAACACCTCGACCTTATTTACTTATTTTGTTATTTTTTTCTTATAAGGCCTACTGTAAGCCATGACAAAGCTTCAACCTAATGCCTATCACAACTTCTGTTACATGCATATTTAGAAGAATTTTAGCAAGAAATGGAAGGAGTTAAAAGCTAAGAAATACTTTTAATTAGCTACTAAAAGCACAATAATACCCGAGTTTGAGAGGTTTATGAAGAAAATTAAGAAATTGAATGATAAGGTGGGTATAACTTAACAATATCCCTTATACTACCTGGACTAAAGCTACATATAGCACATTCCATAAAAAAAACATTCAGTTAAACAACATCTGTAAGCAATTTAACTTAAAATGGAGTGCCTTGTAAGTATATTATTACTTGCTTACTTAGAACAACCTGAAGCCAGAAGATTTTGTGTATCTAAACTTATTAATGACTAGATTTAAAAGAACTTATACTTCTTTTGTTCAGTCAATTATAAGTTAGTAGTATTAGCCTATAAGCATAGTCGAAATTGTTCATCCACTTAAATTTGGTAAGCCTATAGGTCATTCAAAGTTAGTGAGAAAGAAGGAGTAGGATGAACTAAGAAACCTTTACAAGTTGAATAAAATTTTTTAACTAATAGTATACTCTAGATGCTAACAAACAAGCCATAATACTAGAGATTGCAAGAATCCACTAAGAAAGTCTTGGAAGAAGTTAACTTTAAAGAATTATAGGTAACAAACTAAAGCTCAAAGCTTATCATTGGTTTCAAGTCCACCTATACAATCTTGGCTATCACAATGCACTATAATGAATTATGCAACAGTGGACTATTAGTTTGTAGGGAGTAGTTGAGGGACATATTGTTGCTTTTTAGCTTGGCTATGAATGATGTTAGATTATACACATGGTGTTTGCCATTTTGAAATTAACAAAATATGTTATGTATTTATGCTTCAACGTTAGTTTTATTTTTTAGATGCCATTTGTGGCTACCTCTTAAAGGTTTAGGGACTATGGTTCCATGTTATGAATCATGTAAATAGTAAATATTAACTTTTAATCACTTTATGCAGTTTGTGATTATTAATATTATTTCTTAAGTCTTCTGTTTTGATGGTAGTTCATGTTTGGATTATGCAACTATTCGTTTATGTTGTTAAAAAATGGTAGCATGCATATTTCCATATTGCAAGTTAAAAAATGTTAGCATGCGTTCTACCATCTTACAATTTTTGAAGCCCTATTTTGGCAAATTAGCATGCTTTTATTTCTATCACATAATTCATATTCTTGTTCATAACCATGACAAACACTCTTTCTAGTATAAAACCTTTCAAACAATTCATATCCTTTTATCATACTAATAAGAAATTCCATTCTTTTAGTCATTTTATTTAGAAAGGCATACTATATATTAGTATTAATTAAGGTAAATATGTACAAATATCGTTATGCTGCTTTATTCTCTTCTCTTGACCATATATATATGCAATAATTCTTGATAACCAAATCTTAGCAAGAAAAGACATTCTAACATAAATGGAACTAAATACTAAAAGGTAATATTTCTTAAATTAGGATTAACTAATGATTTAGTATAACAAGATGGACAACAAAATCTTGATCAAAGTTTTTAGAACAAAATATAAATATGCAAAGGATAATTTAGATTAACTATTACATAAAGCAATGTATTTTTTTATTTCATCCTTAACTACAAATGAAAATTTGATCTAAACACCTAAACTTCTCTTAAAAATAGAGGTAAACCTAGAATAGAAAAATAACTAAAATCCTTAACAATAATCAAACACATTTTAAGATTTTCAATTGATTAACTTCAATATAATCTTATTCAACTATTTTGTGTCAATTCCATTAGCCCATTCAAGATACCTATAACTGCTACGTTTATCCTCTATAATAGGCATTACTTGAAAAATCTTCTTATGTTCAACTTAGATCTTGAAGTTAGCAATAGAGCCTTTTTACCATAAATACAAATCTTCATTTCCTATTGACTTGCTTGCATTTGAAATCCTCTATTTCCCAAGTAGCTTATGGTTAATGCAACCATGCTAGCTTTTGCTTTATCCATAAGCTAGAGTTTGATATTCTCCATAACCTAATGAGTATATACATTAGCAATGGAAGCATAACCATGAATGTGTGTAACAGTTCATCATTCCAAAGAGAAAGGAAAGGAAAAGAAAAGAAGATTATGAATTTTTTCTTCATTGAGTAATGGTCGAATGAAAGAATTTAAGGTTAAGGATGTTATTTGTTAGAAAACACTAAGAAACAAGGTCATTTGGGCTGTATAACAGGCTAAGAGTTCCAAGTTAGCAATTACTGGGCTAACAAAGCACTTAACATACTAACTTAGCCATTTTCATCTCTCTATCCTTAACTTGCTAAATAGAAGGATGATTTTGTTGTAATATTTTTAAAATTATGAACTATTATAGCTGCTCACTAAATTTAAGAAATGAAATTGCAAACATGATATAATTTCAAGAATGATTTTGGATATTTTGTCTAATAATTATTATAAAAAATTATACATCATATATTATACACATACACACACACATATAGATATAATAAAAGTTGAGAGTCTTTGACTTAAATAATATTTGATATTTATTAAAGATTTTATACCTTCTGCTATGTTAAGGGTTCAATCCCTAACCTTTGTATTTATATGTCTAGTGATTTAGCTAATTTTATTATTATCATATATATATATAAAATAAAATTAGTAATTATCATAAAAAAATTTAAAAAAAAGTAAAAATATGAGCAAACTAAAAAAAATAGAATTTAATAAATTTAACTTTTCTTATTTTTATTATAATCCTTTTAATTGTGGCACTTAGATTAGAAAAATATTTTTCTAAAAGCCTTTTTATTTTTCTTAAAATGATATACATGTATTTATAAAAATCTTAAAAATAAGAATATAAAATTTAATGAGAACAAGTAATAATCAAGCTCAAAAGTGGTATTTCCTTATTAAAAAATGTACAATATTTCATGAGCTTTTGTGCTTCTATGTCTTTCCACATCACTTATTTCTAATTGATTATTTTATATATTGAATCCATTGATATATTAATCCTCAATTTGAATATATAATGGATGAAAAATCATAAAAATTAACTTTGTAATTCAATAATTAGTAAACAAATCCACATTTTTTTGGCAATTAATAATAATACATGTATGTAAGATTTTTACTTAAAAATTATGATTTTGAAGAATTTACTTTTTAATGTTTTAACTTATCCATCCATAATAATTATCATAATAAGAATAAATAAGTTACCTATTCTTATTTGAATGTTTTACTATATTATCTATTCTAATTATTTAATAACAATTTTGCATATTATATGATAAAAAAATCCATATGTTAAAAATATTTAAATTATGTTTGTTTATTACTTTAAACCATCAATGAATATTATAGAAAAATTTACATTATCATATATTATACATAAATATAAATTTAATGAAATTAACAATTATCATAGAACCTTGTAAGAAAAGGTAAAAATATAAGTGTAACAAATCTATGTCTTCCTTTTGATAATAATAATAATAATAATAATAATAATAATAATAATAATAATAATAATAATAATAATAATAATAATACACTATTAACTTAACTTTTGTGTTTTTATGTCTTTTCACATCACATGTGTTTCTTTACTTATTTTGTGTATTGAGTCTACTGATATATCAATCCCCAATTTAAACATGCAACCAAATACAAAAATATGCAAATTGACTTTGTAATCCAACAATTAATGTAACAAATCCATGTCTTCCCTTTAATATTAATAATAATGCATATGTGTTGATGTAAATTTAAGTTAGAGAGATATAGCACTAATTAATTTTGATTAAATATACTAATTTATTTGTAAAAAATTATTTTTTGGATATGCATTTATAATTATATACAGTTCCTGATTTCTTGTTGATATCTATTTTTATTTGCATATGATTATTTATTGCAATTGAATCCAATCATAATAGTTTTATTCCTTATTTAATTTGCTACATGATAACTTAAAAAATGATATTATTACCTTTTTATTATTTATTATCAATCATTATAAAAAAATGTAAATTTCATTTCCATTTTTAGTGAGAACAAATAGAGATACACAATTTTAAAATTAATATTACCATATTTATTGATAATTATAAAATTTAAATTCAATTTACTATTAATGTCAAAATGTGTAATGTAAAAAGCAATACACTTGTAATGGGTCAAATATAAACTCTAATAATCAACAAAATATTTTCAATAATATTTATTAACAATGATATTATATATTTTAACAAATGACTTTTATTTGAAAATAAAAATTGTTAGCTATTATTTAGTCATTAAAAAATATCTACATAAATTACATAAAATTAAATATACTATTTTATATTGTATTTACTTATACAAATAAGATCAAGATTAAAATTTTTTATTGATTCAAGTAAGATTGAAATTTAAATTATTATTTATTAATATTAATAACTACAATATTTATCTATAAAAATAATTATTTATTTAAATTTAATAATATTAAATATTATTTATTAAAGTGGAAGTTGTAAAACTACAATTTAGATAATTAGGTATATTAGTCACATTAAGTTAGTGAATAAGATAATTATCAAAGTGATTAGTTAAGTGGTATAAAATTATGATCTTATTAAAGATATTGTAGGTTTGACTCAAGACTATATGATAATTAAATTTCTTTTTAATAAAAAATGATCAAAATTTAAAATATTGTTTACTAATATTAATTAATAATTATAACATGTATCTATAAAAATAATCTAAATATTATTTTATTAATATGTAATAATTATAGATTATTTATTATAATGAAGTTATAAAAGTATAATTCAAATAGGCATGTATGTTAGTCAAATTAAATTAGAAAATGTTATGATTATCAAAGTGATTGATATAATAATATTAGATCACAATTTTTTAGTAAAAATGAGTTCAATTCAATTAAAGAGGATGTAATTTTTTTTCTAGTATTGTAAATTTAAAATAGGAAGGAAAATATTGCACTTCATGATGTGATGTGATAAGACAATGCATTTTAGGACAATAAATGGCAGGGACCAAACACTATTTTCACTACCACTAAATAGCTAATTGACATTGCGTATTTAGAAAATTAGACATCAAGTTATGATTGATATTTAATTAAGCAACATTGTATATTAAATTTAACATATATTATAATGTTGTGCCAGATGATATCCAATGTTGGTTTTTTTATAAATGCCCGAAATCTATTTTCAAACATACCACTTTAGTTTATATAAATAACTAACGTGGTATATTTTACCCTTATCAACCTTACCCCACTCCCTTTATTCTAGTTCATCCCTCTTAACCTTAACCTTTTCTACGAATTTCTCTTTCTTGAATCCTTCTTATTCTTCATGTGTTTGGCCTTCTAGAACATCATGCCTAGAAATAGAAAATAATATTCTATATGTTATTACAGAATTCTAATGACATCAATTTTAAATAACGAATTTAGTAACAAAAGTATGAAAACTATGAAAAGTTATATCCAATACCCTAATCATAAATAAGTGATGTGTTAAATACTATCCTGATACACGTTGTTTAATATATGAGGTTAACACTTCCTTAAAAAGTACAATTGAATTTAATCCCTGAAAATGCGATGAGCATTCATTAAATTTTGACAAAATGATTGTACAAATTTCATATAAATAATTAGTAGATAATATAACTAAATGTCAAATAAGATAAATGAAATTAATTTTTTTACCTGTACAAATTCATAAAAGTTACATCAAAATGAAAGATACTAAAATATTGTAGATTATAAAATTAAAAACTAAATTGCAAGAACAATAAATAAATAAATCCTTACTTTTAAATTTTATATTTTTATAGTAAGTGCATAATCCTATACATTTAGTGAAAGGCTAACCATTATTCATTTTTTCAAAAAAATTTGTTAAACAAAAGCATAAAATTAAAGAGAATCACTTTTAGATTAGAAAGAAAGCATACCTTTTTAAAGAAAGAATCATTTAAAGGTTGGAAGAATTTCAGAATGAAATTTATAAATAGCACCATTGTTTCATTCTTTTTATTTTCAACTCATGCCAATAGGTAGGATTTAGATGTTAGTTATTTGTAACAAATAGATATGTAAAATACAATATGGTATCTTACTAATAAACAAAATGATGTCGGTTAGTATATAAGTAACTGATGTTTTAAATCAAAAGATATCGATTTTAAGTAGAAAAATTAATGTCCATTTCACACCAATTTTTTAAAAAAAAAAGATAAAAATGAAACAATTGATAACATAATTAAAAAAAAAACAATTGACACTTGCAAAAACATATTACAATTCACAATAATTGTTACATGAGATAGAAATTAACAATAACATAACCAATTGTAAAAGTTTCTATATGAAGTTTATAAACCCTTATTTTTATGTCAAAATACAAGTTAAAATAAGTCATTTATAATCAAACTACCTATTAGTAATTTATTTACATCACATTAATTACAATCACCAATCATATTCAAGAACACTTAAAGTCATTCGTTCTAGTTGACTTTGGTCCCGATGAAATATGCTACCTAAATCTCTTTAATCTCGTTAAGTTATTCTTGAATGTATGGTTTGAGCTTGTTCACGAAGAGTTGCAATTTGTACACATATAACATCTTATCATTATGACTAATTAGTTAATTAAGCTAGCATGTGATAAGTTGTAAATAAGCAAATGATTACATTACTAGGGGGTTTATAAGTAGATAATAAATCATGCATGTAACATATAACATTTAAGCCACACTCTACAGTTTCAGGCTATCTTAGGTACTTTAATAAAATAAGACGTCAATTTAATCCTATTAATGTATAATTTTTCCAGTTAAACATGATATATTCTTACTATTAATAACATATCTTCACTTTTACCCATATGAAAAGTTTGTCCACTTCTAGTTGCACACCTTTCATAAGCTATAATCAAAGCTTTTCCAAGCATATCTATAACTTGGATCATACTTCTCCTTTTAAAGGATTTAACTAGTAAATAAACCTCTTTCTTAATAACACCATCGTAAGTATTCAATAGCAACTACAATACAATGACATAAATAAGCTATCAAAATTTGTTTAAGAAAAAATATCATAACTAATACATAAGTAAAATTTACTCTTCATGGTACAATAAAAAGTAGCAAGTTTTTTTAGGCTCATAGAGTGAAGCCTTAATGAGGCACTCTTGCTTTGAACTAACTTGGACTCCTTATCAAGATAATATGGGTCTAGGAATCCATATATAGCATTTGGCCAATAGCAACAAGTCATAGCAATGCCTATAGAAGGATTAATGTGAGCTAAACTTATATTCATATAGTAGTTTAATTAATTTATTTTTAATAAAAAAGATACAAACTTACATGATCCAAAGATAAATACAAATTACATCAAGCTCCTTAAACCTTAACAACTATTAGATAGAAGCTTTGTTAATGCAAATTAAATTTTTTTAATCTTACCATTTCCTCCCCAATCTAGAGTAAGGCCTAGGCTTAATTGCCCTAAGAGTTATCGAGGCACTCTTGCAGCACCTTTGGTACATGATCTAAAGATCACTAAACTATAAATGATAATAGTTAGTAATCTCACATAATAATATTAAAATAATTTCAAAATATTACAAAAAAGTTAATGATAGGGTGAATGCAGGATTATACCCCTTTCGAAAATTAAATGAAGGTTATTAGCTATATGATGAAAGCCTAGTAGGCTTTGTCCATTTTATAGACTACATTATTTGGCATCGACACCTTAATCTTGTATACCAAATGCTTATCAACTAACATCATGACTTGATTAACCAGCAATGGTCAATGTGTAACTTACAACCTACCAAAATTTAACTATTGGTAACCTTTCACAAAAGTGGCCTTACCACCACTAGAGCATATCGAGCTTTATCTTATGTAATGTGAATCCCACTATAGGAAACCTAATTTCTACATACATATATATGAAAAAGCTTAAGGCTTTTAGGTGACATTTACCTTGATTACATTCTTCAAAATAATTGATAAATGCTTATATGTGCTCCTCGCTAGTTGCATAAAGGGTCAATAACCCTTTTGATCAAGAGTTTGCCTGGTTAGCTAGGCATTGGTCATAAGACTTAGCTTATCCATAAAAGCAATAAACCTTAAGGCTAATTGGGTGAGCATTATAAAACTTGAATATGCAATATATTGGTCAACTATCTGCTTTTGTAGAGAACAAAGTAGCTTTTGTTGTTGCTACACTTGTAGGTGTTGCTCCTTTCATTATTATAACCTTGCCTCTTTATTTGTATTAAGTTTTAATACTATGTTTTTTTATGATGCTTGCCTTTAAGCTTGCAAACTTAATACTAGAATATCTCATTGGATGATTCTTTGATGGGTCGAAGAACTTTTAATGGTAAACATCACATCTGATAACCCAAACATGGCTAGAATACTTCTCATTTCTCAAAGTTATGATCAGGATTTTGTTCTTCCCAATCAAGTCAAACTAATCCTAGGAGATTTATTGCTTAAAATTGTCATGTAACAATTAATAAGGAATAGATAACTAAAATTAACTCTAGTGAAATAGAAGTTTCTAAATTAAATAATATTTTTGGTATAAATTTTAATATTTATAATCCTTTCTGTAATAGCTTGACTTTTTGGGGTTATGTACTACCCTTACTTATTTACTCTATTTTGCTTCCATAATTTTGCATAAGAAATGGAAAAAGTTATTATCAAAGTTTGATTTAAGTTCTTAATGGAATGAGGCCTTTAGGCTGTGTTAGTTGTTGCCTAAATAGGCAATAAGTAAAACTGTACCAATAGTATATACATAATCAAGACTATGTACTACCATTACCATTTCAATAGAACCTATTTATCCAAAAGTCCCATGGTGGATCATGTGCATGATTTATTGAATGATTTATTATATGATAAATTGAGTAAATGTTATTAATTATGTGTGAACTTATTAACTGTATGATGAGTAAGTTATCCATAAGGCTATAATGGTAGTATAAGTAAATTGAGAACATGAGACAATAGTTAGCAGGTGATTAAAAAGATACAAAGGATTTCTTGAAAGAAATTGCAATATGAAATGGGTGGTTAATCACAGACAGTTATGTGAAAGATTATTTTTGGAAAGGTCGATAATAAGTAGGTAACAGAAATCCACTTTGAGCATTTATTTGATTAAAGAAAGGATTAAAGCAAGAAAGTGGGGGAATGTTGTGAAAGAATGTTTGAAAATCTTTTAAGAAGAATTGGTAAGATGACTAAGTGGTTACAAACATGACTATTAAAGCATGGATTTTGCCTGCATCATGTAAAGAATAGGAATTTATTTAATACTTGCATTGATATATATGAATATTTTAGGAAAGTAGTAATGAGGAATAAAAAAGCATTTAAAATCTTATGAGGGTTTTAAATTATGATCATTGAAATTGAATGACTTAGATTAAGACTAATTTCATCCATACGAGATTTTCCCATAATATTAACAAATGATTCTTTAATGAAAGGTCTTAAAGTATGAACGGCTAGTTCTATTGGATATTGCTTTATTCCATAGTTGAACATATACTTCTAAGTAATATTGACTCCCACTTTTTTAAAACCTTTGCAACATTTGAAGTGTTAAAAAAGAAGTAATGGTAGTTATTTCCCAAGAACGGCTAACCATTATTCTTTAACCAGCATGATTTTAGGCCTTAGGCAAATAGGTGGCATTTGTGCTAAAATGGCTAGCTATTACGCACTAGGTATAAATGCAATTGATGCAAAATCAATCTGCATTTGCATCCCTAAACCCTAGCAAAACACCAATTCTCTCCTTTAAATCATCACCAAACTTTATCTTTTACTCTCTGCATGCGAAAATACTCTGATTAAATGCTAACCCACTCTTTCACAACCACAATCCATTAATTTCATCTTATTAAAATTTGAAATTTCTTAACTTTTAGGGAATTTTAATGGTTTAAAGTAGCATTTAGGGGTTTCTCTTTTTCCATATATTTTACTTCATCTTTTGATCGATTAAAAGTCCCAACAACTAGCGATTCTCATTCCAAGTGTGCATGATGCTTTCTTTTTAACATGTTTAGAGATTTTAAAGATAACATTGAGGTTAAGGAAGAGATAGATGCTTATTTTTCATCATTGATGCAATAAGAGAAGTATTAAGATAAGTTCAAAACTAAATTAATGCTCCAATGTAAGTATTTTAACTTTAATTTCTTTAGGATTATAGGGATTTCTTTAAAATCAAATTGAAAGAATCAGGTGATTCAAGAACTTAGCTTCTTTAGGATTAAAAGGATTTCTTATTTTAAATACCCTATACTCATACTCAATAACAAAGGCTTTTTATGCTGACATGATAATGTATAATGAACCTTCTATCTTAGAGTTAAAATTTTAAGGTAGGATACTTGTATCACTATAGATATCTTGGTACATGTGCTATAACTGAAAAGAATTAAAGGTATTTGAATAACTGATAAACTTAGAGAGTTAGTAAAAATTAATAATATGTATAGTAAGGTGGAATAAATGGTGGTAGTATTCTTGAAAAAGCAACTGTATGAAATGATTCCTTTGGATGATCTTAATATCTTTTTGTATACACTCTTATATATTATAGGTGATTTGATATTACTTAAGATAATATTAGTGATGCCAAATTGTACTTAAGGTGGGTCATTATGAAGCAAAAGCCTATCAATGACCTTTATCTAATCATATGAAGGATGAGAAACATAGCTAACCGAAAGTGTTCATCTCTCTTCTATAATTATCTAATAGCTCAGATTATGGAAGAGTAAGAAATTAATCTTTTAGTGATTGTCATGGAGTATAGAATTCCATAGAAAGCTAAGTTACATTGGTTGGGATGGACAAAATATGAGAAGAAAGAGGGAGTATAGTAAAAAAAGCTAGAATTTACATCACAATGAAATGTGAAAGAGTAGAAGGAAGCATGGAAGGCAATTGCAGAGGTAACTAAGGGAAGAGTAAGAACATCTTAGTCTCCTAATCCAATTAAAGCCTTTTTCAGTAGTAATCTATTTGAATTTGAGAAACTACCACAATTTCCATAAAAATAAAAAGGAAATCAAACTTTAACTTAGCTAAATTAATAAAAATTAGAGTAACTTCAATTAAAATGTTACTTACAACTTATTAAAGGAGACAATGATGATAAAAAAGGGATTAACTTGTTTAAGAGCATTAATAAACCAAAATTTCAAGTTAAGGCATAAAATTCCTTTTAAACAAATAACCTTTATACTTAACTAATAGAAATTCCTCAATCATTCATAATAAACAAAAAGAAAGAAAGAAAGAAATAGGATAGAAGTCTTGCAAAAATTAAGGCATAAGAATGATTAACTTGTTTAGATTAAGAAAGATGAAAGAATAAGGAAGATGGAAGGAGAAAAAGAGGTTCTTTAAGGGAAATGGGAAATGGGTTGAAAGGGAGAGTAAAAAAAAGGAAAGCTTTAAGGGCAAAATGGGAAAAGATTCGTTAATTCTCCATTACACTCTTATACTTATTCTTAATCACATTTAACTTTGAAACATTTTCCATAAAAAATTTTCAATAATCATTTCACATAAAAATATATTATCTCACCATTATACCTAATTGATTATTTCTTGAAATTTTATTTTTAATAACTATAACAATATGTTCACCTTATAAAAGAATTTATCCTTAAATTCTTTACACTTCATGAGCATTGGAAGTTTGTTTAATACTTATGGCTATATTAAACTCTAACATGCACTTACCAAATAGATAATGGTGCTTTTGTTGCATTTCATATATATCATACAAGTAAAGGTGTTATGACCCTAACTCAATTATAATTAGTTAGGATCCCATTATTTGGTTTCTATTAACTTTTTACTCTAGTTAACCTAATTCTACATTATTTTATTATTATATTTTACAAAAAAAATAAAAATTTTCCTATTTTTAAGTATTTCCTATAGGTCACATACCTTTTAGTTTTTAAACCTATTTTATATACAAACCAACAACCACATAGAATCATACAATAGACAGATAATTTAACACATCAAATACAACAACATCATATTTTTTTATTACTAACTTTTGAATATAATCTTAACAAAATCTCATTTATCAAGATCTTCTCAGATATGCCATGGACTTCCGCATAAGCTATATAACTTTATATTTTTAAGTTAAAACTTGAAATTATTAAAAAGAAAAGAATGAATTTAATAAAATTAGTGAATGTATAACTACCTCATGTTAATTATTAAATATACCAAAATAATTTAAAATGAAATAAACACTAGTAGAAAGTATATTGCGAGACTCATACTTGAACTTTTATCTACTCGCTAACCAAATATTAATTATATTCCCATTCACAATTATAAATAAGCTATTAACTCACATTCATAATTAGATCTTTCATTCACCTTCATAATCATGTTCTAGTTAACAGTAGATAAAAACACAATCATCGTAATTCCAAACAATATATGATAGAAATCAAGATGCAAATAATCAATATCAGTTAGCCACCTTGAATCTGCTAATATTAGTCACACTTTATTCTTGTCGCCTTAAACATCATTTCTCCTTTATATTAATCATACACATGATTTGAATCTAGTATTTTATATCAATTTCTTAGTTCAAGTACTTTTTTCCATGGTTAAAGATTGTCAATATTTAATTCATTCCTAAATTCATTCATAGTTCAATGTAGACAACAGATCAAACATAAGAATAGTTAGATTTTTCTTAGCTAAGTACACATTTATTAAACAATCACACCAAATGTAACACAATATTAACTTCACTTCATTCTTTAAGAAATAACCAATAAACATTAACAAGAACAAATAGTGCTCCAGAAGTACTATAAGCACCCTTACACTAAATATAATCAAAACTAATTTTATACAACCATAAAAGCAACAAATCTAACATTCATTCAATAATTTATAGCAATATAGATATTTAGACTTTATAAATAAATAGAAAAGAAGAAACATAATAATATTTATATACAAAAAAAATTTAATGTATAAGGATAGTTATACATTCACCTAAAAATGCCCATGCTTTGCCATGAAGTCCTAAAATACTCATACCCTTCTTTTCCTCTTTCCTATTTAGCAAATCACAAGGTTATTTTATGAATAGTTTTATATTATACACTTTTCTCCTAGAGATTACTATTTTGGGCTTTGTTTTCATTCCCAGAGATTACCATTTGATATTGTAGAGTTTTTTCCATTTAGATTTGAATCAACCTAAATTTTAGATGTACTTATCTAGAAATGCTTTAATAGTGTTATTATAACCTTCCATAGCATAAAAATTATATTTTTCAAAAGCATCATAATATGTATCAAATATATATAAAATAGAATTTTCCAAATTAACTTTAAAACATTTAAGAATATTAAAATTGATGACATTAAAAGGCTTTAAGCACGCCATTTAATTATCCTATAACATAAATTCCTTGTTTTTTTTAAAGCTAATAACTACTTTTTCAAATTTATATGAAATAGAGTTTTCAAGCCAAGCTCAAATCATCATGAATAGTAAAATCCAATGATATAAATAGACTCACTAGCATTTAAAATGGGTAGTCAGAAGTTTATTGGTGCTAAAACCATGGTGGATTGCTAGCAACATGGAGCTTCTGTACTATTTTGTCTTGTACAGAAATTAGTAACACATGCAATTGCCTAACCCACTACTGGCTGGCACCAACCAAAAGGAGAGCTACTAAAGGAACAATAATTAGGGAAAAGGGAAGTTAATGCCAAAAAAGCTTAAGGAGGTGGAGAGAAAACATGATAGAATAGAGAAAAAAAATGAACTTTTCCTATGAAAGAGAAAAGGAAGGTTAGGGAAAGGTAAAGTAAGGTATGAGTGGTGATTTGGTGTGGCACAAGTAACATAAACTCACTTCTCAGACAAGTCTCAACCTTTAATTTTTCATGAAATAAAAGAAAAATAGAATAAAGTAAATTAATATGATGAAAGTGTAATATTTATCTTATACAATTCAATCCTAACACTTATAATTTCTTTATAAGTTTAGTGGTTCAAAAATTAAATATTTTAGGTTTTTATAAATATTCAAAGAACAATTTTATTAAATCATGATACACATATTCTCTCAAATCCTCATATCCACTTTTATAAAAAAAAATTCTTCTAATTTATGAAAAATATCACTATAAAAATTATTTAAAACTATAATTTTAACCAATTAAATGTAACTTAATTATCTTCATCAATTAAAATATTTACTCTAAGGCATTTTAAATAATAAAACTTTTACTTGTTATTTCAAGATATTACAAAAGGTGCTTAACAAACTAGTGATTTATCGGCCAAAAAGGCTTATTTACAGGCTTTGCAAGGATTAGATTAGGAAAAATTAGACCTATTTTCTAAATAGGTTAGGTCTAACTAGTCATAAACCAAACAGATTAAGCCTAAGTAAGAGTAGACCAATCCATAAGTTTAAATGGGCTTAAATTTCTTTTTTTATTTTTATATTTAATAATTTAAATAGCATTTATATTTAAAAAAAAGTAATCTATTAACTATTTTTACATTACAACTCAATATAAACATAATTACTTAAAATAATTAAGTATAATAGAAATACAAATAATTAATAAATATAAAAATACAAAAATAAAATATAAATAATAAAATATATAATATAAAAAAAAATTTAAAAAAAGAAAAGGTAAGTTGGCCCTTAGACCTCTTTCTAATGAGCCTATTAAAAAAATAGGTTTAAACAAACCGGATTAGTGTGAACTTTTGTTTAGTATAATTTGACCCATCTGTTAAACACCCCTACATATAAGTGTGTAACAAAGTCATATACTAATAAAATGCTTTTATGTATACATGCACTTGTAGATCTTATATTATTATTTATGAACATAATAACATTTAAAACAATTGTTATGCAAGTTTTTCATAAAATTATATGACAAAGTCATACTCTGATGTAATATACTTCCATATATTTAGGCACCAACAATCTTTATGTTACTACCTGCAAACATGTAATGACATCTAACACAATTGCTATTAAGTCAGGTATTAACTTCTTAAGTCATCCATAACTCATAACTTCAAACAAATCCATTATAAATTTATGTAACATAGTCATACTCTAATGCAATGCTTCCATGTGTTCACTCATATGTAGATCTTATATTACTATTTGCAAACATAGTAGTATTGATTATAGTTGTTATGTATGTCATACATTAATTTTTGTAAGATACACATAGCTTTTATGCATAATTTGACATAAGTTAACTATAAATTCATACGACATAATCATCTATACTTAATGATATGTAAGATATTATTTGTATTATCTTCTCCTATTTTATATGTTATAGAGGGTTACATATACTTAATTTAATAGAATTTGTCTAGTTTTGTGATTAGGTTATGAATTTACAATGTTAACGGATTATTCGGTTAATGTTGAATTTTTGTACTATTTTAAGTTTTTTACTATAACTTGCATTCTAAATGTTCAAATTGGATGACATTTGCACCATTAGAAAGACAAAAGGAAGCTCTAAAATTTCATGTTTTAGTTAAGGCCCAATTCGTATTCTTAAAGGGTCTAAAGGGTCAAATTTGGTTGTAAAGATGAAGTTTTATTTTTGTCTTAGTTAAAACAACCATGGTTTTTAGGCTATAAATAAAGCTCCAAAAAAAGTCTAATTAAGGTAAAACCAAAGCCTAAAGTCAAATAAGACTAGCCTAATAACTTTCATATTTGAGGTTTGATGAAATTACACCATTTTGGTAATCAAACTCAGGGTAGAAGTTGATTTATAAAAGTTTACTATAATAAACATTATTAGTAATTTAATTTGTAAATTAGATTACAAGCTTTCAATTCATGCAAGGCTCCATTCTTTATAATCCTAAGGGATATATTTACTTAGCCTATTAGGTTTTATAGTAAAAGAGATAAAATTTATTTATTTATTTATTTATTTTGCCTCCAAAAGCAACACCATATATTAGACAAAAATTCTCTTTCTTCTTCTTTTATTTCTTTTCTTTAGAATAAGTCATGAAAAGTTGAACCTACATTAGTTCAAGGGATTAACACTCTAATTTGGTTTGATTTTGAGACATTTCTCTTAATTTTACTTTTGGTTTGATTATCTCTTATTTTAATACTATTATTGTAAATGACTACATTAATAGCTTATTAATTACAATTGATTAGCTGAATATCTATTATAATCTATAACTAAATAGCTAATTATAATTAATTCTTGTATATAAGTTAGTTATGAATGATTACACAATAGTTTATTAATTATAATTAATTAGCTAAGTATCTATTATAGTCTATAACTAAATAATTAATTATAATTAATTTTCATATTTAAGTTAGTTATGATTGATTATAATCAATAGCAATTGAACTTTGATAATTTCATATATGGGTAAATTATTAGTTGTTTAAGAAAAATAGATGATGAATTGGTAATTGTTGCATATAAAGTTATTGATTCAGTCTTAACTTTCTTCCTAATATTTTGTATTAATAATTATTAAGAACTTTACATGATTACTGCTAGCATGAAGATAATTTTTAGTTAAATAATTGAATTAATTATGAACCTTGTTAGGGTATATAATAAATTTAAAAATTAGAGTCTAGTATTCCTTAAATTGAACTTTTATATTCTATTTTATTCTACTTTAATTTTATTTTTATTGCTTTATTTAAATTGCTCCTAAATTCCCTTATTTTTATATTATGTTTTTATCAATTGATTGCTAATATCTTAGGTTCGACCTAAACATACATTTACTACTAATTAGAGTAAAATCAATTAGTAATTATTAAGAACTTTACATGATTACTGCTAATGTCAAGATAATTTTTAGTTAAGTAATTGAATCAATTATGAACTCTATTAGGGTATATAATAAATTTAAAAATTAGGACTAATATTCCTTAAATTGAACTTTTATATTTTATTTTATTCTACTTTAATTTTATTTTTATTACTTTATTTAAATTTCTTCTAAATCTCTCTATTTTTATATTATGTTTTTATCAATTGATTGCTAATATCTTAGGTTCGACTTAAACTTACATTTACTACTAATTAGAGTAAAATCAATTAATAATTTTGGTGCAAATGATGCACTTCACTTAAATTCACTGCTTTCATATATCCATGTACTCAAATATAGTGGCAGAACTCTTTAAGGGATTAAAGGGGTCTTAATCCCTCTAAAATTTTTAAAATTATGTATTGATATCATGTAATTATATGAAAATTTTTTAAAACATATTTTTTAACAGAAATTATTTGTCCTCATCCAAAGTTTAACTCCCTTGAAATCTTTATTCAAGTTCCGCCATTGCTTGAATACAGTGCTTTCATGTATCCAAACAAGTCTCTCACATATAAAATTTTATAGAAGGATTACAAATTGTATTAAAAAAATGTCATATGTTACGCGATATGATCCCGGTACTACCTTTAGCACCATAGCAAATCCCTTATCCTAAATCCCAATAGCAGTTTCGATCTCGCTGTCTACAGTTCCAGTAAAATCTAAAGTAGGTTGCATGGGCCAACCGTTCCCTTTAATTACATGCATCCAATTCTACTAAAACGTCCTATCCTTACCAAACAATGATATGACATTTTCATATGACTTCATCTTCTCGGATAAAAATAGTAGAAAGGAGATTAAATCATACCGGACAGGCAGGCCCTAGTAATACGTTGAAATATTTAATAGAGATTTGCTTAAAAATTATTATTAAATTCAATTGAGTCGATGGATAATGATTTAAATTAAGTCTTAAGTGATCAGAAGTTTTCATAAAAATGTTATTCATTAAATAAAAAAATTAATGTTAAAGGAATTTAAATCTGTAATAAAAGAAAATTTTAATAATTTTATTCGAATTCCCATAATAAAATAAAGCAGTGCCGGCTCGGATAAGATTTTATATCAAATGCGTTTGGAGGGAATTCTGATATCGTGCCATTAATAGATCTCGTCAGGGGTGTTGTTATCCAACTCATGCCCCCACACGAAGATCCTGCGGCAGTCCCCCCTATATAATTCTTTCCTCTCGGGTCTGAAGTTCATAACTCTAATATTCAATGATGATTAATTGTTTTAAAAAATAATTAGCGGTTATTTTTCCTCCACATGGCATATTCAAATAAATACCGTATCTTTATACCTAATCCATAATATTCCCCTCTCGGTGGTCATACAAATACCAAAAGTTATTTTATACTATTTTTAATTATATCATTTCACTGATAAAGACTTCGTTGTTACATAAATCAAAATTTGCTATTTATGTTAAATAAATTATGTAAATTACAAAAGATAGATCGATGGGGAGAATTTGATACCATGAGTCTGCAGATAGAATTGCAATTTTATATTTTATTGTGCAATTTCGGCTATACATATGTATATTCCTTTTTTCTGTTAAGTAGACAGATATCCTCACCCACGCAACGGAGAAAAACAATGAAATAGGTAATAATTCACGATTAAATGCTATGTTTTACATAATAAATAAATTAATTTATAATTTATTAAATATATTAATAAATTATAAATTAATTTTTAAAAATATTTCACGCACTGATTTATAAAAAAAAATTCTAATTTGGGCCATCTATTTCACACATCAATAAGTTCTAAACTTTGTTTTGTATAAATAATTAATAAGTTAATTAATAGGTAACAAAATATGTAGTACTCTATTTGTTTTATTATGAAGAGGTTTTTTGTTCTTATTTTTACAATTTTAATAAAATATTAAATATTTTTCAAATTTATCATTTTATTATTATTCTACACTCTTAACTCATTTGTATTTATTTTATCATATTTCTTTTTATTTTCAATTGTCTTAAACTTTATATGTAAAGGATAATATTGAAAAATATACTAAAAATAAATAAATTTATTCATTTTCTTAATATTTATGAAATTGATTAATTAAAATAAATAATAAAGAACGGAAGGAATAGCTGATAAATTAAGTAATAAGTTAGTTGAATATATAAGAAGTATTTTATAAAATTATTTGTTAAATTAATTGAAATTACAAAATATATAAAAATATATATTAATAAAAATAAATATATAAATTAAAATAATTCATATTTATCTAAAGATTAAATTATATTATTATAATTAAGATGTTCAAAATAAAAATATGATATCTAATATTTAATTAATTATATCTTATAAATTTAAAAATTTATTTAGGGTTTAAGATTTTTATTTTATTATTTATAATAAAAATATAATTACCTAAAATATAATTAATTATATTTTATGATATTACATAATTATTTATATATATATATTTATATATTTATGGTTTAAAATCAGGATATAATCATGTGAAAATTAAATTAATAAAAAGAATAATGATTGATTTTTAAAAAAATTGAAAAGGTAATAATTTATAAATTATGAATTACTCAAAATATAACTTATTAAATTAAAATTTATTTTTTCTAATAAGTTAGTATCTAAAATACCTTTAAAAGTTAATTTATTTGTTATGTGAAATAGAGTTACAAGGCTTTATTTTTACAAGTTACTAATAAATTAGTTGATAAGTAATAATTTAATTAATAATTTATAATGTATATGTTATAACTGATAACATAATTGATTGTATAAGAAGTATTTTATAAAATTAATTGTTAAAGTTATAAGATGAAATAAAAAGATATATTAATAAAAATAGATATATAAATTAAAATAATTCATATTAATGAAGAATATGACTTATAAATTAATAAAAAGAATAAGAATAATTTTTAAAATTTTTAAAAAGGTAGTAGATTATAAATTATAAATTATTCAAGGTAATTCATTAAATCAAAATTTATTTTTTAATAAGTTATTGATCAAACAATAAATAATAAATTAATTTATTTATAAATTAAAACTTATAAATTGTAAGTTATTCAAAATAACTCACTAAATCATTGTTTACTTTTTTAATAAACTATTGATTAATCAATAAGTTATAAATTAATTTATTTATTACGTAAAATGAAGTTCAAATATCAAACTTTTGATAATATATATATATATATATATATATATATATATATAATTTTTAAACTTTTAGAATCCAACTTGAAAATTATACTATACATAAAATAAATAAATAAAAATTTTGGATCCCCAGAACCCGTCCATCCCCTTCTTCCGTTGATCATCAACTTGCTTATCATCAATGATTACATGACGCATTTTATCTTTGCATAATTTAACGGGAGGCTCATTAACATCTTAAGGAAGTTTGTATTTTTGCTATTAAATTATCTGTTTTATTGAGGATGGTATTTTTTTTTAATTTGCATATCTAGTTTATCTAAAATTTTTAAAAAATAATTTAATGATAAAAACTATGAATCTCTCATTGCCATCCAACTTTTTATGAAATTACTTTTATATGTTGCAATTTAGAAGCTCAAGTAAATGAAATTGACATCCTCTCTTTTTGTTAAAGAAAAGTAACGGATCGTGGAGAAAAAATTGTTTGTTTATCTTTCTAAAAATGAAAAAAATATAACGGAGGTAGACCGAGTGGATTCATGTCCAAATAAAATGTCAATGAATTGTTAGTCGGTAAATTTGAGTGAAAACTGATAAAATTGCGAGAGATTCCTAACTCTTAAATAAAATAGCACGTGAAATATACAGTGGGCCAAATGAATGAAGCCACGTGTTGAGGTGTACAAATTCCAACCAATCCAGGCAAGTTTCAGCGGTGAAATGCTGTGGTACCAGAAACATGGAATTGAAGTCAACCTTTGAACGACAAGCAGAGCCGTAGACGCAACTCACATTTTCATGCAATTGTCTTCACAAACCCGCACTGTACGTTTTCCTTCAGTTTCCACGTTACTGCTCGGTTCAACTCTGTCTTTTCTTCTTCCTCCCTTTCAGTTCCCCAGTTCGATCGCTTTTCTTCACTTTTTCTACGTGGTCCCTTCCCAATCTGGAAAGAGAAAACAAGGGAAAGAAGAGGAAAACAAAGGTTTCTTGTTCCACGAAGGACAAAAAATTAATTTACTTTTGTGGAATATTGTGCATTAACAGCCTAGCAAAGCCTAACTGTTTGAATTCGAGGCAAGCCGTTTATGTTTTAACTCAAATTTTCCCTTATATGAGTTTTCCATGCTTCATGGTACATAAACTTTTTTAGGTCATATATATGTCTTCCCCTGTGGGGTTTCAAATTTCTGAATTCGTTTGGCAATTATGTTATCTTAATGTATAGTTTGTGGGTGTATGCCCTCCCCTTGAAATACAACTGCTTTTACCACTTTTATTACTTTGATCGATATATATTTTATCATATTTTTTAATAGAAAGAGTAATTAAATTATTAAATATATAAAATTAAAAATCAAATCTTAAATATAGAAGTAAATACAAAATTTTTAAAAAATGTTGAATATCATTCAAATTAAAAGTTCTCAACTACTTTATAATTTATATACACATGATTCAAATCTATTATATTTAATATGTTATTTTTATATGCAGAGAAAAATAGTACAAATTGTCTATAATAAATTGTGCAAAACTTGGATTCCATCCTACATGAAAATTGTATATGCAATTTTTTTTTGGGCATGTAAGTAATATGATAATACCAAAGATATGTTTTTTTGTCAAAAAAATTTTTTATAGGAAATATTTTTCTTTTTATTGTACTTAAAGATAAGAAAATATTAAGATCACAAAAAAAAAATGTTCTATTGCTGAACATTATATGTAAGGTTGCATTGTGAAAAAATTCATTACTTCATTTCATAACATATTTTTCCCCATTATTTAATTTGTTAATTATAAGGAATGCATTTGGCATAAAAGTCTTTTATTTATACATAAATAAACGAGAGATTTTTTTTAATAATGTATAGCAATTAGAATCCCAATTAATAACCAGTTATATATAGGTCAAGTTACAGATCAAATTCATCAATAGTTACTTATTCCACTGATATATAAAATAAGCGAAAACAATATATATTAATTCAAAAGGGTGACTTAACTGTTGTTACGCCTTTTGGTCAAATATATGTTGCTTTCTTTTAAATTCAACAAAATATAAATTCGAGACAATACACTCGCCGTTGATGCATATAAATAAACTAATGATATATTAAGAGTTAGGAGTGAGAAGAAAAGAGAGAATGATTGATAGTTCAGAGAGAAATTTCTGTTCATATTTGAATATTTAAAAAAATTTCAAAATGCTCAAATAATAAATAGTGAAAGATATGAAAAGATTTTGACAGTAATTCATAAATTTCAAACCTCTTCCTTTCCTATATAAAAACTTTTAAACAAGGAGAAGATTATAATATCATATAACCATTTTTTCCCTATCTTTCTCCTCCATTCTCTTTCACCAAAACATAGCATAAAACTCATGCAATTAATTATAAAAGGATGATTTTAATTTAGACGAATAAAAAGACCTAACCTATCATAATATGGATCAACAAGAAAGAACATGGCAATATAATGCCAAGAAGCTAATAAAAAACAATTTTTAAGGATGTAATAATGAACAAAGTCCAAAACAGTCTAGAGAACACAAATAAAATAAATCCTGATATAATATATCTCACTTCACCAACTTGCCCTACTCTAGTAATTAATTCATCACAAAAATCCATTGTGATCATTTAAGCCATTGGACGACATGTTGTACATCAGCATTATATTGTTACTGCAGTAAGTGTCCCTTTCATCTTCAGGTGCTCCATTGACAAATGTCGAGGAAGACGGCGAATTGAGCGTACTCAGGCTTGAAGACGAGGGCGCAGACGATGGCAACGAGTTCACGAAACTGAAATTCGGCAAACTCTGATCATTGACGTTCTGTGACTGATCATGTGAAATATGATTTTCCAACAGATTGTTCATGATAGAGTTGAATTTTGGTGATGAGAAGTTTTCTGGGGCCGCTGATGCTGGCTGTTCATTGGATTGCCACAAATATGGTAGATTATTTTGGTGGCTAAAACTAGTGAAATTTGGAGAGATTTGATCTGTTATCGCCTTCATGAGCTGGGATTCCATATTTAATCCGTTACAAGAATATTGGTTTTCTTGAATGGGGACTTCGGGGTTGTTTGGTTGGAAGCATTGCAGTGAGTTATCAATCTGCATTGGTTCGGAAGATTGGCACTGATTTTGCACTAGTATATTACTATTATTGAACTGGTTTTGCTGGAAAACTTGATTGGCAATTTCTGGGTTATTTCTGCTCTGAGAAGATAATAGAGCAGTGAGAAAAGCTGTAATCATGCTTGGGTTTACCATATTCCCCATCCCAAACAGGCCAGGATAGTTAAGTTGGGATGAATTGAGCAAATATGAGTTAAGAAGGGAAGACAGTTGTAGCATATCAAGGCATGGTGTGTGAGTCACTGGATCAATTCCCATCCTTAACAGCCTCTTCTTGATGTGAGTATTCCAGTAGTTCTTTATCTCATTATCTGTTCTGCCTGGCAAGTTGGCAGCAATTGTAGACCACCTAAAAGGATAACAGAAAATTTGGTTTAGATTTTAATAATTTATGCTGCAAAATGGCAGAAAGTTTTTTTTTTTTTTTTTTAATTTTTAATCAATATTATTGACTTTTTATAAAGGCTTCTGGTAGCTACCTAATATGATTATGATTATATACACATAAATTTAATACTTATAGTCCATGAAGTTGGTAAGTCTATACATCATATGATCTGCAAATTCAATTTGATTTAGTTGTATTTACAGACGTTTTCTGCAAGCAAAAGAAGAAAAAGAGAAGGTTTGCTACTTACTTGTTTCCCAAAACACTGTGTAATTGAATAATGGCTTCTTCTTCTTCAAAAGAGAATCTTCCTCTCTTTATATCTGGCCTCAAATAATTAGTCCAGCGAAGTCTGCAACTCTTTCCACATCTTTTTAGCCCTAATTATTTCAAAAAACATATACATCAATGACTATTAAATACGTTATGTGTTGATAAAATATTCGTTCTTTTGATATTGAAGTTATAACTTGACTAGGATACAGGGGAAATATTGTAGTTTTAAATTGCGATTGTGATTATGTTTACGATTATGTTGTAATAATTAATAAAATTACGAATATTGCGATGCAAAATTATGTAAGAAAAAATTATAATTGTGAGGTGATTGCCAATATTGCAAGCTCCAATTTAAAGCTTCGATGAATACACGCATGCCATTAAAACTAATCAAGATTAAGAGAAAAATCAAAGAACAAATGGAGATGAAATTATATATGATTAAGTTATATAAAAGTGGCTTTGAGAGTTTGATGAATACCTGCATTCTTGGGAAGAGTGCGCCATTTGCCATGTCCATACTTGCGAATATAATCAATGAGTTTCTGATCTTCCTCAGGAGTCCAAGGACCTTTCTTCAATCCGTTCTTTTCACCAGAAGGAGGTTTTCCCATTGTTATGCAGTGTTTCTGAGAATAGTTTTCTCACTTAGCTGGAAACTGCAGTTTGTGTGTCAGAACTGGAGAAAAGATTTTCTCAGGAAATAGAAAGCGAGGAAGAATATTGGTAGCTGTAGGATAAGTGTGAGAATGGCGTATATAAATAGTGGAGAGCTGAAGGAAAGAAGGCAATCTAAGAAACTTGATATAAGTCAATGGGATTCGGTACCGGCCTTTGTTCACTAATTCGGATACGTGTCTCACAGTGAATTAAAAATTTTACAGACCTTAGATCACTTAAACTCACAACGCACTCTTGCTATCTCTTTTCAGTACAACGATGCTCTGACTAACAACGTAAACGCTTTTACTAACTGCACAAGTTTTCCTTTTTTTATTTTTTTAAATCTACACCTGCTTGCAAATTGAATTGATTTTATCTGTTTAAAATAAATAAAACCAACTTAATTAATTTTAGTTATATATTTTTCTGTTGAAAAGTTTTGAAATAAAATAGATTGTTGCCAATTAATTTTTAAAAGTTTATAATAATAATTAGGGATTTAATTTTTAAAATTATTGACTGTAGGGTCTAAATTTAAAATATTAACAATGAATTTTACCAATTCATATTATGTATATGCACATTTTAGCTTTGTTTGTTTTATCAAAAAATATTTTTATAAAGAAAAATTTAGTAATGAGAAAAAATAATTTTTTTTAAATGAAGAACCTTGTCTTTTTCAAATTTTTTATGTTTAATATTAAAAATGTAAAATACCGTCTTTCATTTTAATATGTTATAATTATATTTTACAAAAGGTATTTTCATTGAAATAAAGTAAATGACATTTTTTTTAATTTTTTTGTGGGAAGTCAATGCAGTCACGTAAGCCCAACGCACGCAAAGATTTCGAGACAAAAATAATAAAGGAAAAGTAAATATAAAAAGCATAAAAAATTATAAATATTTCAATTTTAAATTTTAAATTTTTTATATTTACTGAATTAAATTTTATAAATTTATTTTAATATTTTATATTTAATTAATAATGACCCTTAATTTTTATTATCGAAATCTAATTTTAAAATTTATTTTTATTATATATAATATTATTGAAAATATAAACATAAGGTTGAGGGCATAGGATTGGAATCTCCTTAAGGAGTAAAAAGAACATTAAACTCTCAAAAACCTTAAAAAATAAGTAATTATTAATTAAAATTTATTTTTTAAGTAATTATTATTCACCAAATTCTACACTTTAACTTATTGTTTGGTTGTAGGAGAAATAGAATGAGAAAGAAAATAAGAGAAAAAGAAATGAAGGAAGAAAGAAAAGGACGTAGAAGATATTTTCTTCTCTTGTATTTAGTTAAAAAGAAATTTAAAAAGAAAGAAAAAAAGAGAGAAGTTATTTTCTTTTATTTGGATAAATAAAAAATTGAGAGGAAAGAAAATTTAATAGTTTAAAATGACCACAATACTCTCAATACATAAAATATGATTAGTCTATTGTTAGTGTAAATTAATTCTACACTATCACCTCCTATGCATTATTCTATCATTAAATTCGTTAAAATTCTTTTCTTGTCATTAAAAATTTTGAAGTAATATTTATCTCTCAATAAGGTGTCATTTCTTCATTTACCAACAATATAAAAACATTTATACTATCAATTTATTAAATTTAAATTTTTTAAATATATGTTATAATAATAAATTTCGTTAATTTTAACATAAAATTGTTAATAAATTAAATAGGCATGATTATTAGGACTATCCTTTCCTAGTGTCCAATTTTTTGCTTATTTGTTAGACTTGAATGTACTTCATTAATCTTATCCCCATCTTTTATCACAAATTAGTTTGTTAACCCTTTATTGTAGCATATAATAGTGTTCCATCACATATAACCTAATATAATATTAAATTATAACTCTCATCGTAGCATATATTGGTGTTCCATGACATATTACCTAACATAATTAACCACATCATCCACATTATTTATGTTACATATATCCTATCAATTACCATAATCATGCAAAATCTACATAAATTAGTGACATACATCCCTAAAAAATCACATTACACTATTGAATGCTTTTCAAATGATTTTTAAATCTTTTATTAGGTGATATAAGAGATTCTAGCACATCTTTTGTAGCACACCAAAAAATTAATTTTTGACATTTTCATTTTCACACAAAAAATGATAGCACTAAGATCAAGTTTTTTGCATCACTCTTATATTTTCTAACTCATTCCATACATCTACAGAATTGTAACATTGAGGTTTACTTCTCTCAAGAATTGTAAGCCTTCTTTCAACTATTTCAACTTGTTTGGTAGTTAATCCAATTCCTTCTCTTATAACTTTAGTTAAGTTGTTAATTCCCATATTCATTTTTGTCATATCTATTTTCAACTAAATCAATCATTGTTAGTTTGCATTTGGTGCCTTTTGAAGACAATATTCCTTGAAATTGATTGTAATTGCCACATAGAAGACTATATGCATCCATACTGCTTGCAAAATTTATTCCTTCATTTCCCTAATAAATATCGAAATCAAACATAACATCAAAGTAATCATTCAAATCAATGTTTTCCTTTTCCAATCCTTAGACTTTGTCATTTACACTTTCAGTACAAACACCAGTTGCTTTATCCTTACTAAAAAGATTCAACAATTTATTATATTATATATTGGTGTTCATTTTCACTTTTATGCTTCAAACTTTTTTTATGAATGCAATCTTTGTCAGTCATCTCTATATATTGAAAATAATTCTAAATTCAATATCTTAAAGAAAGATATTGAAAGTAAAAATTTATCATAGTATTGAATTAATTATATAAGCAATTACTTTTAAGATCTTATCCCAAACTTTTAACTTTGCCTCAAATATCTATGTCATGGGATTCTAACCAATTCCACTCTACATATGGAATAAATCATAACATTCATTGAAGAGTACTTTTAAAGTTTTCATTCTACTCTTGATGTGTTACTTTTGAAAAAAAAGGTCATATAATTGGTTTTAAAGTCTTAGCCATAGTAACATACGTTAGAGAAGTGAAAGTACTGTCTAGTCTATTTCCTTTATGGACTTCCTCCAGCAAAGCATTTAACAACATTATATCCATGTTAGGTGTCCATTGCAATGTATCTTTGGAAGAAGTCTGTCCCTTATTTTTTGACCTTTTGTTCTTTAACATTATTCAATTTGCAAAGTATCATATAAACTAGTACGATTACATAAGTAAGTTACACAACAACAATGTTACATATGTAAGTTACATAAGTAACTTATATGAGAAATTAATAATTAAGTTACATGACATTATATTTTCTATATGTAGTCAATAACAAAGCAACTTACTATAAAGACAACAATCTTGTGTCCTTTATTGGCATAAGCAACATGCTTGATGTCTTTTACAATATAAATATAAGAAATGCAAATTTCACATGTTGCACTATATTTATATGAAAAACACAGTTATATACAATTTGATATGAAATATCAAGTTTATTAGAAAAATAATAAATTACATATTATTACATAGTACATAAAAAATTTATAATAAACTCTCTTGATATTCATTTCATATATGAGTTATTATGCTTTCTTTTTAAAAATGAATCCTTGTTTATAGTCCTCATTTATTTCATGCATCATGATCTCCAAGATCATTTATGGAATTATTCAATAGCTCATAGTTTACTTCCTTAATCAAATGCTTATCAAGATTAACATCCATCAATAAGTTATATAATATGCAACAAGCAATAATAATGTCTATCATGGTCTCATAAGAATAATATGATTCTATGCTACTAACTATGATTGCGAAAAAAATTTTTGAAGGCTCCAGATGCTCTTTCAATGATAATTCTTAATAAATCATGTCAATAATTAAATTTTTTTTTGCATTTTAAGGATCACACATTAAGTATTCTTTTAAATGGTAATGTACATCTCTATATGGTGTAAGCAATCCATTTTTTAGTGGAGATCTCACATCTCCTAAGTAATATTTACTTGGCAAATATAAGAAGTGTATGAATATATATCATAGAGCATAATTACTATGAAATAACCTTATTAGATTGTTCTTTTTTTTTTGTTGGGGATCAATTTAATGTTTTTACTTACATCTAGGAATTTGAAATTTATCTCAATACATGCTTAAGAACTCTAAAGTCCAATGCAGTTCCTTCCTAATTGGACAATACATAATTAAATTTCATATCAAAAGTGTAAGCAATCAACATATCTTATGTTGGGAAGTCTTTTCTTCCTTGAAAGTGAAAGGCATCTTTTATTAATACTTTCACCTGTAAATGTGTCCCATCTATAACTCTAATACAATCCTGTATTTTAATTATTTTAAATTTGATTATGTGAATGACATGTTAAAACTATTAATATATATTGAGCATCTAAATCTATATACATTATTATCTTACCTTGAAATAAGGATAGAATCTTCTACTATTAAGTAGTTGTGGAGGAACTTTTAATCTAGAAAGTTACACAAGAAATTTATCCTTTAGTGAAATAATGGCTCATAAAATAATGATAACTAATTATTTCCCCTGATCAGTGAAAGAAAAAGGACTCAATTTTATTTTTTACATTATGTGCTAAAATATGTAAAAATTTAACTACTTGTTCCTTTATTGTAACATGTGGAGAATCTCTCATCCTACCAGTTGCTCTCAATTTCTCATATAAGTGAAGAAAAGTATGAGGATTCATACATATCACATCATAACATTTATCAATTTTTAGTAAATTTTGCATAAATTATTGTCACATTTGATCTCTTTCAAATATTCCACCATCATTAGGTGCATGGATAAATGTTACTTGTAAAGTCAACAAACGCATAGCATGCACAATGAAACATATAAGTTGCACAATGCACATTTAAAGGTATAGTTTTTAAAAATTAAAATAATTATCAAATAAAACTTTTCATTAACAATTGAACAATGACTATTTTAATATGACAATGTAAACAACATATGAACTAGTAATATTTCCTTGAATAAAATATAATAGAATACTGATGCAAAGCTAAATACCTTACAACTTAATAGTTAGGTCTTGTTCTTAAAAATTTCACTCCAAGAACTAAAAACTTTTCTCTCTTCTTGTAAACCAATCTGTAATAATGAAGAAAAATTACAGAGGTAAGGACACTAGTAGTTTAAAATTATGATGATGAAAGATTAAAAATTTAGGTTATAATATATGTCTAACACCATGAACTAAAAATTACACATATAGACTTTTATTCATATAGATTCAATACAAATTTAATATATCATATAAAATTGAATTATAGCATATGGTAAAGCAGAAATTTTTAAATATAGGTAAGGGAAAATTTTATTTAGTTTTTTTTTAAATTAGAAAAAATGATTTTGATTTATCTCTAAACCAGGTCGTGGACAAAAATTAAGTCAGATTTACATGACCTAGTTGAAAAGTCACACAAACCTGTCACCATTCTAAAGAAGAGCTTGTTAGAGCTCCTCATCCTAAATCATCCAAGCACATACCAATTGTGGTGGTACGTTGCATCAAGCCCATTAGAGGATGCTGTTGATTGTGCAATAAGGAGTCTAGCAACGCAAGGCCTTTCCAACATACAACATCTCTATTATCAATGGCAATCTAGATGGCAACAAGGAATTCAGTGACTACTTCAAATAGAACCCAACCCAACACATGCTACTATCATGGTAACAAAAAAAAATAGAAACCCATTTACAAATCTAATGGAGAAACAAAAAAGATAATACTTGGAAATAAAGTTGCGCACAAATGAGAACTAGCAATCAAAAGTTGGAGGAGATGCAAAACAAAGGTGAAGGTTTCGCAAAGGATGAGGATAAACATGGGAAAATGGTTGGATGATAGCTACTTCTCTCTCAATTTCTCATCAGTTTGGGGGAGGAAAAAAAATCCAATAAGCCTCATAACAATTTTTTACTTAATTCTTTATCTTTCCTATTTTCTTCCTTCATCTGAAAAGGAGAAAGTCAAAATTTCTATTCTAATTCCTCCTCTCTAATTTTTCTTTTTTATTTTCTTTACAACCAAACGATCAATAAAAATAGTAATGTTTTACTTTATCCTTAAAACGTAACCTCCTAATTTGAAGAGATTAGAGATAGCAAATTTTGACCACCGATTTATTTATTAATTTAAAAACTTGGTGAGTGCATTTAAAAGCTACTTAATTTAGAGCTAAGGTAGATCGAGGTTTCCTGCACCTTTTAATGGAAGTCGCAGACTGAGATTCAATTTTTTTCAAATGAAATTAATAAGGAAGAGTAAGAAAAGAGGAGTAGAATGAGAAATTTTTATATATTTAAATTATAATATATGTTTTATTTTCAATTAATAGAGAGAAATTAATTATTAATTTTTTGGAATTTATATATATTAAAAATTATAATTAACTAAAATCACGCATACGACAGGAATTTTTAGAGTAGAACTGCTGAAACATTGATATTATTTTTGTGGGGAAGACTATGGTACCTCCAGGGGTTTCAAACCCTGGGTGATGTGGCATAATCTCATCCATTGGATGAGATTACCTAAGTCTTTAGTAATCTCATCCAATGGATGAGATTCTGCCACACCACCCAGGGTTTAGAAACCCTGGGGGCACCTTAGAATCCCCCTATTTTTGTTTGTGGGTCCCTCTCTATCCTTTCTGTACAAAGGTTTGCCACCTCAGCATCTTGGACTGGTTATGACCAATAGGATGTGGCCAACGCTACCGTAGACCGCGCTACAGTGAGCAGCTGTGGGGGCATGCGCGCCTACATGTGCGTGGAGTTAAGCCGCCGATGTCGTGCAATCAATTATGCAGGGGGCATTCGCCGAAAAGGTTAACAGCTGGGTATTTCCTGTGTAATTTCTGACCTCAAAGTTCAAATGAAAGCCACAGTGCTAAACATTTTTCTAAACTACTTATATATTTTCAAGGACAGGAGCTGTAAATCGCCTAGCTGTAACAAAGCCTGACTTCTGTTCCTTTTTTTATTTTTGTCTGTTTTTAATTTGGGGTCTTTGATATAAAAATTAAAAATGTTTGTTTTATGTAACATCATGCACAAGCTATTAATAGGTATGTCTAATAAATAATATTTAGAGTTTTAAATAAAATTATAATTATAATATATAAGGCTTATTTTTAAAAGAATGTTGAAATTTGTATAAATTTTACATGTAGTTATTTTAATTTCATCAATCAAAATTGTAACATAAAATTCTAGCAGAAATAAAAAAAATTAATTTCCTAATTTTTACTCAAATTTTGATTTTATCCTCTTAAATTTTATTTTATTTGAAGTAAACTTATCATTGAATTTGCAACCGAATGCATACGCTAAATTTTTAAATGGAAATGCATACATAGCATCTAACTTAATATTTTATACTGCATATAATCATATTTTTATATTTTTATAATATAAAAATATTTTTAACCTTCTAACTCTTACAAAAATTTTAATCTTAATCCCCTAAATTTAATTTTAACTAAATTTACCCTATAACCTAAACCTTTTCATATTGCAATCTATAAGAGGATTTTATTGAATTCTAAATTTTTTTTAGCACTCAAAATCATATGAAATCAATTTTTTCAGCTCATGGTTATTGAGTCTATTATATTTTAAATTGAAATTGAAGTAGGAGACATATAATAAATTCATTAGTATCAATGAAATTGAATAAATATAATTTCAAATTTTGAAAATATACTTTTTCAGCATCACATACTTGTTATGTGTTATGTGTGCTTAGTAACTATTTCAATGAAGAAGACAATTTGAAAATATAAATATAATTTATCTTTATAATTTTTTATATTATTTAAATTTGTTCAATATTTATATTGATTAATTATAATGAAAGTTATCACATTATAATGGTATTTTTGTCTCTATATTGGATGGAAGCAATCGAATTTTTGAAAAATTAAAAATAAAATTAGGTTTAAATAAAATTTAGCAAATAAGATTGAAATTTTAATAAAAATTAAGAATTAAAAATGTATTTTTCACAAAAATGTGAAACCATGACTTATGTGGATTATATAGGATGTTAAATTGGATGTTATATAAGTATCTTCATTAAAAAAACTTAATGATATTTACTAACTAAGTAATATTATATATTTTTGGAAGTTAGAGGGCAAATTTACTCCATTTAAAATTTAAAGGATAATATCAAAATTTCAATGAAATTTAGTAGATAAAAAAACCTAAAATTTAAAAAATTCATCTTTTTATGAAAGAGGAACAACTAACTATGAAAAAAGGTTGTTAAAAATTTGATTTTTTTTTCTGCATATGCAAACCAATTTTTTCGAGTTCCATGGTAGGAAAATACTCTTTATTCAACATTCAACTTCACTAGCTTTAGGTCATGCTTGACGCACTATTTTCGAGTTTTTTTTTTTTAAGTGATATTGGTGTCATCTGTAGCCCATTTATCTTGACAATATGCAATTAGCAAGACCTTGATCCCCTAATTTTCAAATGCATGTCAAATCAAAATTTTTATTAATTTAAGAGACCTAAGGTAAAATCATTTTTTTTTCAATGAAACATGTTGGGATATCAGTCCTAGTAAAGTCTAGACGGATCCTGAAAAGAACGACATAAAATTGGACAACCAGGGAGAAATAACTGTTAGATTGTCTTATAATAAATAAATTGTGAGGAAGACTTGGACTCGTTTATTTTGGCAGAAGATTTTTCTTTCGAAAAATAAAAATAGAAGAGTAATGTATTGCATGAGTATTTTGTGATTTAAAAATTGAAAAATTAAATTATGATAGTAAATGAAAATAATTTCCTATCTTATCAAACTTTTCAAATTTAATATTAAATAAATAGAATATTTTCTTTCTATCTTACTATTTTATAATGGGAAAAAGTATATTTTACCCATCCAAGATTTTGTCTTTTTAACTCACATGTGATTTTACATGTTATGATTTACCCATATGTATTTTCAATTGTTAATATTTTACTTGTATAAACTATTTTCCATTTAAAATTTAACAAAAAAAATCCATATATTTTACATGTAATTTTTTACGTTCTCAAATTTTGAATAGATTTAATGTCCACTCAAAAATAATTTACCTCAAAAAAAGTTTATTTGGCACTGTTTATTTAACAATCATAAACTAAATTATAGAAAATGAATTTCCAATAAAATTAATTTTTTTGAGAAAAATTTGGTTTTAACTCTTGATTGAACATCAAATTAAATTAGAATTTGGAAAAGTAAAGATTACATGTAATGTATTTGAATTTTTTGTTAAATTTTAGATAAAAAAATAGTTTATGTGGATCAAGTATTAATAATTAAAAGTATAGATGAGTGAATTATAATACTTAAAATCATTGGTGTGTTAAGTGAAAAATAGTGAAATTGTGCGAGTAACCTTTTATAATTACAGTATTATATAATTGCCTTTTAACGTCGATTGTTTAACCCATTCCATATTAGTTATTCATCAACATATAAACAAGTGTTATTATATGTCCAGTATATTCAATGTCAATTCTTAGACAAACATTGAATATATGTAATGACGTTAGTTCTTTTACATGAAAACCAACATGCTTAGTTTCTAGATATTGTTGAATAAATGAAATAAGATGTTAGTTTTTTTGTTCAATAACTAATGTGATTGTTTATATCAAACATCTATTCATAAACTACCATAAAAATTTGACTTTTTCATATCTTAAATTTAACATTGTACATCAGTTTCTATTAAATAACTGACATATAATGTAGAATAGGACAATGATTTTATAAAGTAACCAATGTTATTTATTTGTTTTTTTTATACATTAGAATTCTTCTAAATGTTGTTGTCTTAGAGTAGTATTCCAACCTAATTGCAAAATCTAATAACCCATATTATTACAGAAATAGTAAAATAATAGTATTTAAGTCCTATCTCAATATCTCTATAGTTAAAAATAATACTCAAAATACAATAAATATTCAATGACAATAATTTCATATATTCAAGTCTAAATAATAGAAGATATATAATATGTATAAGTTGCAAAATTGGAAATAATATCTCTGAATGTATAGAAGGAAGTTATATTATCTTCTAATAATATACCATTAGTAAAAATCCTTGTGCATTCCATTGTGACAAAAGAAGGGCATAAGTATGTCAAAATTGAGGTTGTAATTGCAACATTAATACAATACTTTATCAAAGAAAAATTTATTAACTAACTAATGCTATTAAATTTTGATGACATTGTATGTTGTTTGTATAGTATTCTAGTCATCCTAGTCCATTATATAAAAATATCCATTGATTTATTTTTATAAGCAAAAAATTTGGTATCTTTTTTTCAAGAAACCCACATCACCCAAAATCCTTAATAATGAAATTAGAGATATAGAATCCAAACATACAAACACAATATATAATAAATAGACATTCTCCATTAGATTTAAAGAAAAAAAATAAGGCATTAAAATAAACCTTAATATTGAGAAAAAATGTTAATGAGAGTGAACAAATAGTTAAACTTGAGCGATGGTAAACTTTTGTATAAAGAAATTATAGTAGATTTCTTACTTTTAAAAGAAAATTAATTAATTGATCTTTCCTTAGGATACTATGAATTTCATAAGGAAAATACTCTCTCTCTCTCTCTCTCTCTCTCTCTCTCTCTCTCTCTAATATGTAATTTGGCATTGAGACAGACTTCCTTTGTATTTTAACTTTGAGATTTGTTTTTACAAGTTTTAAAGGAAAAATGATGTTGTTTAAGTATTTTACATTGATTATATACTAAAATTGATATTATTTTTCTATTTTATCAAATTATTACTTTTACTACCTAATTTCAAGTAAGACATAATTTTACTTTTTCATGTCAGATATTTTTTATAAATTTGATGTCATATATTATTAAAGTTGTTAATAAACAATCAACATGATTTCTTAATTTTTTTAAATTATTTCTATTACTACTTAAAAGTTAGAAACCAAACTGCTTAAATAAACAAGGTAAAGACACTCACTAATACAAAAGAGTGCCACCTTTTAAATAAGATAAAATTATACAAAAATCCTTATAAGCAACTTTAATAATGCAAACAAAACAATATATATATACAAGTAATTGCATCAAGTTTTATAGGCACAAGCATATATACATTTTTATTTACAATTAAATCTAATAAGTTATATTTTTGGAAACCCCCTCAAGTGAATGCTTGTCTCTCTTTTAATACATATGTAGCCTATTCCTCCTTCAAGACTTCAATATCTTCTTTAACATAGGGTGTTGATTTCCTTAGAAGAATTGCATGTTTACATACAAAACTCAACAAAAAGATAGAACTACCTATTTTTTTATAAGTGCCTACAAATCGAAACCCAAATAAATTATTTTATTAGGCCTTTCATTCTTCATGATCATATCTAGGGGTGATCATTAAACATTGAAGAAAATTTAGTGGAAAGCACAAAAAAGTGTAGAGTAAATTGCTACATACAAAGCAAGTTTGCTTATTGTTATGAAAAATAGAGATGAGGATATACTAGTGGTAGCATTTTTTACACCAATTATTATTAAAAAAATAACATAAAGGACCTTCCACATTGCCTATTACTAAAATTAACGTCTAATGTTCTACACATAATTACAAAAATATCACCTAGGACAAACTTACAATATGGACTTTATATAGGAAGCGATGTCTAACATCTCTTCAAATTTAACGGTTGGCCTTTATTTTCAATGTCAGGTTTTAAAAAGTTGATTTGAAAGTTTTTTTTACCGATTTTTTGAATCAAAATTTGGGCTCCAATTAGATGTTGATTCACTAATAATTATATAGAAAAGATAATATTATTTTACAATGTCAATTTTTAATTAGAACTGATATGAAAAGTTGATTGTATTTTTAAAAATATCATCACGCTATTATTTACATTGATTTTTACTTTAATCGACATTAATATAATAATGTTGTATCTCAATTCTATAAAGTATTATATTTTTGTAACACATGGAAGATGACTTCCACCGAAACGAACGGAACCGTAATAACCTCCGATGAATAATATTATGTAATTTTATTCTGAAATCATACAAAGATGACCTCTAGAAAGGTCTTCGATGTCTCTCAACATGGAAATGAAAGTGTTAAAAATGTATGCATATTCCATTCTAACGCCACACGTTCTTTATATAAAATTGGGATGGGATGAGTTGGGGAACCTTATACATTAGGATATATTCATCTTAAGGTTTACGTTTACACCCTGTTTAATTTCTACAAGTAACTAGTCTTTCATTGTTTCTAGATTTGTATCTTGAATTATAATCTGATTTTTTAATTGGATAGTCGTGTGGCAAGTTGAGATGCGATGGAATGATCGAAATGTACAATTACTTGAGAAAAAATTGATCTATTCTTAAAATAAGAGTGTATTATCCACTTATTTTAATAGAAAATAAAGTTCATAAAACTGTAAATTTCACAATTCATAAAAAAGAAGAGAAATTAAAGTGTTTTAAAAAAATGTGTTTAGTGAAAATATAATTAGCCTAAAAAAGCTCATAATATTCATTCTTGATCTAAAAAAATTTACATATTTCTTTCTTCTAAACTCTAAAAACATAGTTGAAAGGGTAAAATGAGAGTTAGTCAAGATTAACTCCTTTTTTGATTGAGATTAGGTACTGCAACTTTTGAAGAGTGATTTGATTTTTATAGGAATGAAATTTTTTGTGAGGTTGATTTTATTTAAAAGTAAATCTTTTTTTAAAATTTTTCGAGGGTGTTCACAATGAGAAATAAATTTTTACGAGGAATTCTTCTTATTCATGAAGAAGTAAAGAAGTAATTTGCATCGTTTTGTAAAATATGAAAAATCCTATTTATTTAAAAAAAAAATGTTTTTCCATGTAACCTTTTCTCAAACGAAGCAAGCACGTCCATGTCCGTCTCCTAGAAGTGCGAATAGAAGGAGTTGGAAACTGATAGACGAAAGCCAAGAATACGGCGTAGGAAACATAGATTTTCTTTGGATGAATTGAATAGCAAATTTGACTAAACTTACCTTCCTCATTTAAACCCAAATCGGTGTGCTGGTGGAACTGCGAAGGATGGGACGTACCTTTCATTATCTTACATAAGCATAACGTTCATGAATCGCAATTTCAGTATTTCTCGCCGAATTCATACATTATACACATACCAAATTAGTCTGATTGATGAGGGACAAATAAAAAAGAAAAAAAAAAGCCTTTTGATGCTGTCTCTTTGCTGGTTTTTGACCATTGGGGTTGTGAGGTTGCCATCGCTGGCTATTTCATCAATGATTTTTAAATTAGTCATTTTATATATCTTCTTGTGGAATATTGGGACACATCTCTTTGAAATCTTAAATAAAAAGTTAGCTCCTTGTGGAAAAATAAATGAAAATGAGAGGAAGTTACTTTCGAGCAAGAAAATCAATAATGTTACGCGTTGATGTTAATGCTTGAAATCTAATTAGAAGTTTAAACATGTTATAATATAAATAAAAAGACTTCTTAGGCTGTAAGCTAGTAAAAATACTTGAAGGCTGATAATATTAAAAATTTCATCACTTCCCTCTCACTCCAAATAATAGCTCACTTTTAAGCTCACGGTTAGAACGCGTCGACCTCCATATATATGCACAACTTATGACATTAGTACAGTTCCATTTAACAATTATACTACTATCACGATACCTTGTGATGTTAGTAATCCAGATAACTGTTAATCATGCAGTTTTGCCTTTATTGGACAATTCTATCCCCAACTGCATCGCTATATAATTAACATCATCGTGTATGGATATTGAATTTCACATTACTATCCATGAAATTTCTTTTCTATATTATGTATTCATACTGATTTAAGCATCTATATGTTTTGGACAGACCACCACTTACTGTCATGATGTCTAAATATTTGTGTAAGCTCGCCAGATTATCCTAATAGACAGAGAGTTCATCAAAGGAATTGGAAGAGTTCTTACTAAATTTTATTTTTAGTTAACCACTGATCTAAAAGAAGAGTCATGTTTGAGAGTTCTTCTAGTTATAATGGATATATAGAACAAAATTACATTTTATAAAAAATCTTCTTCTAATATATATAGTCGTTGATTTGGCATTAGACCATCCATATCAATCAATCAACTTTAATAATTTATTTAATAATTTTATGAACATTAAAGAAATTAAATAATTTTTAACGGTGAGTATTGATTTGTACACACAAATGAACATTGTACATCACCATCTACGTACTTTGCCATTAATAGATATTCCACCCCATATATTTTCAACAATATTGTGCTAAAAAAAATTAAAAATAGTAATAGCCCTTAGGAGGAACAATGAACCTTATTTAATTGCGAACCGTCTTGACCCAAATAATGTCACGTGATTCCTGAAAACCCATGTTCTTATTGACCCAGGATTCCATTTCGTTGAATTTCTAGCACACTGTTGCTGCTAGGGCTGAAACGTCATGATGGTCACATTTCAATTGGCCCCGTTCTAAATCTCATTAACTTTGTCCCTCATTGTTTTTCCATCCACCTCTCTTTGCCAACCAAAGTTCAGACCGAAGTTGAAAAAATATATAGGGAATTACGTAATGGGGAGTGCCAGGCATCTTTCTTCTTAATATTTTTTTTCCTAGTGATACTAACAAATCATTAGGCTTTATCGAAAAATATTTTTGATAGAAAAAGTTTATTTATTGTTTATAAGTGAAGGAGAATTATGTATGTCTTGTGATTAAAAAAAAGTTATTCCTATAATCATGGGATAGTGAAGAATAATAATTTCCTCTTTAGAAAAAAGGAAGTTATCTTTTACTAAATTTATTATATTTAATATTGAATATACAATTTACTTTCATTTTTTTAATATTTTATAATTATATTCTCATGAAAGATATTTTTTATTAAAATAAGTAAAATCTTAATACATATTTAATATTCTAAATTTAAATTTATCAATAAGATGGTATTGAATTGGTATATTTATCGATTAATAAGTATTAAAACAAGATTCAATTCTTTTTTCTATCATTTTCTCTCATCCTTTCACTATTTAAGCTTTTTCTCCCATTTAATCACTCTCTCACCGGTGACAATATCTTGTGTCTTAAAATTTAGAATATTAAAGAGAAAAGAATTTTAAGGTAATACTTCCTTGATTTTATATCATCCATCATATTTTGAAAAAAAAATTATTTGTTATTTTAGAATTCCAATAAAATATTAGATATTCCTTTTTTTAATTTTTTTTCTTTTTCATTAATAAATATTATATTATTTTATACCTTCAACCAATTTGTATATATTCTATTATATTTTTTATCTTTATTTTTAACTATCTTAAATTTTATACATAAAGAATAGCTTTAAAAATTTATTAAAAATAAATAAGCTAAATTACTTTTTTAATATATATAAAATTAGTTAATTTTTATAGATAATAAAAAATAAAGTATATTAAATAATATCATATCATTAACGATATGCAGGGTAGGTCATCCCACCTTAAAATGACATTGAGTTTGACTACAAATTAAGGGAAATTTTCTGTCTTTTTTTATTTTGGATCCACGTTTTTCTAAAATGTTAATGTTTCGATAGAAACAAATTGAAACAAGCATGAATTCTTTTTCAAATTTAAATCTGCATCATATGGAAATGCTAACTAATTTATGGCTGTCAGAAGTGATTGAGTCAAAAGTGACTAAGAAGTAATCAATTCTCAAAAGAAGAACGGTTGAAATCTGCATGGCAAGAGTGCGACTTCTGGATTGATTGTCAATTGTTCTGCCTCCACCAAATACTGCCAATCTATTTTGTCATAATCTTATTGGGATGTTTCACATCAGATCTCCTTATAATGAAATAGATAATGCACTACACTAGCGTTTCTTGCTTATTTATATCTACACTAGCACAGCAGGGATTTTTTTAGTGTTTTATTCATGGTTCTGAAACGAGCCAAAGGCTTTCAATATAGATATTTCATGAAAGTTTTACTTTCATCTTCATCTTGAATTTGATTTATGAATTATATATATATATATATCAAGTAATTAAACAACTAAATATGTAAATATAAAATGCCATAATTAGTAGTATATGATAAAAATGATTTACCAAGCACGCACTTTAATGCTTAATATATTTCACTGGGGCAGTGTAGTATGAAAATGGTGATTTTGAGTGAATATATCTTTAGTTCTCTCTCTCTCTCTCTCTCTCTGTATGTGACTTGAGGCATAATGCTTGATGTGAATCTTTAAGCCAACAAAAAATGTACATATACACAAAGTGTTGCGACACTTCTTGCCCTTACAAATATTCTCTAAATAGAGTGAACACTTAATAAAATTAATGCTAATTGAGTTATAAACAAATCTCTTTATTAGATCAATCAACTATAAATCAAATATCTTGATCCAATAACTGCTAGATTATTAAAAAAATTAGATTTGAAGCAAGTTGAGCTAATTATTAACCAAAGTGAACGAATTTGAAACGGTTGGACATTTAAAGTTATACCAATAAACAAGAACTTGGTATTTAATATTTTTTAAAAATTTTATTTTTTTATTTGTATTTAAAATTCAATTTTTGATTCTCATATATTTGCATTTAGTGATTAAACCGTACTGTTAAAAAGTATGGATAAAATGATAAATGAGCACCTTGAAAGATGATTTTAAAGGAGTCGGTATAGATATTTTTATTTTTTAAATAATAGCAAAGCAACCATAATTATGGTGCCGTGACAATCTTCATTGCTTCTGAAATTTGTCGAAAACATTACTATTCTATTATTGTAAAAAAAATTATTGAAAAGATGTAAGTCTTAAATGACTTATTATTCTTTATGTGAAAAAATCAAATCAAAGTTATTAGTAATAATTATATAAGATTTAAAAGTTTTGAAGAATCATAATTATTATTTTTCCGTTTTGGGGCGCATATGTAATAAACCTCTAAAGGGGCTTCATAGAAACGGTAGTATTAGGGCTTAAAAGGCTTAATAGCAACAGTTAATAGGGCTTAAAATAGATTTTCAAGAACAAAGAAAATTTGATAACAGTTGCCTATAGATTGATCTCATTCCATAACTTCTGCGACTTGGAGAGAATAGACGGGTTGGGGAAAGGAAGGAGAAAAATGTTGAGACATATATAGTTATATATAACTTGGTTGGGAGCTGCAAGGTTTTCCAAACATTCAAATTTTAAAAAAAAAAAATTACTTGTCAGACCCATTTATCTTGGTAAATTTTACTTATGTAGAAATAAAAAATTTTCATGTGCTTTCATAAGTCTTACTATTAATAAATAAAACATATTAGCATGATAATGGAACAAAAAAAATTCTTTGATCAACTTTTTTTTTCCTTGAAATAATAGATGTTTTCCATCACCATATTTCCCTTGAAATAACAGATGTTTTTCATCACCAACTCTTACATGTAGTATTGATTATTGAATAAATAAAATATTAATTTCTTGAAGAATATTTTCTATAGTCTTAATTTTTTATAATCATAAATACAAACAAATGAAATGCTTATAAATATTTTTCAACAAAAAATAAACAGACTTTTAAATGATCAATCACCGATTTCCATCCATACCGTTAATTTTTAAATTTTAAACATCCGGTTAAGAACTGTGCAACTAAGGATATAAAAACGAAGAACAACGACACGTAAAATATTAGGGTTATATTTAAATACACCTTTAAAAAAGTATATTAATATGTATTTTTATAACTTTTTATAAAAAGTTGTAATTTTTTACAAAAAAATCTTATAAAATATTCCTAAAAAGTGAAAAATCTTTCTAAAATTTGTTTGTTACAAACTTGAATGATTAAGTTGCAAATTTTTACATATTTATCATGCAAAATTTGTATAAATTTATAATTTTATATTAAAAGTGTCAAATCTAATACTAAAAATTTCATCACTTTTGTCTACGGTAGCGAAATCCAAAATAATACTGATATGTAAGTTTGAGTTTGACAAGTTTAGCACCTACGAATGTCTCCCTCACCTCAATTCTGCTGAAAATTTTGACCTTTGAAACATTCATTCATGTGGAGCTAGAGAACATAGAGCTCTGTTTCCTTCTTGTCCCCACCCGAGGAATTTGGCCAATATACTCGCGCCATTTTTCCTCCGTAAAGTAGACGTGGAGAAATGCATTTTTTCCATCCCTGTTGTGTATTCGTCAAACAATAATGCTTCCCGACTCGAATAAGTTCAAGGTTTTGTTGAGTCGAAAAGTTTAAGGTTTTATTTTCTCCAAAAAATAAATTAATTTATAATTTATTAATTTAATTAAATAAATTATAAATTAATTTTAAAAAATATTTTATATATTTAATTATCAAAAAATAAATTTTAATTTAATAAAATATTTTAACTAAATTATAATTAATAAATTACTATCTTTTTAATTTTTAAAATTTATCATTATTTTTTATTAATTTATAATTTATATCTTTCATAATAAAATATAAATATTATTGTTATAAAATATAATTAATTTAATTCTAACATAATTATATCTTGATTTTAAATTATAAACATATAAAAATATATATGTAAATAAATATGTTACATAATAAAATATAATTAAATAATAATTTTATTATAAATAATAGAATAAAATTATACAATTATAAATATATAAATTTATAAAATATAATTAATTAAATATTAAATATTATCTTTTTATTTTTAAAAATATTAATTATGCTAATATAATTTGATCTTTAGATAAATATGAAATATTTTAATTATATATTTTTTATTAATATATTTTTATATTATTTTACAATTTCAATTAATTAAAAAATTAATTTTATAAAATATTTTTATATAATTAATTAATTTATCAATTATTAATTATTAATTATAAATTATTAACTCTCAGTTAATTTATTAATTATTAATTTATTTATCCATATGTTTATGTATAGGTATATAAATAGTTCATATGGTATTTTATGTATATAAAAACCAAATCTTGAAATCAAAATATTACATAACGTAATATATATTTTAATCATAAATAAAAGAGTGCTACGTCTCTATATATACATAGAGACGCACGCGACAACCCATGACTTCAGTAACAAGAATTTTAATGACCCAATCTTCAAAACCATTTTTTATAACAAAAATATTAAAACATTTAACACATAGACATAAAGTATTAGGTTTAAACTCAATAAATACCGGGAGAAGAGCTCCTAACATAACGTTCAATATTACTGTGACTCCAAAATCTTTATTTGTTTTTTAAAATGCATATATATAATCAGATCATAATTCAAACTATTTGCCAGTCAGTGTTAGCAGTTTACGGTTAGAAACCTCCTTTTAATTTTTACGGATGCGAGTAATATTTTTAGCACTTCACAAAAAAATTAGCGCCTCTTTAAAATAAGATTAATTATGGAAGAAGAAACATTAAAAATATTTAATTATTCCAAGAAATAGTCTTGATATGCGAAATTGTTTCAAATTTTTAACTATATATATATATATATATATATATATATATATATATATATATTCAAAATTAAAACAAGGTTATAGTACAATTTCATCGCATGGCCGATGTAAGACTATTGTTCTAATTCCAATATGCCTCAGTTTAATTAAAAAAAAAAAGGTATATTTCAGTTGTCTTCCCTAATATTTGGGTATAATTTACTTGCCTTTTATGTATTTTTTAAATTTCCCTAACATCCCTTGAAAGTGACTGATGTTAATTTTATTTTTATTATACCAATTTAGCCATTTTGCATATTATAATATTTATAAAAAATTTTAAAAAATAATATTTAAATCAATAAAATTACTTAAAAATGATAATTCCTTCAAAATGACTTGTAAAATGATATTTTGACATGTATTTCAAAAAATTTGTAATTTATTTAAATATTTTATCAAATAAAATCTTGTAATCTTTATAAAAGTAGTTTTTAGACTAATAAAGTCACTTACAAAATAATAATTCACACAAGATATTTGTAAGATGATACATTGACATGTATTTTAGAAATATTTCAAATTTACTTAAATAATTTAGTGAATAAAATTTTGAAAATCTTTTTGTACTTTTCATGTTGTAGATCCAAAAAAAATATAAATAAAAATTTCATTATAATTTTCTTAATATTTAAATAAAAAGTTACTTATTATCTTATAGTCAAGAAAATATGAATATTTCATGAAATTTATGTTTATGTTCTTAATATTTTAAGTTATTAAATTATGTGATAATATAAACAAAATTGAAATCTACATTTTCAATATTTTAACTCATTTAATAAATATAACCATAAACTTTAATAAATACATAGAGTTTCTTGATTATTTTGTTAACTATTTTATTTTCAATATTGAAATCTATACTTTCAATGTTAATTACATAAATTATTTTATTAACTATTTTGGGGGATTGGGAAGAAGAAGATTAAAATGGTGAAAGAAGAACGGAAAAAGAAAAGAAAAAAGTAAATGTTGAAAACAAATTTAATGGAAGGGAGTTTATCTAATTCACACCAAATTAAATATAAAAATATAAGAACTAAACATATATAAGTTTTAGAGTTTTTTATTAAGATAGGGTTCACTTAATATACCTTAATTATATATAATGTAATAAAAATGGAGTTTTAAATATACAATAAAATTTTCTAAAAACTAATTATATAAAGTTTCAACAATGTATAATAAAACTTAAAGATACAAAATTTTTAAAAAAGTAAAATAAATATTTATTTCATAGTTAAAATAAATACGCATGCATCAAAACATTTAAGATAAGAATAAGTAATTTATTTATCTTTAAAAATAGTTGATAAAATAATATAAGAAATTAACATATTAAAAACATAAATCTTGATATTGTGCATGTTATTACAAAATTATATAAACTAAAAATTGAAAACATAAAAAAAATGAAAATATTTATATTTTCTTGACTTTAAGCTTTTTCAGAAATAATTGGAAAATCTTTGTAATTAAATTTTTATCAATAAAGTTTTTTTTTGTATTTGTAATATTCAAAGTATATAAAAATTAGCAAAATTTTTATAAGTTACACCTTTAAAATTTAAAATATTTTAAAATACATATAAAATATTATATTATAAATCATCTTGAGAGAACTGTCATTTTTAATTAAATTTGTTAATTTTGATAGTATTTTTATACGATTATAAAACTAAAGGTAGAGTTGATATATAGAAAAGGAAATTAATATATTTATTAATTGTTAAGGAAAGTTTGATGAATTTCTGTAAATAGATGGAAGGTCAATAAATTACACTCGAACTTCAAGAGAAATAAATGAAACTTATGAAAAAAAAAATCAATTATTTGGATCGAATATGTCGTGCCCAAGAGGAACATAAAATGAAGCTTGCAATTTGGTTACCATAAGTAATTAGATTTGATTAGATTCCATATACATCATTCATTAATCATTGTTTTAGGCTTTCTAATTAAGGTTAAGAATTATACTTAATAACCCATAACATAATTCAATTTTTATGCCAATTAAGTAAGTTTATTCAACATATAATAATCTATCATCTAAAATATGATTGGTATCCGTATAATTTATTGTTACTTGCCTAACCATATATTATACACCGTTATTTAAATAATTATTAATTATTCAATTTATTGACTATATATTCATACTTGTCATGATACATGCAAGTATATATTAAAATATTGCAACCAAATTTGGTGCTCATCTGTATGAGATCCCAATGTTGCGTGTCATTTGGTATTCGTAAAATTATATGACTTTGTTCGCTTCATATTATTAATTAAACTTATCTCACGTAATCTTCTTGTAACTGCAACAAAGAAAGGACACCTGGCCTTGCCTTGGACCGATTGTTCCAGAACATTCCCATGATATCCAAATTCCATACGCTGCCATCTATGTTTTATGTTGAAATTACGATGTATTATTAATATAATAATATATTAATAAATTATTAAATTTAGTTATATATTAGATTTTTTAAAATTAAATTTATTTTTAATATTATATAATAGTATATCAATAATTATATTTTATAATATATTAATATATCATTATATTAATAATGTATCATAATTATCACCATCTTTTGTTAAACTGGGAATTAAGATTTTAAAATACCCTTGTAGTTTTGTTGCAATGATGCAAAACATACAAGAAAATGCAAAATATTGGGATTGTGTTGTAACAAAGGTGAGAAACCCCAACAATCCCACTACAATCTTGTACAAAAAGTGATAAATTTCTATTATTTTTAAAATTATTTTTAATTTTGTTCTAATATTAAAATTAAAAATTATAACATTCCCTTGTTTTATCTTTTAACAAATAATGAAATTATTTTCTAAATTTTAAGAATCACTTAATCATGATGTAAAATTATATCATATACACTAAAACATCATTGCTATGATAAAATGAAAATATTTCTCATCCATATGTGATTTTGCAAACTCTTTATTAAAAAAATGGGGTTTATAGTAATTAAATTCAGTTGCAAATATCAAAAGAAGAAAATAATAAATATGAATATATCATCATTCTATCGTATCAGAAACAACTTTTTAAATAATTGATTTGAGCCTTGAACAAGGGGATTGATTAGTAAGTAACGTGTTGATTAGTGATCCTTCTCAAGTAAGTTAAGAACAGCGGGGTTTGTTAACCAAAAGACTGACATATACAATTAGCGACTCCTTGTGAAGCTGACTGCCGAGTAAGAATGAATTTAGGTGAAGCATCTGAACCCCCAACGTACACACACACAAATTGGAATTATCAGTCAGAAGATTAATTATCATAATAATGCAATAATGATAAATAATCACCATATTAATAACAATGATAAAAGTGATTAAAGTATTAAATATATATGCAAAAATTATAGATTAAATTCTAAATATAATTGAAAAGTATTAGAATTTTAGAAAAATATTAAATACTACATGAAACTAAAATTTCTAATATGATACTAACGTTTTTTAAATTCACACGGATGTCGCATTCAAAGATTAAACAAATTTGGGGCTCTATTGGATATATCGATTATTTTTATTTTTATTATTATTTTAGGTGAAATTTTAAGATTTTTCTATATGTGTGTGTGTGTTTAAATAAACAGTAGTACATTTGAGCATAAAAAATATTAATTTATACCGAATTAAGTATTTTGTCTTCAAGCATTTCGAATTATATCTTATTTGTTAATTGTATTAATAAAAATATATGCATCATTGAGGGATACTAGCATGATAATATATATATATATATATATATATATATATATATATATATATATATATATATATATATATATATATATATATATATATATATATATATTGTGATATATAAAAATAGGACAATGGATTAATTGTGATATATTGTTAGGCATTGATGATGTTGGGATATAGTATAAATATAAACCACAGAATAAGTAATTTAAATGCCGTATACCTTTTCATCTTTAACCATATATACAACACGAATTAGGGTCAAAATTTGTGTCTCCATCTAATCTGCTGACACAACCCAACTGTGCCCACACTTGTGCCCTTATTGTTTTTGCCTCCCACTAAAATGTTATATTGATCTTTATTTTTTTAATTTGGTTCCTCTTCTTTACTTGCACTTTGCTAGGATGAAAAAAAAAATCTATTTTCTTGTGTAGAAAAATAAGAAGAAAGCAAATAATTTTTCTTTACTTATTTAGATAGTAAATTAGGAGAAAAAATTAAATTAAATTGAATGATAATTTTATCTTTAAATTTAACATATTTATTTAAAATTTTATTTGTGGTGCTATCAAAATTTATCACATTTATGTATAAATTTTTTTATAAATATATGTTTAATAAACAAAAATATATAAATATTATTAATTGAGTATTCATATAAATTTTTATCATTGTAAATATAATTTTAAAAATATTGAGAAGTTTTATTATACCAATTAAAAAATTGAAAAATTTAATTCTAATGATTGTAGTTGAATTTTAATTAGATATTTTTACAAAGTAATTAATTTATATTTTATGAAAAATTATAAAATTATTTCATATCTCTTATATTTCCCTATAAAAAGTTTTAATTTTACTGTTAAAGATATAATATTAATTTGTACAAAATTATAATGCAACCCTTATTTGAATAATAGCATCAATATATAGCTAAAATATGTACATAAATAACCTCAGCAAATGAAAAAAATTTATTCAAAAATTAACAAATCAAATAAAATTATAATTTCATTTTCTATTCATATGCATCAAAAAACCTTTCCAATCTCTTTTTTTCACTATTTTTCTCTTCAATCTCTTTTGTATTCAAGGAAAAATATTATTTTTTATTTTTAAATTTTATTTTCATTTATTTTTTAAAAAATTCATATTTGAAAATGCAAAATTCAATATAAAAATTTGTGATTTTTAAAGTAAAAATTATATATTTATTTTTATTGAAAATGAGAGAAGGAGAGGGGGAGAGGATGATGAACTTGTTTTTGTAAAGTTAGGCAACCTAGGCTTGAGACTTTAATTTGCCTCACATTCAGTGTATCTTGAATTTGACTAGATGACGTGGAAGTCTGTGGAACACTCGTTTACCGGAGGTTATATATATATATATTTGAATGAGTTGACTTATGTTCTCGTGGATGTTCAGCGTATCTAGTAGGAGTATGTGCTTAAATTTAATAAAATAATAATAATATTTTAAAAATATAATAATTTAATTACATATTAAAATATTTTATTTAATTTATTAAAAATAACTAAATATAAAAAATATAAATAAATTATGTATATTTTTATTATTTTAAATGTTATTGTACTCAATTTTTATATAATTTTAAAGATTAATAGTAAAAAATTATTTATATCATATTTGGTATGATGGAATAAGAAAGAAAATAATGATAGAATAGAAAATTTTTTGTATAATTATGTTTGATACATGAAAATAATGTAAAAATAAAATAAAAAATGGGTATTTAATAATAATATTTATAATAAAAATTATAATTTTTATTTGAAAATATAATTTTGATACCATATTCAAATATTCATGTAAATTTTTATCATTGTAAATATAATTTTAGAAAAATTGAAAAGTTTTATTATACTAATTAGTAAATCGAAAATTTTAATTGTAATGATTGTAGTTGAATTTTAATTAGATATTTTTACAAAGTAACTAATTTATCTTTTATAAAAAGTTATAAAATTATTTTATATCTCTTATACTTCCCTATAAACAGTTTTAATTTTATCGTTATAGATATAATATCAATTTATACAAAATCATAATACAACCCTTGTTTGAATAATTGCTCCAATATATAGCTAAAATCTTTACACAAATAATATCAGAAAATGAAAAAAATAATTCAAAAATTAGCAAGTCAAGTAAAATTAAAGAAAAAATTGTAATAAATCCGTTTTCTATTTATTTCCTATTTATATTACCAAGAAAATTTTTTGGTGCGCACCAACTCCTTTTCTTATACTATTTTTCTTCCATCCCTTTTTTATTCAAGTAAAGAAAAATATTATTTTTATTCCTTTTTTTCTTAAGGTTTTTATCTATTTTTTAAAATATTTTTTAATTTAAACATGTGAATTTTAATATAAAAAGTTGTGAATTATAAAATAAAATTTTTATTTTTTTTAAAAAAAAAAGATATAGCAATGAGAGAAGAAGAGGGAGTAGGGTGTGGAACTTGTTTTTGTTGGGCTTGAGACTTTAATCAGCCTTCTATTAGAGAATGTTTAGTTCATGGAATGTTATTTACACTTTTAAAAATATTTTATAAGAATGTTACATTTTCATATTTAGTTTAAAATTTTAAAAAATTTATTCAAGATTTTGAAAATATTTTAAAACCTAATTTTTTTCCAAATATTCTTATAAAAGAAATGAGTATCTTAATTTTTCATGAGATAAGAATATTTATACTAAAATAAAAAAATAATTTTACTCTTATTTTTTCATGTCGTAATTTATTCAAAAAAAAAATTATTTTCATATTTTCCTTTTAATTTATATTTCTCATTTTTTAAATTTTTTCATTATAACAAGCATAATGATACTAAATAAGCACAAAAAATAAACAAGTAATTTCTAAATTCCAATTCAAATTCTTAAAAAATTTAATACTTTACATATTAAACTATTTATTATATTTAATTAAAGGGAATTCAAATTATTAATTTATTAAATTTTCAAAGAAATTTATTCGTATATTTTTAATTAAATTTATAATTCATTACAATTTATAACAAAAAATTAATAAGAATATTTTTAAAAAAGTAATAAAATTTCTAGGAATATAAATTATAAAGTAAATATGAGAATATAATATGTTTAAAATTTTGAAATAATATTATCAAAAATTTATATATTAAATGAAATATATAAATATTACATTTCAAGAAATTATATATCTAGAAATTACGTTTCTAAAAAGATGCATTCTTTTTAAGAATGTAAAATTTTACAAAACTTACAAATCAAACATCCCTTTACACATCTTAATTTTGACTAGAGGATGTGGAAGTATGTGGAACACTCATTTACCTGTGGTTACATATATTTGAATGAGCTAGACTTCCGTATTCATGGATGTACTTTTATGGTTTGTTTGGAAGAAAAAAAAGAAAATAGGGGAGAAATAAATTTTATATTTTTTCCTCTTTCCTTATTTGGTTGAAGAGAAAAAGAAGAGGAAAAAAATTAAAAAGTAAAAGTATGGTTATAATTTTCTTAAGTTTTTAAATTTTAAAATATTTTTCTCTTATTTTCTCTCCTATTCAAATTTAAAAAATTTCTCCTCTCTTCCTTTTATTTTCTCTTCTACCTAACAAGAGGTTAGTATATATACCCTAAATTAAGCCCAGCTATGCACAAGTTAATATTTGATAAAATAATGATAAAATTTAAAAATATAATTATTTAATTATATATTAAAATATATCATTTAATTATAAAAATATGGATTATGCATATTTTTTATTTTAAATATTATTATATATATTTTTATATAATTTTGAAAATTAACATTAAAAAAATTTGAGTCATATTTGATATGATGAAGTAAGAAAGAAAATGATAATAGGATAGAAAAATCTTTCTGTTAGTACGTTTGATATGTAAAAATAATATAGGAATGGAAGAAAAATGAGTATTTAATAACAATAATATTCATAATAAAAATTATAATTTTGATACCATATTAATAACATCATTTATTCTTTTAACTCAATATCAGCTAGGTTTGAACATAGCTATAATATTTCTCTTCATGAAATAAATATTAAACTATTAATATTACTTCATTTTGAGATCAATAAATAAAAATAGTATAATTAGACCTAAATTGTAATCACATTTTTATCTTTCTTGAGAAAAAAAACTTATGTACGCTTATTTATCTAATTATACATTACATAATTCATGAATTTTGTTTAAAACATATCATTATTATTGGTTCATTCTATATATTTAAAAATCTGCTATTTATTTTAATAACTTTATTTAAGTTATAGTTAATTGAACTTTAACATATAAATAGATTTTATATCACTACTTAGTCATATATTATTATATTGTAAGAAAATATTTATAAATTCTTTTTACTTTTTAACATAAACTTTAGTTACATTTATTTTTTCTAATAAATAACATTTTGAACTCATCAAAGGCAACATCTTTTTGAATTATATTAATTTTCTAGCATAATTAATTTTTAATCTTTTTATATCTAAAAATTTTTCAAAAATTGTTGACCTTAGATCTTACAAAGGTCTTATTTGACAATTAACTGATAGCTGTAATAGTAAACTGATTTAATTAATTATTACTTGATAGCTGATTGTGTTAGTAGATTTAACCAGCTAATTAAATTAGCTGTTTGAATAAGAGTATTTAGTAAAATTAGCTATTTAAAATTTACTATTTATGTGTAAAATAACAAATAAGGGTATGAATATATTTTATAAATTATTTGAATATTCTTTAATTTTAATATTTTAAATTTTATATATTATTTAATAAATTAATTTTTTACAAATAATATATTATTATAATTTATTATAAATTAAATATTTTTTAGAATTAAATTAATATAATTTTTATAAAAAATAAATTTATCAATAAAAACACAAACCAGATGCATTAAAATGAAAGACTAGCTATTTTGTTTGTTTTTTTTATTAAAATCAAACTAGAAGCATCTCCTAATTTCTTAAAAAATAAATAAATAAAGATGCACATCCTTAATAAAAGAAAAAACAGAACTAGAAGAACCAAAATGGCACCCCAAACAAAACGAAACCAGCAAAATAGCCAAGAAAAAAATTGCAAGCCATACACGTTAAAAACAACAAAAATTAGAAAGGCAATTCAGTCATTTTATAATTTCATATCCTAGCAGCCGAAACAAAATGCTGCATTACACAGTATTTTCAAAATTAGCTGATTTAGTTGAAACAGCTATTCCAAACAACTATTTACCAAACAACTTATTCAGTTGAAAATCAAGTCAACTAGCTAAAATGGATCCAACCAGATAACAACTATTTAAAAAATTATTTATCAAATATCACCAAATGACATGGCACACAAATTGAGCCTTATCATTATCATCGTCATGAAACCTAGATCCTTTTATACACAAGGAACACAAAATTGTTCCAAAACATGCATTATTATATTCACAATAGCAAGAATAAGTAGAAAACAAATCAAATATAAAAAAATAATAAGAGAGAATTAGTCTAAAGGCAATTATAATTTTTAAAAATAATATAAATTTTTTAAAATTAATCTATGTATAAATGTTAATATATAATTTTAACATATTAAAATTATAATTTTAATATATATATGTATATATTAATCAATTAATCATATATTACTTATTATATATTTCCAGACTAATGGATTAATCCAATAATTTAACAAGTTAATAATTAGCAGTTTCAATCCCTTATTAGGTCGAATTAACCGGTCCAAATCTTTTATTAGATTGAATCATTATTATCATTTTTCATATCAATTCCAATTTTAGCCAAACAAAATTATATTAATCTCAATTCATTTCTTTGACACTTCTAATGGTGGGCATGATTTCCATGCTCAACGTGTGTTCCAAAAAAATCCCCACCTCCTAGAAAAAATTATATATTAATAATATATATTAATTAAATTTATAATATTTAATAATATTTAAATTATACATTGTATAAATAAAAGGTCAAAAAATGGGAAACGTTGGGGAGGAAAATTTTTTATCCCAACCCAACACGTGTCCTAATAAAAAAATCTCCTTCAAAAAAAACTCTATATTAATAATTTGTATGTATGTATTAAATATATAATATTCAATATTATTTAACTTATAAATAGTATAAATAAAAAAATAAATAAAGATAAAAAATGGGATAGTATTGAGTGAGAAAATTTTTTCTCCATTCCAACACGTGTTCCAAAAAAATCGCCTTGCCCCAAGAAACTCTTTGTTAATAATATGTATGTATGTATAATTTAGGAGAAAGTTTTAATATTAATTTATTATGTGTGTTTCATGACCAGTGATAATTAATTAATCACTCACTTTTTTTCTCGTTCTCATTCCTATAGTAATAATAATAATTATTATTAATGAATGTTTAATTATTTTTAATTTTAAATTAAAAATGTAAAAAAAATTTGTTGTCTCATAAAAAGCAACGTATGAAATATTTATTAATAATTACTCTCAAAAGTTACATTTTACTGGTAATTAATGTGTGAAATATTTAAAATTTAGCACGAAAATAAGAACAAAGTTAGAAAAGAATATATACATTTTTTATGTGACAAATAAATAATTCTCCAAAATTCTATGAGTAAATCTTAAATCTAAAAATTCTAAAATATGAAAAATTATATGTTAATAAATTTAATTAATATGTGGAGTAATTAAACAATTAGTATAAAAAAAGGAACAAAATCAGAGAAAAAATTTCTTAAAGTGATAAATAAAATAATTTTCTAAAATGCTAGGCCGGAAGCATGTACAAAGTAAACTTTAAGTCTTAGAAATCCTAAAATCTAAATATGGAGGCAGTAAAACTATAATGAAAGTTCATATTACATTACATAGCAAAGGCCATGAACCTGTTGTCAATCCACGGCACAACCATTCGGGTGGGTGGAAGGATGGCATAGTGGGACGGAGGTTAAGAATACGTCACGTTATTTTTTTAAGGGACACTACAACATTTTTTTTTTTGTTTTTAATATAAAATTGAAAATAGTTTAATATTTATTAATGTCATATATTATTGGAGATGCAGAAGAATAGAGAAGATTTTAACTAGCTAATTAATGGTTGCTCGTGATGAGACATTTGATAAATTAATATTGAAACTCTCTGTCAATTATATATACTCTTCAAAAATAATGAATATGAAAGTCTAGCCCATTTTAAATAAATGCATGAATGATGTCATAAAATGGTAGGGCCGCGTGCGTGCTGCAACACCCTTTTTTTTCGTTTTTTAATTTATGGCTAAGACTACAAATCTTGGAGGGCCTTTTTAGGGGTGTTGATACCCAAAACAGTTTGGTATATCATACATGATTAAATTTAATAAATTAATCAGATATTTAAAATTATAAATGTTTGAATGTATTTAAATTTTTTATTTAGATTTAATTCATTATTAATATAAATTAATTTTATATTATTCTTTATTAATTAATTAATTATTATACTAATAAAAATTATTAAAATTTTATTACTATTAAAAATTTTATTTATTATTATTTTTTATAATATATTTTCTTCTCACTTATTGATGATATAAATTAATTTATTATACTGATAATTAATCAAATTAATATCTTTCTTATTCAAAAACTAATTTAATGATTTCAAAAGTTTATAAATTTCCAGAAATTCATGATTCCAATGCTTGACAAAATTCCTCCCACTATCCTTGACTTCATTTTATAGCAATGTCGAAGATCATTTGTCTCATATAAATGAAGTCGATAATTGTCAATTATATATCTATTTATTTATTCATATTTATTTTTATTTTATTTCATTTATATTAATTTTAAACTTAATATTAGTTGAGTCAATAATTTCATTAAACAAGAATCATATTAAATCAATTCATAAATAATTATTTATTTATATATATATATAATTTAACTCATATATCATATAAATCACTATTTACATAACTAAAGAAATTAATATTATACAAATTAGCCTTTTCATCTCTTTCAATTTGTTGCAAGGAGTTTTGTTTTGTTTTGTTTTATTTTTTCTTTTTCTACATACGGTTGCATGGAGTTGATCAGAGTTCCAAATCCATTCAAATCTCTCTGGTGACGGGCAGGACATTTACCGCACTCCTTGCTTAGCATACTTTAAAATTAAAATTTATTTTATTAAAAATTGATTTAAATTTTTATATTTTATTTTATTTTAAAATCTTATTTTATTTACATTATTACCATTTTAAAACCTTATAAAATTGGATAGAATTTAGGAAGAATTCATTTCATTTCAAATGTAATTTTTTTATTGAATAATTTTACCTTTAATTTTATAAATTATTAATAATTATATCTCTTTCTTTAAATTTTCTCTCTCTCATTCTCAAGAATAATATTGTAAATATAAATATTTAAAATGAATTCCATAAGTTTTAATAAAATTTCAAATAAAAAAATTTATTTCAAAGTAAAATGAAATCACATTTTATATAATTTATTTCAAATAAAAAAATTTATTTAAAAATAAAATAAAATAAATTCTATTTTTTAGTGTGTCAAACTAATTTTTGACGGTAACGAAACGTAGTTTGTCATTTATAGAAGTTTTCTTTTGTTCCAATTCATAACCGCCTCTTATATTATCGGACAAAACGGCCAATCTAAAAGCACGGTTTAAGTGACTCATGATTTGAATGACAATTCTAGTTAGATAATTTTTTCAAAAAATAAATTGAACATTCGTATAAAATTATATATATTAATAACTATTTAACTATATATATAAATTCATAATCCATCAAAAAATAGTTTATTCAATTTAATACAAATCAATATTATGAATTTCAATAGAACTATAATATTAAAAAATTATTTATGTCACAAAACGGTCAGAGACAAAAAAATAATTAAAATTTTAAAGAGAGAATAAAAACATAATTTAAAACTTTTAACATCATAAGTTTAATTTAAAATGTTAGTAACAAATATAACATAATGGTGAAAAAATATTAATAAAAATAATAAGATATGAACTAATACTAATCTAATGAATTAATAGATATATCATGTTAATTATATATTTTAGAATTTCGAATCATCCATGATTCATTTAAGTCAACGGTAACCCACCCACTTAATTCTATCCCAATTCATATCAACCATGACTCATATATTTTGCACCCTATACATGCAAATTATGAACCAGTTGTAAAAAGGCAACATCCAGAGTGAATATATTGTTAGAATTTAAAATTAGGATACTTTATACTAAGTATTGAGATATCTAATTTTAATTACATCCCTTTTATTTAAAACAATAAATATTAGCTTCTCTTTTTTATACATATTCACATTAATTTTTCTTTTCATCTTAACTATAGATTCCCTTTACCTGTTAAAAAATAATAAATATATATTTTTTAAAAATAAAAAATATAAATATAATTAGACACGAGAGATGAGTGTTATTTACCTAAAACTAATCTACCATTGACTTAAGGGATAAAGATATCTTAAAAGAGACGAGGTGGTGTGGTTTGGTTTGGGCTGGATAAATTGTTACGAGCCTTCTCATATAATGCCATGGGAAATTTGTAAAAAAAAAAAAGCGGTATTCGTAAATTTCTTGGTCCAAAGAGATTGATCATTGTAGCATTCATCTTTTCTGCATAAAGAGGCTCCCATTTTGATGGCCTTTTTGGGCCTGGTCATTAGGCTCAAAAACCAGCTGCTAGCCTTGAAAAAACATGACGGGCTTCACCAAAACATCAAAAATGAACTTTCCCAACTTAATGTTGCTCTTTTTTTTTTAAAAAAAAAATTAAACTGAAGTAGGAAATAAAGAAGTATGCATACGTGATTTACAAAGTAAAACTCATTCACTTTATATACGTGTATTATATTTCCCTTTTTCAAAAGATCATATTTTAAAAATTAGATTAAGTCTCTTGTTCAAAGACATCCATTTTTATATACGATTCAATATTTTTTATATTTTAATGAGAAATTCTATATTACTTCCAGTGCTAAAAAATAAATTTATTCGATAAATAATTAGACACATCCATGAGATTTACAATGGAATGAGTTCGCATGATGTTGATTTTTAAATTTGTGATCTTATCTCAAAAACAAAGTCATTGCTGGCAGATTCATGATGCACCAAGAAACAGTCCATAGAGTGATATTAGGAAACAGATCGTGACAAGTTCTCTTTGCCTCTCCGCATTTGTAATCAAAATATTATTAAATCTTTACAAATTCAATGTTGTTTGATTAGGTATGAACTTACAAACGGCTGGCCCCCTAGTTTAGCCTCCCTCAGAAGTTTACACTTACTTTTCCTTTGAGTTCACCATCTTCAACCAATCTCTTTAAATATTGAAAAGTAAATTATTCACGGAGCTTATCTCTCCCTGGCCCTCTTTTGTTTGGTTGTGTGTATTGTATTTTATTACATTTTTAATTATATGAAAAAAGACCTCACAAGGCTCTTGCAAAAAATAAAATAAATCAATATACATCTAGAGTAAATGGAGATTATTGTTGACAAGTTAAAATTTTAAAAGAATGAAAAAAAGTAGTCCCCAAAAATGAAATCTTGTATGTTTTTCAAATCTACCCCTTTTCGTGAAATAAAAATTGTCATTTACTCATGGGGTATGTTACAATCTCTTCTCTTATAAGGCATATTAGTCTTCGAATTCTTAAATAATTTTGGTGGGGTTTGTGACCTCTATGACATATGAACGGAAAGCAGAAATCAGAAAATAAAATTTTAGCTCACTAGATATAAATAAAAAGTTAAAATAAGATCCTTAATTAATTGTTGAATGAAAGTACTTCCAAGGAGTACCTACATATAACAATTCTAAGAAAATATTTCATGGTATTTAAGCGATGTAAAATTTAACTATTTATAATAATCTTTTCAAGTTAAAATTTTAATTCTATATGGTATAGGAGTTCATTAAAAAAATAAAATATTATTAAAAAGAAATTTGGTAATCAATAAATAACTAATAAAACAATTAATTTTAAATTTCTTTAAAATTTAATTTGATCAATCTTATCCATAAATTCAAGAGATTTAGTATTTATATTAGTTTTCCTAAATTGATTTCTAGATATGTTGATCTTTTAAAAGGAAAGTGCTCATATTAAACAACAAAATTAATGGTATATTAAGAGTAAAGTAAGGGAATGGAAGAAAATGGGGAGAGAATGGACGGAAATGGATGAGAAGAGAATGAAAGATTACCTTCCTTTATTTAAATATTTAAAATTATATAAATAAAGATAATAGAAGATTAAATCAACGTATATAGCTAATTAGTGTATATTTTTACAATTTATCATTTCTTAAAAAGTTAATTTATTAAGACTTTTTTACAATTGAAAAATTTTTGAAAAAGTTATCTTTCTCTAAATTTCTTATTTAAAAGAAATTCCTCTCCAAAAAGTAATGTTATAAGTCAATATACAATAATATTATAATTCTTGTTAAAAAATTTACAAAAAAATTACCATAGGTTATGACAATTATTTGACTAGGTCAATAATGATCTAACTCACATCACCCTAAAGTTAATATAAATGGACTAAAATAAATATAAATGTGTACGACTAAATAAATATGAATTAAAATTTTTTAGACTAATTATTATCAATGAGAAAAAAAAGGCAACCTTTTATCTTTTATTGAAAATACCATAACTATAATATGTATTTTTCACACATTAGGTACTTTTCAATGAATTGGAAATAACATATCTTTTATTTTAATATAGATAAAATAGAGTCATAATTATAAATTAAATTGACAATCTTCCAAAACCCCTCTAATTTAGAAAAATATAAAATATCGAAGAGTGGAAGGTTTTGAATAGTTAACTGTAAACTCTTATTATCTTCTACTTGAACAAAACTTCAAAAAAAAAAAAAAGAAAGGATATCGTACAACTTTTAATTTTCTTGCCCTCCCTCTATTTCTTTGCATTTAAACAAATTATAAAAAAAAGTCTTTGAAATTCCTCAACCATTAGACAAATCAATAATATAACTATTGTTGATTTTCTTCAAAATGTTGTATAGTTCATATTTATTTGATTGTAACTTATTTACATTCCAATTGGGAATCTTTCTTTTACTAAGAAAACCAAAATCATATCTCATTTTTAAAAATGTTTTGTATCGTATGTGCTTATTTGTTGTTGCTTTATATTTTAAATTTAAGGTTTCAATCTTCTTTTAGGCATCTTTTTGAATTAACTAAACTTTTTCTACTACATGGTAATTGAGCCAAATCTAATGTATGTTTTTAAACCTTTCTTGTTATAAACAAAGAAAAGAGGTGAAAACTCTATTAAGCTATGCTTTGCACTATTAAAAAAAACTTAGCTTAACTTAGTGCAAAATCCCATTGCTTTATTTTATCTCTATAGATGTTGCAAATAAGTTTTTCTAAAGATTTATTTGTTACCATGGTTTGTCCATTAATTTATAAGTGACTTATGCTACTAAAATTTAAATTTATATCAAAATATTTTGAAGGATAGACAAAATATTTGATAAATATTTAGAATTTTATAAGATGTGATGGTTTTACAAATACTATGTTTGAAAATCTTTTGAAATCATAATCATATGATTGTATAACATTACAAGTTTTACCACAAGGGATGAAATGTGTTATCTTTGAAAATCTATCTTTCACTATAAATACAAAGTCTATGCATATTGCATTTTAAGTAAACCTAACATAAAATTTATTAACAAATTTTTTCAAATGTCATTTAGAATAGGTAGTGGCATGTAAAATGTTGTATCCTACGACCTTTAGAAAATTGACAAACAAGATGTTGTCCTTTTATATATCGCTTATTATCTTGTCTCATCTAAGATGTCCATTAAAGCCTCCTCTATGAAGATTATGGATGATCTTTTCTTTAGGACATACCCTTGGGATGTTAAGCTTATTTCCCTTTAATAAGTATCTTCTAACACATGAAAGTCATTTATTGGTTGCTTGATCAAATACTTCTTGTATATATCTTTGAAGTCACCATCTATTTAATACAATTCTTTTCATCATTTAAATCCAATAATTTCTCATTTAAAAGTAACAATTAAAGTTGCTTTTTGGCTTAAAGCATCAACAACATAATTTCACAAAAAAATTGATTAGCAATAGAAAATTTTATTATTAAATTTGTGAAATCCATTGCTAAAAATATTAGTGATATATTCTAAGGCGAAAGTGAATAGTATAAAGGTAATTTAATTAGTGATGGAATTTTTACATCTATCATAAATTTTGCTAGCCAATGACAACCTAAAACGAAAAACAGTTAAAATTAAAAATGTCTATGCCTGTTGCTAACTTGAAATTTATTGATGGAAGTTTTATTGTTAAACTAGATATTACTTTTTTTACTTTAGTGATGAAAAAATTAATTGCTAATTTGGTTTCATCACTAAATGTGAAATTCTAGATTATTAATGTCATTATTCAAAAATTCATTGCTAATTTACAAAATAGTGACAATTCACTAACTTTTTTTGGGGTTAATACAACAAATACTCGTACATAATAGAATTCAACCAAAGCAATAATAAATTAATTCATAAATTTTTAAAATTTAATTTCATAATATTGAATATTAACTATTTAGTTAATTAATATAAAATTTATAATATAAAACAATGAAACATATATATAAACCAAAAATTAAATCTAATATTTTTAACAAATGACTAAAACCCTAAATCCTATGTCAAAAATTGTCAGTGTCCTCTTCTTCGTACTAAGATGGTGGCTTATTGTCTAGAAATAATTCCTAGATGCCTAATTTTTAAAAACATCATGCTAAAGTATCAATCATGCTACTTAATTTGGACTTATCAAAAACTTAGTAACCTATAACAAATGAAAATAATATTGAGTTAATATCATTTGCATTGATTGTATAAGACATATACATGAAAATCCTAGGTTTCATATACTAAAGATAATCTAATTTAAGATGAAGATTCTATGTCATTGTATTGAATTTTTTCTTTAACTCTATCAGTTCTTATTGATCATTTTCTACTTCTTCATTATCTTCATTTCCTTTATCCTCTTAAGCTTCTTCTTTATTGTTGAGGTTATCTAAGTCATCATGTACAAGTTATTCTATGTGGCTAACTTTTTCAAGAAATCTTGAGTCATCCTTTAATTACTAGATCTTTTCATGTTTAATATGTATTGCAATTAGTTGATTGCTTATCATCTAGAAAGGCAATAATGGCATCATTTATTGATGGAGCATTAATGACACTATTTACTTTGATTTTAATGACAACTAATCACTTAATGTGATTCCTTTCATAATGTAGGTATAAAGTGTAACACACTTGCATAACCTATTAACCTAAAATGAAGACATCGAACTTGTTATAACACTAAGACTCCCAAACCTCAATAATCGGCTAAAGTATTAATTTACTGTTGTTTCAGAAATAAATTTTTATTTTACCGTTCTTTCAAAATATTTTACCAAAATACGCATAATACCAGAGAGGCGCCAGACTGAACAGCGCTTCTAGCATAGAAAGACGCTAAACTAAATAGCGCCCTTACTACAAAATTGCAAGTGGGACGTCATTCAATATGGCGCCTTTGTTGCCATGAAGGTGCCATCTCCTTTGGTGCTTAGGCCAAAAATATAAATTTTTAATTTAAAAAGTAAAAAAATATTTAAATGTATTATATGTAAGATTTAAGGTTTAAAAATAAATTAAATTTAATTGTGACTATCGAATAAAATTAAATATAATTTAGAGCATATGTTATATGTGAAGTAATAAAATAATATTTAGACTTATTATATATTTATTAAAAATAAAATAATTATAAAAATTATTAATTTGTTAAAAATACATATAAGTTAATTTAATGTAGGAAAAGAAAATTTTGTATATATTTAATTTTGTGAAAGAATTAAAATTTGATTAAAAATTAAATTGAGTAAAATGTTGAAAATATAAAATTTAAATGGAATGCATATAAATATATTTAATATTTTTAGAGTTTAGGGTGATCATTAAAAATGTGATTAAATTATAATATTTAAAATTATGAGTAAATAAATATTAAAAAATAAAATGCAATGAGTTGTGGAGCATGAATTAATTCTTATCATTAGAAAAAAGTAAACTCAAATATTTGAAAAAAATATATGTTAATAATTTAAAATAATAAAAGTTATAAAAATAAAATACAGAAGGAGAGAATAAAATTCTAAGTAGAAAGAAGTTATTGAAAAAAAATTACATATATTTGATACGTTATATAAGAATTCAATTGATTGTGTATTTATGCGAAGATTTTATAATTTTGCTTTAATGTACGTACGCAAAAAGATAAATCTGTTGTAATAATTACAACCATCCCAGAATTTGATGTTTTACAATAAAGTTATAAAATAAACGTGCCTAAATATATAATAAATATGAAAAGGAAGCTAATGTTTACGTAAATGGTGTCCAGTCCCACATCCAAGATCAGTAACTTGGCGGCCATATCTGCTAACCCTCTGTGCAGACTCGAAAGTCATATCTCCAGTGTTTGTAGCTCCCCTACGTCCAGCTCTGCCTCTGCCTCTGCCTTTACCTTCACCTCTACCTTTATTTACAAGTATTAAGTCACCTGTAATCATACCACCAAGTGATGTCCCCTGATCCTGAGTATGTAGATCAAATCCATGAGTAAAAGGCTACGAAGGACCAGCATCACTGGAAGGAAAGACATAAAATGAAGATGAAACTCCTAGTATAGGCAGAAATGCCTGAAATAAGGATAGAACACCTAAAGTAAACTGGAACATTTGGGATGATGAGGGAGCATATAATGCAATCGAGAACATGCAGGAGGATGAAGGAACATCTGGTGCAGTAGTGTACATGTGAGATGAGGCAGTCACATCTGACATCATCATGAAGGTATCATGAGTAGAAGATGATGGACTCTAATGCACTTAGGTAGTGGAGGGAACATCGGCCTGCAACGTAGGTTGTGGACTAGTGCGACGACGTTGACGTGTATAAGATTGATCATGATCACCTTTCGTAGGGTTAGGATATGATGGGCAAGTGGAGCTGGCTCTACAGTTGTACCAATAATCACATTATCAACCTCGTGAAGTGCATGAAGGATGGAGTCAGTCGCTAATCTAAGAGCATCGAAGGTGAACTTAGACTATCCCTCAAGTGTAGTAAAATTGTGCAATATGGACACCTCATCAATCTGTACAAGTTTTCGACATTAAAGTTACTAACAATACTAATGCACAAGAATATAATCAGACACAAATAACTAGCATGCGGTATTACCATAAGGTCTAATGCTCCACCAATTAGTGTAATAAATCGCCTAGTAACTCGTCTGTACCATGCCATATACTCGAACCGTAGGCCTAGGACCAATAGTGCGGACGGCTAGCCGATAACACACAAGTCTTGATGGATATCCCATAATGTAATGTACGACTGATGTTGGATGTGCCACTCCTCATCATGCTGATCGGATAAGTGAAGGTAATGGACTTCCGCCACTTGCTTTAGTGGCTCAGGAATAGGCTGGCGAAGGCCGAACTGCCGCAAAATCTTATTTGGTTGGTGCCACTTGACAATCTGAAAGCGTATGAGTGGCACCACTGCTGTCTAAATGTCACTCCCATTAAAACAATACTGAGGAAGTGATGCGATAACCTGCTCAATGTACGATATTCAAATGATCTAAAATTACACATTTATATTATCATTTAAATGCAACAAAAATGGATAATGGAATGAAATAAAAATATTCATTAACCTCTTCAAACCTGATCGAGTCGAAAATGATCCAGTACGTTTCTATAATAAGGCAGGCTGTGTGCAGGACTATCTTGAAACAATTTTTTATAGTGCTACCTACCAAGTACAACAATTAAGTTAAAAAATGTAGTCATCATTTCAATTACAAGTATACATTGAAAAATTTTCTAGCCTGTGGGCAAGGGGGCCAGTCCCTGCATCCTCCCAATCCCATGCCCAAAGCTGTAGTAGCAGACAACACCCTCCTATTTCCTTTTAATCAGGGGAAGTGGCTTTACAGAGCTCTCTATACAAATAGGCCAAGCAGGTAGATCCCCAACTATACGTCCTTGCCTCTTGGAAGTCTCCGAGTATCTCCGAGTAATGGTAAGTGCATGAGATGAACATAAGTCCCAGAGTGGTCAGGAAATAACGTCCCACCAATGAGACGCAATATGTACACACGGGTGTATCTCTGCACTGTCTCATCATCGACATCATCTGGAAAATGAGTGAAATGCCTCTCTAACTAACTCATCTTCACTCGCCCCCTCTTATGACATTTTCGTCTACCGGTAACTACAATCCTAGATATTCTTTTATCAGGCCTCCCCATCCCTACACAGTAGGCCCCGTCACTGCCCGACCGTCAATGGGTAGGCCGAGCTGGATAGCAACATCCTACAATGTAATAGTGGTCTCCCCCTGCGACATATGGAAAGTATGTGTCTCCGACCTTCACCACTCCACGAAATCACTAATCAACTGATGGTCTATGGGAACAAACTCGCTCATCACAAGATCGTAAAAACCTGCTTGTCGTAATAAAGGGACAATTAACTTCGATGGCTACTGATGATGGTAGTGCTGAGCCCGTCGAATCTTCAACACATGGTCAAGTTGCAAAAAAAATATTATTACGACTGACAATATGAAAAAGTATAAACAAATTTAAGATCTAACTATTTTTATACATGGCTAACCCAAATCGAATGGGATATGTGTGAGTCCTAAGCAGTCAAAAGTAAAGGATCCCGTGGACCAAGATTGACACGTCGGAATGTGGATGCCATCTGCCATTAATCAAATTACATTAGGTAGAAATATAAACATACATTAATATTGCATTCATATGCCATTTATCTACAAAGATTCACACAAGAATTTGTAGCAAAATAAGATTGAAGTCATTCATTCACATTTCTAGTCATAGGGTCACATATCTAATAATAATGGTATACGCTTTTACAACAATGAAATAGATCACACCATCTAGGCATTACACTTATGACATTGGTTAACATACTCCCTAACATATGTGCAAAAGTAAAAATCAAAATTAACATGAAGAAGGTCCTTCATTCATCTCCATGAAAAAATGGATAGCGTTTACGATTGTGACCTTCCATCTTACAAAGATCACACTTTTGCTTGACACCACTCTCTTGAGGCCAATCCATCTCATTCCTAATCCGTGTCGACTTCGGTCTTTCTTTTTCATGCAATCTTCGAGAATTTGGAACTAAGATAAGAAATGATGGTAAGTTATTCCATTGCGACCAATCACCGATCGGCCACCACTCAGATTTGTAGCAATTAAGTAGGGTGTCAAGTCTGTATACAAGATCGATATATGGTCCCCATGATATGTTGACTGAGGTACAAGCAGCAATAATATAAGCATATAGATACTTATATGCTTGGAATTACCCACATTCACATTGACCTTTATTTAATAACACTTAGACCACCTTTCCACATGATCCCCTAGTCAGATCATGACCCTCCACCACTTCAAACCTAATACCTTGTCTATTATACGCACGAACGTGGTAAGAAAAAACACATGTCTGGATAGTCGCAAGTTCCTGTCTAAATCTGCTTGTGTATTTGTGACCTTGTTGTAGTTCAGCATGTGCTTCTTTTGCCCTTTCCACAAAGTACTTAACACATCTGTAAAATATTTATTGAACAAGGCCTGTGATTAGTAGCTTCCTTAATCCTTTAAAGAGGCTATTAATGCACTCCACAATATTAATCGTCACATGACCGTATCTTCTTCCTTCATCATTGGCAAGTGTCCATTTCTCCATCAGAATAGCATTCATTTTCTTATGGATCTCCTTATTGACTTTGCTTAAGTTGTCTCTCAATTTAGCTCATAGGTTGAACACAAGAAAATAAATAGTTTAGCTGGGTTGAACTATCAGACAATAAAATTTAAAAATTCAAGCTTCAACAAATAATCGTGATATAACGCGTACTAATCTTAAGGACAGCTTTCTTGACATTGTCATCCCTGTATTTCTTGCGAATATTGCTAGCGATATGTCTGATACAGTATCGATGAAAAGCATGAAAAGGTTACCATCCTAGAGCTTCTGTTGCTACAGCATATTTTATAGCTCGATGTTGATCTGATATCAGGTATATTCCTTACTGGTTTGTAACATTTACCCATAATAATACCAAAAACCAACTTCAATTTTCAAAGTTCTCATTTTTAACAATGGCAAAGACAAGTGATATGGGACATTTGTTACCGTCTTGTGTTGCAGCAATCAATAGCACATCTTTGTACTTGTTATACAGGAATGTTCCATCAACTTGTATGAATTGCTTGCAGTAGGAAAATGCAGCAATACATAGCTTGAAAGCCTAGAAAACTCGGTGGAAGACACGTTTTTGTGGATCAACATGGTTGTTAACTGTGATGAATTCTTCAGACTCTAACTTGAACAGAACTTGGTCACAATACCCTAAAATGTCCAACCATTTGGGAAGCACTCTATAAGATTTATTCCAATCTCCATACACTTTGACAATTGCCTTCTGTTTTGCCTTCCATGCTTTTCTATATGAAATCTTATACTATACATGCTTTCCACCCTCTCTTGTATAAGTGAAATTAGGACATCTTGCTTCACTTTAATCATCTTTAGTGTCATGAAATTGATGTACTCGGAGTCAAAAGACTTGTGATCTTATGTTAAACTGGCATTAACACATGTGTTAGGTCTTGAAAATCTAGTTATTGTCCAAGTGCTAGAATTCTTCAAATTCATCGCTCTAAGGTAGAATTTGCATTCATCACCATAGTTATCACACTTCAAACTCAATCTTCTAGTATCATATTCCTTCATGTAATAACTATGATGCCTCTTGATGTGGTAATGCTTGGTTGTAACAATCAATGCCTCTTTGCAATCAAACTCTTATCCAATATATAAGTCCTCCATGCCGTAGTCATTTCTCGGTTTCATTACTTCCAGAAATTCACTAATATTCCTTACGACATTCCAATCAATGTAAGAGAAGATAGCAGCTTGAAGGACACCACATGATGTTTGTGGAGGATTGTCACTCCTCATACACTGACCTGCAATACTGTCATCATGTGTAGTTGAATGTTATTCATCATCAGTGTCATGATCATCACCACTACTATAAGACACCTCATCGTCTTCAAAGCCAGACTCAAGGTAGGCATCCATGATTGTAGGATCAATGGATTCTTCCTCTATGACCTGTTGGATACTTGTTGACCCCATCATGGTATGTGAAGGCATTTTTGGGAAAACACTCACCACAGATGAGTCCAATACAAGAATATAGCTATCGAAAATGTGGAACTCAATTGCATCCGTGTAAGAAGGGCCTTCTCGCACTATCGAACAACTAGTGCTGACATGAGCCATTGGATTTACGAGTGGTCTAATTATTGATCCTCTTTCTTATGAATCAAGATTAGCAGCATGTAGTTCGGATGTCGTCACATCCATGTACAATTCCATTGCTGTCATCATCGAATGTTGTTCGTAACTTGCTATGGCACATTCCAAGTCTTCATCGTCGTCCAATTTGTATGCCATATAGTGAACCTCTATTTGATTCTGTGGAAACCTATAAATAATTCTCCCAACAGCTTGATTTTGGGGCAAGCTTCATTCGGGAATGAATTTTTTCTCACAAAAACGTCCATGGTGCTGCATCCTTTCAGTTTCAATGTCTTTTGGGGAGGTCCATCGTACATTACTCCCATTGGTCCCTCAATCATTATACCATTTGAATGTACAAAAGCAATTAAATTTTTCTTCATCTTATTACTTTTAACTGCAATACATTCACTGCATCCTTACAACTGACACATACATTATCCTATACAATTGTTGTATTTATCAACTAATCAACTAGTATTTAATATTATAAGTAAAAAATAATAATATGTATTGTTATTTTTATATGGTATATATTTTAATAGTATATAATAATCTGCCCACACAGGCTAAACTAATTCCGACCTGCACAAGCCCACATTTTTTCCCTCATATATATTGTTATTTTTATATTAATCGTAATTTTTCATACAACACAAATTTTTAATTTTCAGTTGCAAGTGTGATATAAATAAATAAATTCTAAACCTATTTTTTTAACATAATTTTGAATGTAATGTAAATAAATTATTACAAAAATATTAAATTTATATTTAAATTAATAATTTTAATTTTAACTTACTTGACCATAATTGCAAAATTTTAATTTTTAAATATGATTACCTATGTATATTTTTTGCAGTATGATTAAATTATCAATTATGGCAATATAATTTATTCCTGCTTGTTTTATATATTATGTTCAAGTCTAGATTCCTTCTTTTAAAATTATTATTAAATTGATTAACTTTTTAATACAATACATTTAATATTTCATAATAATTTTTAATATATAACAGACATACCATATAATATAATAATTTTTTCCTGCCAATTAAATGTTATTATTTTTTTATCCTATATAATATTTAGCTATATAATTTTATTTCTATTTTAATTTATCTTTTCTAAGTGTTATTTTTTTTATTTATTAGTTACAAAATATTCTTATTAAATTGATTAACTATTTTAATACACTACATCTTTCACACCTATTAATAACTACCAAACAAAAATATTTACACATTACTGTTTGTATATTTTTATGATTAAAATTATAAATTCTTTTCTACATACACTAAGTTCATTTAATATTATATTACAGTATCTCTTTATATATTTTAATATTTTTACAATAAACTTATGTATAACATAATTTTTTCGCTATAATTATTATTCTTGCATTTTTTATATCTATTATTTAAATAAAAAATTATTTATTTTTTAATAATATTATCCTAATTTTTAAACTTTCTTTTCACTTCAATATATTTAAAAAAATTATTTTTATTACTTCTCTTATTATATATCAAAATTTTACATTTAAAAAATCTCTAAACATAATTTTTACCTAAATCCTTAATCCTATTTTAAGATACCTTTCTTTATCCCCTTTATTCTTCTTTTTTTCCACCACAAACTATCACAACACATATAAATTTTTACAAATTTTTCATATCATAAATCATAATTTCATATCATAAATCATAATAATCAATATAAAATAAAAATAGTCTTATTGTTTATATCATACCCTATACCTTAAAAAAATTTCTCTACCACTATAAAATATATTTTCATAATAACTAATAAAAATTATAATACAAATATAAAAATTATAAAAATACTAACCGGTAAGAAGAAGAAAGAGCAAAGAGAGAAGAGTAGATCTGTTGTTGATGAAATGCGGAGAAGAAAATGTTGCCGGAGGGTTATACCGTGAATAGATTGAAGAAAGAATGAAGAATTGTGAGTAGGAGAATGACGAACGATGCAAAGACGAAGAAGACGAAGAGTTGCAGTTTGCAAGATTTGATTTTGGCCCTTCGGTCGGAGGGGATTTATAGAAAGGGAGGGAGAGGGGAATGCCAATTGCATTAGTGCCTTCAAATTCGAACCATTCCAAAGGCGCCATCGCGTTTGATGCCTTCACACTAGGGCGCCATCTGAGTTAGCGCCTTCAAGCTGCCAAAGGTGCCATTTTGAATGGCACCTTAAGAGTGAGGTCACCATTCAATCTGGCGCCTCTCTGGTGTCAGAAGCACCATTCAATCTGGTGCCCTTCAACTACGTGTGTATTTTGGTAAAATATTTCGAAAGAACAGTAAAATGAAAATATGTTTCCAAAACAACAGTACATTGGTACTTTAACCTCAATAATCTCATATTGTTTATGTAATCTTATTCCCTTTTGAAGAGTGAGATCAAAATATTTATAGTTGAATAACACTAGCATCTATGTTGGTAACCTACCATAATCTATCTTAATAATCTCTTGAAGTTTTTCATAATAATCATTTTTTGGGTGTTTATCACTAAATCTCTTAATACACACATCAAAGTTAGAGGTGGACTTGTGTTAGCTCCATTGTCTGGTATGAAATTTATAACTATTCATAAGATACATAGGTTATGTGTACACTTTTCTCTTCAAGCCACTTGATATGTTAATTTTTTAAGTGATCACATTCTCTACATTTAGAACTTAATAATAAAATAAGTTTATATTATTAGTGTCAATAGAACTCGTGTTTAAGGTACATAAAACTTTAACTTATATAATTACAAAGCCATGAAGAGAATTCACTCTTAATGCATGTGTTCACATCTTTGTTAGTTACGGTATTATTTCATAATGTTTTTTCAAATAGGTTGCAACTCGTATCATATCATTAAAACTTATAAAAAATTTGATGAACATCAATATATCAATTTGATTCATTATATTAAGCATTTACTTAACATATGATTACATCACATCATAGTTTAACAATGAATATGTCCACAGAGTATTTCTATTTTATTAAATATTAGCACTTGCATTCCTCAATTGGATGACTAAGAGAATTAAAGATGGAATAAACATCCTTGCCATCATTATTCCTAGAAACTTTAATACTTCTATATGGCACATGGGGATTAAAGTAATAGAAATAGAAAGTGGATGTCTTTTTAATTTTATATATTTTACAAATGGGTCTTTCCATATGGGCTTTATTCTTCACCTTCTTTTTCAATGTGTGAAGAAATTTAACAATTAATAAGATAAGTTAATTGTCGATAGTTTAGAGAATTGACTAAAGCATTTACTAAATTAATTTACCCTTCAAATGGATATATCCAACAATATTAAACAAGGCCTCCTACCAGTGCTTCATATGGAAAGTGTACTAAAAAATGCTTTATTGAATTAAAAAGATACTAGATGAAATATACATTTCAATTTGGAAATTATAACATAAATATTTTGTTACATTTACAACAATTCTTCTTTATGTAAGGTGCTTAAGCACTAGTTTTTGAATAATAAACTCAATTTTGTTATCATATTCTAAATAGGTTCTGGTAACAATTTAAAGGCAATAAAAAGTAATTATTCCATGAATATATGACAATCATAGCTCTTCATTCTAATCATCTCATATTCTTATAGATCCACACATTTAGCCAAGTTTAAAGTATAATTATTTAGAAGTATTAAGTTTTTCATCCATTCATAAACTACTTTCTTCTCCTCTATATTCAATATATCTTGCGCCTTAGGCTTTAATGTCCTCTCATTGCCTTATTGAACTAGCTTAAATTCACTATGTGTACACAACTCAGCTAAATCCATCCTTACTTTCGCATTATCCTTTGTTTTATCATTCATATCAATCTCTATGTTAAACACATTGTTAGATACATTCTTTTCAATGAGCATGACATCCAAAATTGTAATGAATAAGGTTTATTTATTAGTAAGAAAGCTTTCAAAAGATGCTTTGTTTTGTAAAATTATAGGAAACTCCATACCCTTTAATTTATATTGCATGTCCCTTTTCCTTAACCTTATGCATATGCAAAACACTTTCTCAAATGTCTTCACCATCAGTTTTTATGGGTGAGCATGATCTATCTACCTTATTTTTCTTGAAAGCATTTTCATTCTTCATAAATAAATGATGTAAAGGAAACATACATCTATGGTAATTAGAGAATGAAGTCTTTCAATCATATTTTAATGCTAATGCCTTAAAGATTTTTGTACAAGTGAGGCATGCTAGCTTACTATCTGTTTACTAATTAAACAACATACTATATATAGGAAAATCATTGATAGTCCACAACAATGTAGCCTTTAAGGTAAAATTTTATTTTGAAGATACATTATATGTATGTACACCATCTTCTTATAATACTTTTAGTTCATTTATTAATATTATAAATAGACATTAATGTTAGCCTTTTAGATTATTGAGTCTTGGGATAATTAAAGTAAGAAATATGTACTATTGTTTCATATACATCTATAGAAAGAGATTGTAAAGGGTTACAATCATAGATAAACATGAATAGGTTTATTCGAATTGCCTATAGAGAGAAAAGTCATCTGCACACTAGCCTAGTACCACATTTCTATGATCATTAGCAAATTGATGATGAGTGCCATTGAAGTGTCTCCATGCTTCTTCATATGATGGCTGAGATACAACCCTTGTTTCATGAGGGTTTTTGTAATGCCATCTCATTGAGATAGTAATTAACTTTAATATATACAACCTTGGAAGCCTAGGAATAAAGGGCAAGCATCATAACCTTTTATTATAAATTTTCCTATATCACTCTTGATTAGATCTTTGGCATATGTAGCAAGAATGGTGATAGAAAGCACATTATCTCTCATTTTCATATTATTTGTAATAAAGTATACACCTATTGACACAACAATCTATCTTTTCATACCTAAAGCTTAATTTGGATAATAATTTCTTCATTCTATAGTAATTTATAAGTATTTGGTTATCTTAGATCATGCATTCTCTTGTTAACCAATATATTTCATTATAGCCTTACTTTGGAATATTGTAGTCTATTTTTGTACTCATAACCTAACTGCGGAGGATAACACAGTATGGTTATTGCAACTTTCATGCAAAGGTTGTTATGTTACTATCAATATATCATAAAACCTTTAAGCATTAGGGTTATGAGATTTTTCTACATTTTCATTAAAATTTTCTACAAAATTCATGTATATACTATCCATTATCATTATCTCGTACTTGTTACATTTTCTTCAAACTTATTACCTCTCTCTATCCATTTTGAATTGCTAGGTGCAATACTGAATTAAGGTACTTCTCTATAAGATGTTTACCACTAATAATTAAGTTTAAATCCTTTCTTATATAGATGCTTAACCATAACATTAAATACAAAAATATTCCTACCTTTATATTTAGCTCATAAACATGTCATTTTCTAAGTTAAAAAAAAGTCCATTATACAAGCATGCACAATGAACTCTTAACTCCATTAATGAATTTAGTTATTATTCTCAATTGATTAGGACCTACACTATTGTATATCCATTTCTTATGTTCAGGCACATCCACATCTATTATGTATCATATATATATATATATATATATATATATATGTCATTAACTACTTTTTAAATTTAACTATGTAAAATTCATCAAACAATTCATCCAATAATGTAAAATCAAAATTAGAATTCAATGTAAACATTGTAATACCTTAATCAATCTTAAATAATCATATTTAAATTGAATCAGAATTGAACAAACTCCAATTACATATAAACCCCAATTTCCTTTAATCAAATCCTAAATTATGAAATTGATATATTCAACCCATTTTCAAAGTTATAAAATATTTCAGTACTTAAACAATATATGAAAAGCATATAAGAATGGTAAAAATATCCATATCTAATAGGTTTTACCCAAATCCATAGATATATATCTAGTGAGTTTTACTCAAATTAAACTTGTTACTCAATAATTTGGGTTTAGGTCCTTTTTGAGTACTTGTTAATATTAATTTGTATAATGTATGAGTCTATCTTTTATAAATATTTAATAAATCTTAGATCCTTTTTAGACATTACATTAGACCTGTTCAAATAATATATTCTATAATTTACCTATTATTATATGAAAATTAATATTATCACATATATAACGATATTGTGATATTTATTTAAGGTAAATAATATTAAATATATTTAAATTTACATTAAATTATAAAGATATTTTACAATAATATTTTCTTTATTTTAACATATTAGTTTGTGCAACGTAAGAGTATTTAATTATAATATAAATAGATAAATAATTATACATGAGTTAACCTAATACAACCTTTATTTGATAAAGTTAATAATGATGCAACCTACATTTATCCTAAAGTTAATATAGATGATATATTTATAATAACGAGGTGTAATTATTATTAATAAAAAATAATAAATTTTTATTAAAATTATTTAAAATTATATTTGTATTAGTGGATTCAAATAGATCTATTTTGAATCTTTTAATTAAATTTTATAAAATCTTTAAGAGATCTAGATCTTTAATGGATTTAAAGTAATAGGTCTTAATGGGTTTGGATCTAACTAGGTTCAAGTAGGATCTATCTAGTCCCAACCCATTGTCATCCCTAAAAACATAAGTTAAACATTAATTTTTGAATAAATTTAGTAAATTCCACTCAAAAAAACCAAACTCCAAGCACTATATCAAACCTTTCATAGGAAAACAATTAATTAAAACAAAAAAGACACAACAAGGGAGCTCTTAAAGGTGGCAAATGGTAATTAGGAGTTTAGAGGATGGTGGCAAAGGGAGATAAACAAGAAATCACGTCTTGCAAAAATGATGAGTATATTCACAAATTGGCTATATTTATAAATTAGTGACGAACCTAGTTATGGAATATTTTGCCACTAATTTGATTTTAATGATAAAATACATTTAGTTTAGTGATAAATTGAACATTGAATTATACTATTCCATTGCTATTTTATGAAAAAATTTTAATTTCTTACCAAAGGATTTTCAAATTTTTGTACAATTGGTTTGTTGCTAAATCCTTTAGTAAATTGACTATTTTTTTAAAATCTATTGCTAGTTTTGTAAGCAAATTTTTTTCCATTATTTAGCAATAGATACAAAAAATTTATCACTAATTTTATTGTTAAAATTAATTGTAATTTCATTTTCAAAGTAGGGATGGAAATATATTTTATGATGTATATTCCATTGCTAATTTCATCCTTAAAATTTTACTTCCAAATACTAAAATTTTTTAGTGTTTATAGCTCTTAACTTGTACTTGATCACATATATAAATTGCTCCAAGTATAATGCCCACCATAAATGCATCTTATTTAGGGGTTTTCAGTTCTTAAAGTCTTTTAATGTTTTATAATTTAAGTAAATGACAAACTTTAATAATTAAATAGTACTCTTAATACCATAATGTTTCTACTATCATATATAGTTCTTAATCATAAATGAACTATCTTCTTCATGCTTTATTAAGTTTCTTATTACAAAAAATTATTGGTTTGCCTTCTTACAAAAGAAAAAAAATATTCTCAATTCATACTCCACTTGTAACACCTTTAATCTTAAAAGGTTTTTCAAAATTAGGTAATGTTAATATGGCTAGGTTTTCTTTTATCTTGATAAAACTTTTTTTTAACTTTTTTTGCAATTGAAATCTTCTTTTTTTAAACAATTAGTGCTTAAAGAGATAATACTTTTGAAGTTTCAAATAAACTTTCAATAAAATATTGTTAGATGATGGATGTTTTTAATTGAATAATGTTCTTTGATGTTAACCATTCTTTAATTGCATATAGCTTTTCTTCATTAATTGGCATCCTTTCAACATTTACAATTGCAAGAAAATTAGATGGCCAATTATAGAGTTATATTTCTTCAAACTGATAGATAACTAATTGACACAAAGAGCATTCATATCTTCTCTCAAGCGATTCTTTTGCTTATTTATGCTTTTAATATATATATTAGGTGTTACATCATTTAATAATTTAAATTTTTGTTTGTTTGTAAAATGCTTACTTAATAAGACATTTTTTAAAAATATAGAATTTTATTGCAAAAAATGTAATTAATAATCATCATAATTAGATTTAAAATGAAATGTTGGAAAAGAAAATAAATTATTACAATAATATAGGGGAATGGAAATATTCTGAGAAATAGTAAAGAAAAGAATGAATTAATACGGTTTAAGGATAATTGCCTTTAGAATTAAGTATTTAAGTATGGAGAAGATTTATAACACATTTTCCATTTTGCTTTTAGTTATTGATTCCTTTATTTCTCTTTAATTCAATCTCCATTCATCTTTTCCTATAAAAAACCCATAACCTTCTTTTTCATCTTTTTCTTCCTCTTTCCCCATTCTCATCCTTAATTAGTAAAAGAACCATTTCTTACTAAATCACAATTATTCTTCAATACAATTAAGGCAAGACCTTCTAAATCTCTAATCCATGTAGAGATTTTTCTTATTTTCTTTTAAGATTGAAGAGATTAAGAGATTTTATTCAAAAAGAAAGCTTTGGAACCCCAACTTTAAATTTATTAGTTTTGGATAATTAGAAGTAAGCTAACCATATCCTCATCTTCCATTTATCTTCTCTATACAAGGTAAGTAAGCATCCTAATTAGATTTGGATAGTTTTTGTATGATTTAGGTTGTTAAAGTTAGGTTTTTAGGTTTCAAACAAATTTTGAGAAATAATGGTATGATATACGTGTTTTGATTTGATTTTCTTAATGGATCTTATGTGAAATATGATGACAATGCAATGTATGATGACTTGGATGCAGAAAGTAGCTTATAAAATGAAGTTTCAATGTTAAAATTCTTATAAGAGTAGTGTGCTTTGATGAAATTTTGCAAAATTCTAGGTTTAATTAACTACATAATTAACTGTACCCTAGAATACATTTCTAGGCGAGCATAGTTGACTTGATAATCGATTATGGCATCAAAGTCTATTCTTTGGAAGATCATTGTTAACTACTTAGTTAATTATGCACTTACAAAGTTGCTCTCGAAGGCTACATAGTCCATTATATAGTTCATTATAAGCTAAAAGAATTTATCTTTAGATCCATATAGTCGACTATATAACTATAGAGTTACTTTCTATCATATAGTCAACCACAAAGGTTCCATATATCATGTAATATAAAGGGCTAAGGGATATTTAAGTTTTTTAAGGTATTGAAATTAATTGTTATGTGTTAAATAATGATGAATACAAGATGTGAGGCAATATAAAGAGTCATAATAGAGTTATGGCATTTAGATCCTGTTGTTGTGTTGTGGATTGTGAAATTAAATGGCAAATATTGTATCTAATTTCTATTATTAATATCTATTGTTTACAAATTTATGTATAAATGAATATTTATGTTACTTTTATGAAATGTTAATGCTAGTCAAACATTTGTTGTTATCCTAATTATGTTGTTATCCTATATATATCTTATGGCAATACGCACTAAATTTAGGTGCCTATTGATAAAGAGATAAGGTCGACTTTAAAAAGATAAGGGTAGGTTTGTAAAAAGATAAAGATAATTGGAGGTCATAAAGGGATTTCTATAATTTCTTTAGTTATATATGTTATAATGTTATGATTGTTTATGAATGATAATAAATGCAAGATTGAGCTTTGCTTCTTATGCCATGATGATATGAATATGTGATGAGATGTTATTGGGGACCTAATATTAATCATGTATATAGTTAACTTGTTGATAGGCAGGTTAATTCATTAAGAACTCCTTTTTTCCTTAATAAAGGTGTAAAAGTGTAACTATTTACTTCATCTAAAATTAAGAGATTTCTCTTAAAACCTAATAAAAAAATTTCTAAATTATAACATAGATATATTTTAATAGTTCTTCATTAATCGTTATTTGCTTATTAATTTTATAGAAACTCACTCTTTCATCGCTTTCTTTTCTTTAGAAAAACTTTCTTTTTGAATACTAAGTTGTTGTCTAATAAATCAAAAGTAGGCATGTTAAAGCATTCTAGTATTAAGATATGTCTTAGGATTGTTAGGAACAATCATGCATGACAATTTATTTTATGCATTCCATAACGGTTTTTAAAAATCAAATATTCCTTCTCATGTGAAGCATAATTGCATGTGAAACATAAAATTAAATGTTTTTAGGAAAGTTAGTAGGTCATCGTCCAAAATAATTTCCTATACTAGTCACATGCTATAGGATAAGTCATGACAAATGTGATGTGAAAATCAAGTTTAAGGCATAGAAAAGCATTTTATCTGAGGTCACAATATAGATATCTCCAATTGTCCAAGAGAATAGTTTGAGGAATGAAACCTTCAATAGTAGGATGGTAGCTATCCAAATAGCATGTAGTTGGATTAGTCATTGTTCTCCTATACACTATAATCTTTAATGGCCACTTTCAACTGTAAGAAGCCAAGGATAACCAATGTGAGTACTTCTTCTATTTAAAATTGTTATGATATCATAATAATTGAGAATTTTTAGTTTAAAATGATTGTGTTTGAAGTGAAATGATGGATAGTCTATCTATTTTGAGAATTAATGGTTGCCTTTATTTTCTAATGATTTAAGAAAGATGATTGAACGCATGCTAATATGTATATTAAATGTTTAAGTAACTTTATTCACGTCTTGGTAATGTAATACTTAAAGTGTTATGTTATTTGAAATGTTATAATGATAACTTAAATTATGATTTAAGTCGAATATTAGAACAAAGGCTTTAGAGAGTTAGATATTTAAGGGGTAAAGTAGTTTCTTTATTTGTTCTTGTAAATTAGGTTAGTGTAAAAATGGTTATCCTTTAACCATATACGGTATTAATAACTAATATTATAGGTGAGTAAGCTTTCATGCATTTTATTTTTGAGCTAATATAAAAGGATTATGCTCTAAAATACAAAGTAATAGAGGTTATAAAATTCTAACTACATGGTAAGGCTATAAATTGAATTAATTAGGATAGTTCTAGCATGGTGAAATAAGAACCCATGGGTTTCGTTATTCCATAGTTGTGTATACAAAAGGGTTAAAAGCTATAGAATGCTTTATTTAGATACTTTGATAATCTAACTTAAGGATAATAGAGGTATATGAATCATATCTCAAGAAATCATAAATTTATATATAAAGAAATTATAGGTATAAATTTAATTGCCTTGAACCTAGGAATGACACATGAAAGCCTAAAAGATTTTAGGTGTATAAAGAAGAGTAATAAAACTAGTTTTTAAGAGTTATTGTGTTGCATAGAAATATACTAAAGTTATTGGATATGATTAGTTCCATAGACTTAAGAATTTCACCTTCAAATTCACTATGGTAGATGATTAAGTTGAAAAACTTAACAAAATGGGTGTAAAACTCATAGGCTAGTATAAAAATGGGGATAAAATAAACTTACAAGAAGATAATAGATGGTAGGAATATGGGAATTTAATTAAGCTAGTTTGATTATCTAAATAGATGTGCACCTAGCTTCATAACTAGGTGGGAAAGTTAGTTAAGATTATGTATAATTAATCTAAAATGTATAGAGGTGCAATGAAATGTGTGCAAAGCTATGAATTAGGCTTTAGAATAAGCCTTAAAACCTCAAGGGAATTGGAATAAAAAGAAAAACCAATAGAAGAATATAGAAGTGCACCTTTATAATTAATAAGAAATTTATAGGATATAGGCTAGATATGTGCAATAAAGCTTAAGCTAGGACATTAGTAATTGATTATCTAGGATTATGTACATGAACTACTTGTTTAATATTAATGTGAGATTTAATCCTATATAATTAAGAAATTAAAAAGGACTCATGATAGTTTGGGCTAAGTTAGAGAGGACAACTCATTAGAGTTTTTGAGGTGAAATCATAGAGACTAGAATGGTCTTAGGGTACAATAAAATAGACATAGGCTAGATGTTAAAAGTATAATGCAAATGTAATAGGAGTTAATAGTGATAGGATGAGAGAATAAAGTAATTTGTGACTATAGGAATGAATTTATGGAAAACGAAAGGCCAATGCTCTTCAAAGGTTAAAGAACACACTACACTTGAGAATGTAAATAATATTTAACTTTAGTATATGGGTAACATGCTGAAAAGTCAGGAGAGAATGGTGTAAGCATGGTAGATAGCCTTGAAATGGTTCAAATAATAGCATTATTAATAAACTGGTTAACATGGGGGAAGTGAAAAATATATACCCCAATTTAAGGCATATAAGGACGTGTTAGACTAATGGACTTATGTAGATATAAGGATATATTATGATAATTTTAAGAGAAATGTAGGGAATGAAAGTCAATAAATTGATTATTAGCATTTGATGGACAATGGTCAAATATAACTAATAAAGAATCAAGAACATGCATAACTAAATAGTGATGTAGAGGTATATAAATGAAGTCACTAGAAATTAGGAGTTTGTTCTAGCAAAATCCAATAAGTCGTCGAAGGACTAAATGCTAGAAAATCTAAAGTTAAGGAAAAATCAAATGTTATTCAAATTAAAAATGTGTGTATTGAAGAAACTTATGTAATTACCTTTATAGCTCAAGTTCCTATACATTAGGGAATCAATAGGAATTTATTAGAAACCCTATGTTTATTTGAAACTTCATGTTATAGGAAAGTTAATGATAGTTCATACTCAATAAACATTCTAGGGAATGAGCCTAAGATGTGTACTAAGTAATGATAGGGTTGTATCTAAGTTATTTGTTATAATAAAATGACTTTAAAATGAGAGTTATGTAACCATAAAGTAAGTTTGTTAATCTTAATGATATATGATCTCCTAACATCTAGTTCCTTTGATAAGGTTGGAAATAATCCTTGATTAATATGTTAAATGGTTCACTATAGTAATTTGCATCAAGGAGAGAATTACAACTTGAAGGCTAAGTAAGTGATGGAATAACACTTATTAGAGAACTTATTTAAATGTGTTACCCTAGGAAGCAATATCAGAGGTTTCATATAATGCTATGATTTACCCAAGTCTTTGTTGTGTTATGATTTGAAATCTTTATGCTTTTTGATAAGTAAAATATTAAGCAAATTTTGTACCATATATATTCTATAAACATTATTATTATTAGCACCCTTTATATAAATAGTATAATTATTACTATTATTGTTACGAACATTATCATTGACAATATTGTTATAGGAGATAATATTAATACTAACATCATTATGATTATGAAAGTTATTGTCATTAGCTTAAAGCCAATTATCTTGTTATAAAGTCTTATTTAATATTTTACGAAAAAAGAGGGTGAATTAGGTTTAAAAATTTTTGGCACAATAATGACAATGTGATTTAATAAATAATTCAAAAATGAAACTGATGAACAAGTAGATGCAAACTCAGCACAGTAGCAAATAAGTTTTAGAAAGAGAGATAAAGAAGAAGAGATTCAAACATTCCTCTTATAGTAGTTCTAATCTTGAAGATCCAATACTTCAAGGTGTACATCCACTACTAAGTCTCTTTAACTTAGATTTGAACTATAATCCATTATTCTTTCAAGTTTAAAGGTACTTAAAGAAACCTTTTTACAATGTTCTTGCTCTTTCTTGAGTAAATTTACTTTTTACAAGAGATTCCTCACCTCAAATATTCTTTAAAGCATACCTCACCCTAATATATAATAAATGTAGGATTTGAATATAAGAATGTAGCTTACAAACTTTGAAAGTTGGATTACATAGTGAAGTAGTAAGAAAGGAACTTGAATTAGATAGGTTCAAGGGATTTTCAGGTTTTAGATGAGAGGGAAAAAAGTTTCTAGTGTCTATGTAATAATGGAAGCACTTTCTTGTATTTTTTAAATTGAAATGAAGCTTTTATACAAAGATTAAAAAGGTAAGAAATCCATTACAAACAAAATATAATTGTTATGGTGTAGTTAGTGCCTTGTGAATTAATTAGTTAATCGATTTAAGCTACTTGCAAAATTTTGAAATAGTCACAGTGAATTGATTAGTCAATTGATTCACTTGACTATATAATTTAAATTCTGTACATGGTAAATTGATTGGTCAATCAATTCACCAGACTTTGATTTGACTCTGAATGTTTAGAATCAATTGGTTAATTAATTTTGACCTTTGGAAATTTTGCTTTTGAATAAAAACACAAGGCAATGAGCAGATGCATCAATCAATTTGTAAAACTTGATTTTTGAAAGTTTGTAATGTTGAATTGATTAGTCAATTAATTCATTTTGCCTTGCTTCCTCTCTGAACCTCTATGATTTACTGGTCAATTGATCCAGTATGCCCAATGTGCTCTTTGGATGCTTGGAATTGATTAGTCAATTAATTCATGCCATGATTTTCAAAGTTTCAAAGAAGACTATTTGAAATATGATTTCTTTTCTTGAAAAATAATTTAACCTTATTTTTATAGCCTTTTGACACAAGATCAATCTTAATATTTTCAAGAAAAACCTAAACCCCTTATTGATTAATTCCTTTTGTACAATTTCATCCTATGATCCTAATAAGAATCCTAGCTAGACTAAATATGATCTTCAATCTTTAATCTTCACTTTTTGTGTTAGGATTTCGATTAATCAAGTCCCAAATCCAAAAGTATCAAAATATTTTATTATCATTAAAACCACCTCAATGGAGCTAAGGTTAATAATCTCTCCTTTTTTATGATAACAAACCATTTTGAAATTAAATCAAGTTTCTACATGTTGGCTCCCCTTGACCAGAATACTTCCCCTCAAATCATGCCAATTTAATTTCAAGATTTCTTAAATTTTTCCTTCTTTTGGCATCAATAAAAAAGTGAACCATAATAATCACTAAAATATCTAGTAATAACTAATATCACTTAGCAAACTAGCATAATAATCATTAATAAAGGGAATAATGGGCATAAGTAATTAATGAAATATGCATAACTAACAAAGTAATAGTTTGAAATGTGTATAACTAGTAAGAGATAAAATCATAAAAGATAGTATCCAAAAGATTTAGCAATTTGAAATATAAAACCTAAAGGGATAATGATGATCCATATCATGAATAACTCATGATCATTAATTTAGGTAAAGTTATGCGTCTTTGAAAGGATAATTTTGGCAATGATCTAATGCAAAATCCTATCTTCGATAGATAGCCCTATAATTAGCAACTTGTTCTTTATGATTTTGGGGTAAAAGCAAGGCTAAAATAGTCTTATAGCAACCACCTTAGAGTAGTCTATAGTGTTACTAGCACTAGTAAAAGGTTGATTTGCATCCATATCAAAGATTGCAGCTAATTCATGGATGCTAATAGAAAAACTTTCACCCTAAATAGTAGTGATCAATTAAAGTAAACTTTTCTACTCACTTTTCTTAAGATTAACATAGAATTGATACATTAGGCTAAGATAGATATCAACAACATATCTAACAAATTTAAGTAGACTCAAATGTTCTAATATATGATATATCTCTAAATTTTCATTTCTTAGAAATTTGATATCCTAACAATTTTTCAGTTTTATTTCTTTAGGCATGCATTTAATAAGTTTTTCAACGGGCATTACATTTGAATAGTAAACCTTTTCTGGAACTTGGTTAGCAGAAAGTAGGGGTTGAGATGAGGAACTTAAGGTTTTGCCCTTGCCTCTACTTGATTCAGTATGAAGGCATTTTGTTGCCATATTTTTCTTTCCCATATAGTTGAATGATCACTAAGGTTAAGTTAGAGAAAGAGGTTTTGGGAATAAGTTATAGCTAAAGGGTTTTAGTGATATAGGTTGAATCAAAGATGAAACAATGTGAAAGATTTAATGCATTGAATGGTGTTAGGAAGGATAGGGAATGACTTTAAATGATGTTTTTAGTTTTTTTTAATGAAGGAAATGAAAAGCTATATTGGAAAGACGAAGGGGCACGACCATGCAGCAATTAAAGAGAGAAATAGGGTAGTAAATGGCATAGTTACCGCACAACATTGCTTTTGTAGAGGCCCTGTGGAATTAATTAACTAATCAATTCATGAATGAATATGTTCATTTGTCAATTGATTGATTACCCGATTTGTGGCTAAAAAATTTAAATTTTAGAATTTCCTCCATATGCTATCAATCAATCGATGAATCAATTTGAGATTTTAAAGACTAACAATACCTTATTGGAATCAATTGATCACTTAATTCATTTCCTTCATATATGAAACTTTGAATCGATTGATCACTCGATTCATTACCCTTAGAATTGATTAATCACTTGATTCCTTACATATTGAAACTTCTTTTCTCATCATTTCACTTCTCAAATGATTTGTTATCCATCTTTTTAACCTTATGGATGTTGAACCCCAATTTTGAGCTGACTTTGCTGAGGACGAAGAATAGTTCCTATAAAACAAACTTTTAGGATATCTTTGATACTTAAGTTAATACATTGATTAGAAAAGTATGAATTTAATGCATAAATTACTTTTGAATAAAATTCAACATGCTTAATTCTATTCTTATAAAATTGAAATGATTTTCATTAAAAGTCTTAGTAAAGATGTCTGCTAATTGAAAATTAGTTTAGACAAATTCTAATGAGATGTCTCCTTTTTAGACATGATCATGAATAAAATGTGTCTTATTTCTATATGTTTAGATTTTGAGTGCATGATAGGATTCTTGGTTAGATTGATGGCATATATATTATCATATTTTATAGGAATGTTTTTGAAATTCAATCCATAGTTAGATAGTTATTCTTTATCCATAAAAGTTAAGAATAACAACTACCTGTTGCTATGTATTCTGTTTTAGTAATGAATAGTGTCACACTATTTTATTTCTTACTATACCAAGAAACTAGTAAATGTCCAAGAAATTGACTACTCCACTAGTACTCTTTTTATCTAATTTGCTACTAGCAAAATCGATATTTAAATAACTTATTAGAAAATTTAATTTTTCCTTAGGATACCATAAACTAAAATAAAGTGTTCTCACAAGATATCTAAAAATCATTTTCACACTAGTTAAATGTGATTCTTTTGGAAATTAGCTTGAAATCTTGCTCACATACAAACACTAAATATAATATTTGGTCTACTAGTAGTTAGATAGAGCAAGGATCTTATCATTCCTCTACATATTGTTACCTTAACCTTTTTACATTCTTCATCTTGATTTAGCTTGGTTGTTATACTTATGAGGGTAGGAAATGATTTGGCTTTACTCATTTTTTATTTCTTTAGTAAATCCTTTATAAATTTGGTTTAGCTTGTAAAGATCCTATCATTTGGTTGCTTGATTTGTAGCCTAAGAAAGAAATTTAGCTCTCCTATCATGGACATCTCAAATTCACTCTGCATCAACTTAACAAATTCCTTGCATATAGACTCATTAGTAATATCAAATATAATATCACCAACATATATTTACACAAGAAAAATGTCATCAAATGTTTATTTTATAAATAAAGTAGTATTAACTTTTCCTCTTAAAAAATCTTTTCTCATCAAGAATTTATTTAGCTTTTTATACCAAGCTCTAAAAGCTTATTTTAGGCCATATAAAGTTTTCTTCAATTTAAATATATGATTTGGAAAGAAATGACTTTCAAAGCCTAGATGTTATTCAACATATACTTTCTTCATGATTATATCATTTATAAATACACTTTTAGCATTCATTTAATAAAGTGTGAAACCTTTGATGCAAGCATATGCTAATAACATTCTTATTGCTTCTAGTATAGGTACTGGTACATATGTTTCATCATAATCAATGCCTTCCTCTTGGTTGTATCCTTTTGCAACTAATTTGGCTTTATTTTTTATTATGATACCATTTTTATCTAGTTTGTTTCTAAACACCTATTTTGTGCTAATAATTGGATAATCATTCAATCTTAGCATAAGTTCCCAAACTTCATTTCTTTTAAACTGATTTAATTCTTCTTACATTACCAAGACACAATGTTTATCAATTATTACTTTATTTATGTCGTTAGGTTCATTTTGAGATAAAAATGCTAAATGATCATATATATTCTTAAGAGACCTTTTAATTACCCTTTGAGTCATATCACTAATGACTTGATCAATAGGGTGACTTTTTATCATCCTTCATTCTTTTTGATATCCATGAGTTAGTTCTCATTCTGCACTTTTTGTGAATAAAGCTACTTCTTTAACTTCTTCATTCTTTTCTTCATATTTCATCTCTATGTTTAACTTCTTTTGAATTTCCCATAATTCAGCCTGCTCCTCATCTTTATTTGACACTTTTTTCATGCTAGGAGAAGACTTATCAAATACAACATGTATGGATTCTTCTACTAGCAAAGTTATTTTATTGTAAACTTTGCTATTAGAAAAATACGTAATAAAGATAGTTTCATCAAATCTGGTATCAAACTTTCCAAGATTGTCTTTTCCATTATTGTATATAAAACATTTGCGGCTAAAAACATGAAGATGTAAAGCACTTAGTTTTCTTCCTTTGTAAAGTTTATAAGGGGTTTTCTTTAAAATTGGTCTAATAAGGGATCTATTCATCATATAGCAAGCAATATTCACTGCTTTGACCCAAAAAGATTTTGAAAGAGCTTTATTATTAAGCATGGTTCTTTCTATCTCTTCTAGACACCTATTTTTCCTTTCAACAACTCCATTTTGTTGAGTTGTTCTAGGAGATGAAAAGTTATTCTTAATTCTATTATCATCACAAAACAAGTGAAATCATAATTTTCAAATTCCCTACCATAATCACTTCTAATACTTACTATAAACATTCTTTTTTCATTTTGTAAAGATTTTGTAAGTCTTTTGAAATCTTTAAAAGCTTTATCTTTAGAAGAAAGAAATAATATCTATGTAAATTTTAAGTAGTCACTAATAATTACATGTACATAGAGATTTCCTCCACGACTTTTAATTCTTGATGGACTAATTAAATTCATGTGTAGTAATTAAAGTGGTCTAATGGTGGAAACAAGATTTTTAAATTTAGAAGAGGTTTTTACTTGTTTCTTTTTTGACATGCATTACAAATTCTATTTTTGACAAACTTTAACTTTAGCAAACCATCAACTAAATCATTTTTGGAAAGATTTTCTATAAGATCCATACATGCACGAGCAAGTTTTTTGTGCTAAATCTAAAAATCATCATTTATACTAACTAAGCATTTTGAATCTAAAGGAGGCTCATTATCAATGTCTATCATATAGATATTTTTATATCTCTTTCCTATTAGCTTAATTTACTTATCATCTTGGTTTTCAATAATGGAATAAGAGGAATCAAATGTAACTTTATTTCCTTTGTCATAGAATTGACTAATGCTAAAAAGATTATGCTTGAGCTCTTTGACATATAAGACATTATCAATGCAGGATTTAGAACTTTTACCCACTTTAACCTTTTCCACGACTTTTCTTGTTAAGTTATCTCTAAAGGTGATATTGCCTCTTTTCTTAAGTGCCAATGAGATGAACTTAGATTTATCCTCTATCATATACCTTGAGCAGCCATTATCAAAGTACCACATCTCATTTTGGGTTTTTAAACATACCTATAAAAGATGCATCAATTTTTGACCTTTAGTACCTAAATAACTTTGGGTCCATCTTTATTAATTGGCACATATATCCCTTTAAGGACCTAAATTTTCTTTGTTCCTATATTTGTATTCTTTCTATATACATAAGAATAAATTTCATGCACTTTCTCTCCATAGTGGAAACAAGTTATCCTTGGTTATCTCTTTATAGTCTCTTTAATAAAGAAATTTTTGAAAAAATAATTCTTTTTATTTGGTGTGTAACCAAGGATTTTTTATAAAAGCTAGTTTTTTTAATCAAGAAGAGTGTTTAAAGAATTTTTGTCTTTTATGAACTTATCAAAATTTTTAGTTAAATTATCAAGTTTCTGCTTGAGACTTTTATAAGAGGTGCATTTTAAGTAACTTTCTTAAAGCTCTTAATTTCTTGAATTAATTCTTCAATTTTCTTTTCAAGTTACTTAATATTGTCTTCCAAAGAAGAGATCAACTTCTTTGAAAGTTCAATATTACTTTTAACCTTAAGAATTTTAAATTTAAATAACAAATGACGTAATCTAATTCATTATTTGAACTAGAGATAGATACCTTATCCCTATCTTATTCTCCCAAAGCTATCAAGTGAAAAAAAGTTTCTTTATCTTTGTCATTTGCTTCATATGAATCATTGTCAACATCATCTCCCCAAGTAACTAAGTGTGCTTTCTCATGAGCACTTTTGTTTTTCTTCTTGTCAATCTCTAACTACTTCTTTAAGTAGATAGGATAATTAAACTTGATATGTCCCTACTTTTCACACTTATAGCATGTTAGAGTAGCTTGCTTGCATGCTTGTTTACTTAAGGTATTCTTCTTTTACCACTTATTCTTTTAAGTTCTTTATGATATCTTATGGTAAGGAGGGCCAAATTATCTTCTAATGAGGTGTTAAGTAATTTTTCTTGGTAATCTTCATCAATTTCATCCTTATCTACACTAGTTTCAATTTTAAGAGTAAGAGACTTTTTCTTTCTTTCACTTTTATTAATATATCTCTTGAGCTCTAGTTCATGCTTCTCCAAATTTCCAAATAAATTTCGTAGAGTTTGCATCTTTTTCTTCATTGCTTCTTTGACAGTAGTTATCTTTGGTTGCCACTCAATTGTTGGAGATCTCAACACCTTATGAATAAGTTCTCCAATTGTAAGATGCCTACCAAGAAGACTTAATTGATTAATAAAAGCTGTAAACCTTTGCATCATGTCTTTAATAGACTGTCCATCATTCATTCTAAATAATTCATATTGATAAACTAATGTATGTATTTTGCTTTCTTTGACTTATGTGGTTCTTGCATCAGCTACTTCAAGTACATCATACATCGCCTTAGCAGTCAAGCTATTCGATACCCTTTTATATTTACAAGGCCATAAAACATTTAATAAAATTGATTTAGTTTTAGAATAAAGTTAATGTTTTCTTTTCTCTTTTTCACTCCATTCAGATCTTAGTTTTAAAACCTCTACATTATTTTTCCTTTTTATTGGTAGATTATAACCATTTTCAATTAAATCTCACATATCAATATTAGTGGCTTCTATAAAATCTTTCATTTTTTATTTCAATAATTATAATTTGGTTTATTAAAACCTAGTGGTTTGTTTAATGAAGGACATTTGAGTAAAATACTAATACTATCTACATCCATTGGATCCTTTTAAGATCGTGAGATCTTATTCTAATAATGAAGCTTAGATACCAAATGTTGTTTAATATTTTACCTAAGAGGGGGTGAATTGAGTTTGAAAATCTTTTGCACAATAATGATAACATAAGTTAACAAATGATTCAAGAATGAAATGGATGAAAAGTAGATGCAAACTCAGCATAACAAGCAAGTTTTAGAAAAATAGAGTATAAAATAATAAATAGAGAGATAAAGAAGAGAAGAATTAAACAATGCTATTTATAATGGTCCTAGTCTTGAATATCTAATACTCTAAGGTATACATCTACTACTCAGCCTTTCTGACTTAAATTTGAACTCAAATCCACTATCTCTTTAAGTTTGAAGGCATTTGAAGAAGCCTTTTTACAATGTTCTTGCTCTTCTTTAATCAAATTCACTCTTTATAAGGGATTCCTTACCTTAAATATTCTTTAAAGGATAACTCACCCTATTACACAACAAATATATGATTTGAAAATAAGAATGCAGCTCACAAACTCTAAAAGTTGGATTACACAATGAAGCACTAAGAGAGGAACTTGAATTAGATAGGTTTAAGGGATTTTCAAGTTTTAAATGAGAGGAAAAGAAGTTTCTTATATTTTCAAATTGAAATGAAGAATTCATATAAAGGTTGGAGAGCTAAAAAATCCATTACAAATAAAATATAGTTATCACAAGATAGTTAGCGCCTTGTGAATCGATTGGTCAATCGATCCAGGTTGCCTATGAAATTTCTAAAAAGTTATCAAACTGCCTGTAAAATTTCAAAAAGTTGCAATGAATCAATTGATCAATTGATTCACCTAGCTATATAATTTAAATTCTATACATGGTGAATCAATTGGTTGATTAATTCACTAAACTTCTATTTAGCTTTTAATGTTCAAAATTGATTGATCAATTAATTTTGACCTTTGGAAATTTTGATTTTGAATAAAAACATAGGGTAATGAGTAGGTGCACCAATCGATTCGTAAAACTTAGTTTTTGAAAGTTTTTAATACTAAATTGATTGACCATTTTGCCTTGCTTCCTCTCTACACCTCTAGAATTGATTGGTTAATCAATTTAGGATGTCCAATGTGCTTGTTGGATTCCTAAAATTAATTGGTCAATCGATTTAGGTGTTCCAATTTGCTCCTTGGATTCTTGGAAATGATTGATTAATCGATTCATACCCTAATTTTCAGATTTTCAAAGAAAACTATTGAAATATGATTTCTTTTCTTAAAAAAGAGTCTAATCTTATTTTTTAAAGCCTTTTGACATAAGTTCAATCTTAGTATTTTCAAGAAAAACCTTAACCTTTTATTGATTAATTCCTCTTGTACAATTTAATCCTATGATCTTAACAAGAATCCTAGCTAGACTAAACTTGATCTTCAATATTCAATCTTCACTTTTTGCATTAAGATTTTAGTTGATCAAATGCTAAATTTGAAAGTATCAAAATTTTTTATTATTATCAAAACTACCTTAATGGGGTTAAGGTTAATATAAAAGGCATTGATTGCATGATTAATGTAACAAAACTTAAGCTAAGGATGTGCGTTAATAGGAATTTGAAAGTAAGAGATAGGATTCTTTGAACTACGACATACACCTTATGATTGATAATTTTACATTATTTAAGGCCGTTGATGGCCTAGATAGCTAATTGCCTTAATAAATGGATTTTTTTTACTTTCAAATTTATAATTCCACTTAAGTAAGGTATTTAATTCACTTAGGGTGGAAATTTTACACATTCATTTATGCTTGGGGGTTATGCTTATGACTTGGATTTTATTTTACATTAGGATAAGTTTGATTGTACAATCTTCAAAAAGATAAATTTCTCCTTGAAAACTATCAAGTATGTACACATGATAGTGGCATTATGCAAATTAAATTTTAGCATAATAGGAGAACTAAGAGCAAAAATGGTTACCTTATCATCATGTAAGGATGGATATAAGTGAGGTAAATGATATTATGAAAGTGTGTTCCACTAATAAGGGGATGAAAAAGGTGAAAATAAGTAGCTTCCTTAGCTAAGAAGTGTTCTAGACATTTGCAAAAGCTTATGGTGCAAACTTGAAACCATCAGTACAGCATGAAATTTAAATTTATAGGGAAATGATAATCATTATATAATGGCAAGTTTGGGAAAGACCTATATACAAATATAGTAAAGAATATTACCAAGCTTGTTCATATATGTCCAAGTATTTTATTGAACCATTTTCTTTCACGATAGGTAAAGTCACCTAATTAGTGCATAAGGTTTAGACCAATGGCATTGAACTAAAATCAATGACGAGTGTGTATAAGGGCTTAGGATAATGTAAGGAATGGGGGCGTATTAGCAAATTAAATATCATAAAGCTTCATGTTAAAGGAGTTAGAGTAAGAGAACAATAATATTTAGGAGTGAGTAAAGCTATGTATAATGCTTTAAAACTCAATGATTATATACAAAATTGACGTATAAACTTTTTAAGATAATAATAAGAAAATGACCTTGTTATGTCTAAGTAGAAATTCTAGAGTTATTAAGGTTTTAAAAATTTGAGGATGAATTCTTTTAAAGGAGAAGTATTGTTACATCCTTTAAATTTAAAATGAAATTTTAAAAGAGAAAATAATTATTATGATAGGATAGGAGAATGGAGATTCTTTTATACATAGTAAAGAAAAGAATTAATTATTAAGGTTTAAATGCTAATTATGATTAGAATTAAGTATTTGAGGATGAATGAGATTTAAGGCATATTTCCCATCTTCCCTTGGCCACTTATTCCTTTATTTGTCCTTAATTCAACTTACATTTCCCTTTTCTTATTAAAAAAACCCCCCAACCCTCACCTTGATTTTCTTCTTTTTCTTTCTTAACTAACAAAGGTACTATTTCTCACTAAATCACACTCATTCTTCAATCTAATAAAGTAAGACCTTATAAATTTTCAATCCTTGTAAAGATTTCCTATATTTTTTTAGATTGAAAAAATTAGGATATTTTGTTCAAAAAAGAGGGCTTTGGAATCTTAGCTTCAAATTTATTGATTTTAGATTATTAGAAACAAGCCAACCATGATTTCATTGTTTAGTCATCTCCTCCATATAAGGTAACAAAGTATCCTAATTAAATTTGGATAGTTTTTGTATGATTTAGGATGTTAATGTTAGGTTTTCTAGGTTTTAAACATATTTTGAGAAAATGGTATGACATATATATTTTGATTTAATTTCTTTAATAGATCTTGTGTGAAATATGAAGAAAATGCAATGTGTGATGAATTGAATGTGGAAAGTAGCTTGTAGGATGAAGTTTTGATGCTAAAAATCTCACAAGAGTAGTATACTTTAATGAGATTCTATAAAATTCCAAGTCATAGTCAACTATATGGTCAACTAAGCCACTAAGATTTACTTTTTAGTAGACTATAGTCAACTACATAGTTAATTATGCACTCGCAAAGTTGCTTTTAAAAGCTATATAGTCGATTACATAGTTGACTACAAGTCAAAGAAATTATTCTTTCGACCCTTATGGTTAACTATATGCTAACTATACAATTGCAAATTTGCTCTCTGTGTTTGTATAATGGACCATATAATTAATTATACCATAAAAAGTTCCACATATCATGTAATACAAAAGGGCCAGTGTATATTGTCTATTAAATAATGATGAATGCAAGATATGAGACCGTACGAAGAGGCATAGTCAAGTTGTGATATTAAGATCTTATTATTATGTTGTACATTATAAGGTTAAGTGGTAAAGATTGTATCTCATTTTTATTATCAATGTTTATTATTTACAAATTTATGCATAAATATATAGTTATGTCACTTTTACAAAATGGTAGTGTTAGTAAAGCATTGGTTATTATCTTAATTGTTATGCTAATAATGTGGTTGATGAGGCTAGGGTAATGATATATATATATATATATATATATATATATATATATATATATATATATATATATATATATCTTATAGCAATATGCTTTGGATTCGTGTGCTCATTTGTAAAAGGATGTAGTTGACCTTTGAGAAATAAGGTTGAATTTATAAAGGGATAAGAATAATCAAGAGTCACAAAGGGATTTGTATGCTTTTCTTACTCATATATGTTATTATGTTATAATTGTTAATGAATGATAATAAGTGCAGGATTAAGCTTTTCTCCTTATACCATGATGATGTGAATGCATAATGAAATGTTGTTTACGGATCTAATATTAACTGCATATATAGTTAGCTTGTTAATAGACATGTTAATCCATTGGAAACTCTTTCTCTTCTTTGGTGAAGGTATAAGTGTAATTATACTTTAACTAAAACTAAAAGATTTCTTTTAGAACCTTATCAAAATTTTTTACAATATAAATACATTTTTAATTATTCTTTATTAATTGTTATTTGGTCACTAAGTTTCATAGAGATCTACCCTCTCTTTTTTTACTTTTCTTTAAGGAAACTTTCCTCTTAGATACTCAACTATTATCTAATAAATCAAAAGCAGGTCTACTTGAGCACTTTGGTGATAAGGTACATCTTAGGATAGTAAAAAATAATCATAAATGATAATTTATTTTATGCATTTTATAATAGATTTTTGAAAACCACATATTCTTTTTCATACAAAGCTTAATTGCATGTGAAATATGAAATTAAATGCATTAAAGAAGTGTTAGTCAGTCATCATCCAAAATGGCTTCCTATATCAATCATATGACTTAAGATAGATTATAACATTAAGATATCATCAAAGTTAACAACCTAATAAATGGCTTAAGTACTTGATTTATGATTTGAAAAGTATTTAATCCATTAAATAGTCCAAATAGAATTACTAGCTATTCATATTTATCATCTTTTATTTTAAAAGTTTCTTCCATTTCTTTCAACCTTATACAAACTTGATGGTAAGCACTTCTTGAATTAATTTTGAAAAACACCTTTAAACTTTGGAGTTAATCTAATATGTTTTTTAATCAGTGTATTAGAAAACTATATTTAATAGTTATTTTGTTGATAGTATGACTATCAATACATGTACGCCAACTTCTATCTCTTTTAGATGTTAATAAGGTAGCAACTACACATGTGCTCATGCTTTCTTGGAGATATCCTTTATGAATTAATTACTCCACCTTTTCTTTTGAAAATTCCTTCTTTGCAAGACTTATGTGATAATGTTGCAAGTCCGGTAGGCTTCCTCTTAAGATTAAATCAATATGATATTGAATATCCATTATTGTAAAAGTTCATTAGGTGAATCATTTGAAATGGTAGTTTTATGATTTTCATCCTTTTAGGTAACAAGTGCAAATGTTTCTTGCAACTCTTTAGCATCTTTAACAAATTCTTCCTCAGAGTTACAAATAGTAAGAAATGATTTTTCTTTTATCTTAGAATTTTTTTGTGTTTAATTTTTTGTTAATGGTAACTATTTTTTTTTATCATTCCACTAAAAAGTATAAGCATTCATATTGTTATGATAAGTTACATCTATATCATATTGCTATGGTCTTTTGAGTAAAATATGGCAAGTATTATTGTTTATTACATTGCAAATAACTTCATTTATTTAGGTCTTTCTAATTGAGATTGGAATTCTACAATTTATGTCATTGTATCCTTTCTTAATCCATTTAATTTTGTAAGTTGAGGAATAAGTTTTTATCGATACCATTAAATATTTTACTAATGCATTTGATAAAATATTTTCATAGTTTTTATTTCTTATAATTACATTACATACTTTTTTATTAACTAAACATTGCAAGTGAAAAATCTTATTGCATTAGGATAAATTTGTTTGCCTTAACAAGTATAGTAACATTTAAACCACAAAAAACATATGACTCCTTTCTTTATTAGCAATTTCAACGTTCTCCAATTTTTCAAATTCAAAAACAACATTTTTTTCATTCCTGTCGTTATCATAATTTACCATATTAATTGATTTGCATGCATAACATCCATTAAATCTATGTCTAGATTTGTGACACTTGAAACATTTGCTTATCACAGTTTTAGCATAAAGATATTTAGTGGTGTGCATATAATTATGTTAATTTTATTATTATTGCACTTGAACATGTTAGTCTAATAATTATAATTTAAGGATTGAAATTCCTTCATTTGCATTTGTCTTCTTCTTATTCTAACTTGTTCATGTATGTATTGAAGAAGATAAATAAATGATTAAAGAATATGGAAATGATTATGATAGTAACATTTTTTCCTTTAAAGCCATGTTATGTGTTTATCAAATATCTATGTAGGAGTTAAAAGCATCTTATTTTTCATTTTGAAGCCCAAGCCAATGATATAGTAAGATGTTTATTGTTTATCCATCTACAGTAAGTTACATTGTGCTAAAAGCCTAAGAAATTTATCAATGTATTCAATCATAATTCAATTACTTTGAGAAAATTTTTAATATTGCTTAAAGATATATTGTTAATAATTTATAACGAAAACTCTTTGGGAAGCTTCTTCATATTACACCATATAACATCTTTAATTTTTACGATTTAGATTAGGCGTTTTTAGTTTGAAAGATGTAAATTAGTTATGAATTTTTAGGTAATTTTTTTATTTATTTTTATAGAATTGAAAAATAATTTGTGCATCAAGATCCATATGATAAATATATAGTAACATATACAAAACATTATCATTATATAGTCATCCAAAAGTGGTCAAGCTAACCTATACAAATTTATACATATAAATTTAGAAGAGGCCTCCCAAAATGGTTACTAAAATAAAACTACAATCACATGGTCTAAGGTAAAAAGGTGTCAAAGTAGCCATCCCTAATTAGCTGAGGGATTTTAGGGCCATTTATATATTTGTCTCTAACATTTTACATAAAGATACACTCATAGAAGTCAAAGAATAGCTTAACATAGAAGAGTATGTGGATGGTCTCGATTATATATGGCACCATGATCAGCACCATATTCTTAAACATTAACATTTTGGCATTGCATCTTTGTACCTAAAATTTAGATACATAACAAGCATAAGTTTAAATAAATTTAATGGGTGGACTATATTAAATAATACATATGTTCTTTTTATTAGAGGTGGCTTATATTATCATTGTGAGCCACTTGCTTGGCTCCCTTAACAATGTCTAGCATGGTCTATTCCTAATGGTATAGTTTGTTCTAGCAATATTTGCCTTGTTCAATGCATTGGTACGCAACTTGGTATTTAAGTTGCCAAACTTTTATGAGAAAGGCTTATTTTTACATATCAAATAGCTTAGTTATGAATAAGTCATTATCTTTTATTATATGTGCTTATATCATGTCGTGTAGGTTAAACTTTACTATATATGTAGATAATAAGGAGTTAAAAGCTTATTCATATCTTGTGAGCATTAACATGTAACCATAGACAAAATTATATTTCATGATCATCTATGATGCAATTATAAGGCAATTCATATCTTATAAGAATATATCATACAATCATAGGCAAATCCATATCTTATAAGCATATATCATAAAATCATATAGGCATGAATGCATACATAATATGGTATCACTTTTTCCTTATATATTTGGTCTAACCTTATCTATCCCACCCCACTTTATTTCCTTAATCTATCCTTATCTCTTCCACCATTGATTTATATAATGTGCGTGCTCTCCACTCCCACAAGGAAGTATATGCATATAATATGCTAACTTTTCTCCTAATACTCATGCCATCTAGTGGCTTCTTAATTCATAATTCCACCTTTCATGATTTCTTAATCCCTTTTCATAGGTTTCATCATTCAAGTATGACAATCACTTTTCGTAATGCTCAAGCATAGTTAATAAAATTATCAATTTCATTATAAATTCACTTAATTCACTTACATATGATGCAAAAAACCATGGGATCATATCTCAATTCATATGTTCAACATTTTTGCATTAATTCACAAGGTGCAGAAAATATTTAATACATACGTATCATGAACACATGTAAAACCCATTAATATCAACATTTTGCAATATATGGAAATGCTTCTAACCATATAATCATCTAATATCTCATTTTTCATACAGTAAGAACCATTTTCTTTCACATTTTTTTTTATAGATTCATAAAGTTCATAAATCACACTAATGCATTCTTAACATATTTTCATATTTTTCTTAACTACATTCTTGCTTTACATCTTTTAATTATTTTCACCTCGACATTCCAAAGGTTTGATTTCTTAAATTTAAGAGGAATATTAGAGGGTATGCATGGCCCTTCCCTTAAAATTTCCATCCAATTCATAATATTTTTTCCTTTATTCATAATGCTACATACTTTTATATAATTAGTATTTTTAATATACTTACCATCCTTGTTTCTCTTTGCATGTATAATTGTTTAAGCCATAAGAATAGTTTAACTTACTTTAGTTAAATTCTTTTATTTCTTCCTAGATACTCATTTATTAATTACATATATATCTAGACAATCTTTGGCTAGTATGTTCAGTGGTTAAAAAAAGGTTATTGGAACCTCATTCCTAAATATTTCCTAAAATTCCCTTCATTACAAGTCATTAATTATCAACCAAACCCTTAAGGCTTCTTAATAATTTAAGGCTTACTCTCCCTTTATATTGTTTTAGATTTATAATGGTGATTACCTGAAATTTTAGGAACAATTATAATGAAGAAGAGAAGGGGTATTGAACCCTCCCCCCTCTTGTTACACATTTCAATCTATTAAATGACTTATTAACATTTTAGGATCCTTATAGGTGTCATATTTCTCATTCATTTCTTCCATTTTCTCAAAAGATAGTAGATTAACAAAATTTTTAACTAAAATCCAAAGGTTGACTAAACCACTTATCATGGATACACTAAAATTCCATAACCTTTTATTCATTTTGTAATAAGCTTTTCATTTTCCTAAAATTTTCCTCCATAACCTTGACATGCATATAGATTTTTAAAAAGTTTTCTAATAATTTTTAGTGGATTTTACCTTTAATCATACTTTAATATGATCTTTTCAAAATCATAACCTCAAATACTCTTCATTTATTATAACTTTAGTTAAACGTTAACCTACATAACCATTATAAAACTCCTTTTAAACTCTTTCTACCTCTTGAGAGATATAGAAGAATTAACCATGACTAAATGCTTTTAGGCAAAAAGGAACAATTCGCCTTAATATCTTGAGGCTTGAATAGATTGAAATCTTAAACAAATAATATTAACTATAGTTAACATATATTCATATATGCCTCTAAACCTTGAAAGATCACCATAATATAATAGCATTCTTACTAAGAATGCAAAATCAAATTTTCATTATGAGCTCTTAAAGGCTTTAATTACTTTATAAGGAAGAGAAAATTTTTCATCCCAATATGAAAGGAAAAGCACAAGTGTAAAAGGAAAAAAGTGAGAAATTCGAGTCTACTTTATTTATTTGATTTGCAAAATAATAATCATATCTTTTTGTCTTACATTTCTAATTCTATTGGCAATTCTTTAAATATCCTTCCACTTATTGTCTCCTTGTCTTTTAGCTATTATTATCCCTCTTTCTTACTTAGTTTTTATTACTCATAGGGCTATCATTGTGTTTTACTTAGCTTTCTCTACAAGTTATTCACTCTTAAATATATTCAAGCACATTTTAGGGTATAAGCAGGCCTTATTCAGCTAACCCCACTTTAGGTGTTGAGTGAGCCTTTTCTTAAGCCTAAAATATTCTCTTTTATTCACTCTTATACAACTTTAATATCACTTTAGGCCTTTCATAACAAGGCTTAACTTATTTCTTATGAATTTCTTAAGAAATGGCCCAAACTTCAATTCTACGCCACTAATTTCATTAGGTCCTAAGAGAAAATTCATAAGTAATTATTTATTGGGATCTATTGCATAAAATTATTTCTCTAAGTATTCTTATATGTCCTCTTTCCATGATCATAAATAGTGTATTAATCGGATATTTTGATAAAAAGTTATACCAAATATATTGGAGGTAAGTTGGTATTATTTTACAAGAAAATTTTCTTTTTTCAAAAATATATTAACATTAATTGGCTCGGAATTAAATTATGAAATTTTTATAGAAAGAAGTTTTGGATGTATTTTTTTGAATCTTTTTACCGTTTGCAAATTGAACATTCCTATTAAAATTTATAATAAAAATATTGCCAACTATGTAGGGGGTTCAGCATAAAAATATGGTTTCAACTATTCCTCTAGTCATTTTTGTTTTTTACACATTCAGACATTCTGATAGCCTTGAACCAATTAGGTCCATCCCTAAATAGGTATTTTCCTCCTTATTCATACTTTACAATTTCCATCTCGTACTTTTGAATAGTGTATGTACACTCACATACATGTTTATGCCATTAAATTGCAAATATAATAGTCTTAATGTGTACACTTACTCGAATAAACATTCATTTTCATATATGCATGCATCTATATTTATATAAGCTTATATATATGTAATTTGAATATGTATTAACCATGCTAAAAGTATTAGGTTGTTCCACACTATATTCTTATAAGTTCTTTTTCTTACCTTCAATAATTCTATAGTAGATTGTCCTACCAAGCAATTGTTCCACCTTTGAGTTTATATGCAACGTGTTCCACTCTCTTGTTATTTAGAACATCCATTATGTTAAGGAAATTCTCCACCTTATATGTCTAATCTAAGAAGTCTTCAATAATGAGGTTGATAATGAAATTTGGAAGATTGATCTTTATACAACAATTTTTACTTCATCACTTGTGTCTTTTTATTGAATAATATTATTTATATTTCAAGTTTGAATTTTTAGAAAAATCTTGCAACCTTTATTGATAATTGTTAGCTTGATAATTGTTTTGAGCACTTCATTTTCTTTCTCTGATATAAAAATAGTTTTTGGTGGTCAACCATATGCTTAGCTTTATCTTTAGAACTTTCATGGATGGTTTCTCTTTCTTGATTTGCAAGATCATAGTAAGTGATAAGTAGACATAGGTTCTATTTCTAATATAGTTATCTTTATCACATCTATGAAACCTGTTAGCACTAACTTCTAAGTTGGTAAGCACGCTATTATTATGATTGGAAGCCAAACAAGCGCAATGGAATTAACCAATCCCAATTAACGGATCTATGCAAAATGTTAGATTAGAATAAAGATTCAAGGAATACCTTTCGAATGATTCAAGAACTTGTTCGTTGATCACCTCTTCGACTTTCTTTCGATCGAAGACTTCGAGGTATTCATATGAACCAGTAGATCACCAATGAATGTCTGCACAAACACTGATTGAAATTCCTCTCCTTAGCCTTGTAGTGCTAGCTACGCCTTTTCAAGATTATGGTCAAGAAGGTGTGCTAAGATTTTTCTATACTTTAGGATGCATGAATAATAATCTATTATTACCCAACAAGTCTATTTAAATAGGTGCATAAAAAATTCTAACTAATTGGACTTTGTTCCATATATAATTATAGGCTTATTATTGGGCCTTATAATTATAATATGAAATTTTCAAATATTAGGCCTAAATAATTTAGTCCATCAATTCCAAATCAATTAGGCTTTAAGTATGCAACCCTATAGGCTTTCATTACATTAGTAATAATCATTAATCATATTAATGATCATAAACAATAAGCGGTATTGAACAACATATCATTGTTACCTAAGTAATGAGAAAGTCGATGATTCGATTAAACCTTCATACATGATCATCATCTATATCCTTTTGTCCTAAACATCTAGATTGAGCACGATACATGGACCGTGTCATTCTTGTATAGCCCAATCCAATGGTTTCTTGATTCCTAAGTAAGCTGACTGAAGCAAATATAATTGATATCCCATGTTAATTCATCTAAGCATTGCCATGCATTTTCTTAGCTCTACTTAATCAAGGGCCCATAGATGTTACTCTTGTTATATAGGAGTAACATTTATGTCCTTTTGTCCTAAATATCTAGATTAAGTACAAGACATGGACCGTGTCATTCTCATATAGCCCAATCCAAAAATTTCTTGATTCCTAAGTAAGCTGACTGAAACAAATGTAATTGACATCCTAAGTCAATTCATTTAAGTATGACCATGCATTTTCTCAACTTTACTTAATTAAGGGCCCATAGATATTACTCCTGTTATGTAAGAGGGATAAATTTTATCTTGATCACACAAACTCCTTCACATGATATGTGACATATCTAATAACTACCCTTGCATTCACTCAACTATAAGTGACATAGAATAATATCAAAATATAAAACTCATATGTAGGGAACCTTGGCAATCTCAAGTCAAAGGACCATAATAATAATGATCACTAAGAATCACTCATGACACTCATATAATGATCTATGTAGTGTTCTTAGGATGGGTTAGTCCAGTATACAAGTTTTCTAACTTGTACTTATATGTAGACTTAATATCTTATATAAATCACCACAATACTAGTCTTAACATATTAAAGTAACTCAATCCATAATGATATATGACTAGGGACATTTAAGAATATAATTATTTTAAAATTATTATCATAATTAAATATATTATGCAGATAATATATATAAATATGATAATTGAAATTGCTATTAAAATAATACGATTCAAATTTACAATCATCAACATGATTGATTTTAGGGCATATACACTAATAGTTACAAATCTTATAGTTTTCGTGAGTTCCCTACTATAAAATTACTTTTTAACGTTGCCATATTTACATTGATTAACAAGAAAATCAATGCATATAATAGGATGATGATATTTTTGTAAATAAGTACAACTTATAATATTAGTTTAAATAAAAAGTCAATATTATAAATTTTAATTTTCCAAGAAGAAATGAAGTTTCAAGCATAGGTAAACTTAAGACAATGGTTATACAATAAACGACATTTAAAGATTATGTGATTGAAAATTATTCAATATGTGGACACTTATAATGTTAGTTTTTTAATTAGTAATTAATGTAAAATGTCTTATACTATTTGTGAATTATGTCTAAAGTTTCTTTTTTTTTCACTTATTTTTTCATTTAGGGTTTCACTCCATAGTTTTTCTTTTACTCTATTTTATTTATATCGTATAAAAGAACAATATAAGATTGATGTTGCTTAATCATTTCAGTCTATGTTATTTATGTGGTAAAAGAAAATAATATAAGATTGATATTGCTTAATCATTAACTACTAAAATACATATCATTACTCTTTGATGCAATTATTTGCAAGTATCGCATCATTCATATAAAAATACTAGTAGCAAGAAAAAGCAAGTATACAAGTGTTCACTAATAAGGAAAATTTATTTGGAAATCTTATATCATTCATGTGAGATTATACTTTGTTAAAATTTGCTATGGATATGAAAGTAAGGGGAAAGAACAATTTTATGGATATTATGTAAACATTTATTATCACTTTTCTTCAAAGTTATGAGATCAAATAATTAATTATAATATTACTATGCAATGTATATTAATTAATATTGATAATATTATTAAAATAATAATTTGTAATTATATATATTTTTAGAAATGTTAGGATGCAAAAGTTATTAAAAAATAAAAAAACTAAGTTAATTTTTTTTATAAAATTGATATGATTATAATTAAGATGATACCACATCATTTAGTTGACTAAATAATGTATAAAGGTATAATATTCACCATGTAACTTTAATAAATAGTGACAATAAGCATTTATCAAGGGCCACCTAACTTTAACAAATAGTGGTAGTAAATATTTATTAAAGATGGCATTTGCGAGATATTGGTATAAAACATCAATTTTTTTAATAACTAATATATAAAGGACAGTTTTTACCTCCATTCATAACAAGTCAATATACAACATTAGGTTTCTATTAAAAATTAACATTTAAATTTTAGTAATTCATTTCAATCGTTATAATGGTTTATTAATAGTTTACATGTTATGATAATTCATTACTAATTTGCTTTTAGCTTATAAATACAACTTTCTTTACTTATTTGAAACAATAATTAAAATAACTTTCTTAAGATGCTTGATTACTTCATTTACTATAAGTGTTTAATTGAACCCATGCTTTAGTGCAAGAATTTATGTGCTAATTGTTCTATAAGCTATGTCAAACTTTGATATACATACAAGAATCACCATTCTCAAATTGAAAAATAAAAACAATTAAATGTTTAAAACAAATGGTCAATCAAGCACTTCAAGACTAATAAATACAAAATTATCATGTCAAATTTTAATGGGTTGATAGATTATTATGAGAAGAAGTAACATATCTAATCTTACATTGGTAGGCTTGAGTATAATGCAAGATTCATGATATTACTTTTTCTAACTATAATTTATTACTAATTTGTAGCCATTTTCATTATCCAACTCAAAAGCCTTTAAACAATATAAATGAATTATGAGAGGAGGCATCTCACTTTTTCTTTTTATTTGGAATTTGTTATTCACTATAAATTATAATTTCTTATTTGTTATATTATTTAATCTATTAATATTTGTATCTGTATAATTATATAAAAAAACATTTTGGTTTATGAAGTTTTTACATTTGTTATTATTGTATTTATTGTTATTTGTTAGATTATTTATTTAAAGTCTTTTTTGTATTTTTTTGTTATTTATATTTGAATAATTTTATAAGAAAAACATAATTATGCAATGCAAAAAAAATTATTTTAATACTACTAACTTGTAAAATTATAAAGTTTTTGCTTGAAATATATTTTTAAACAAAATATTTTAGTTTACAATGTTAGTTTTCTGATTAAAATCTTGTGTTTAAACTTCTATAGTTGAATGACATCATTTTACTATACACATTAATTTTTCTCTTAAGAATTGATGTGCAATATTAAAATAGTTCAAATCATAGGATGCGAGATGAAAATAAAAAAAGTGAAGTCATAACATCATTTATAAATTTTATTACGAAACCCTTTCAACCATAAAATGATTCTCTCTTTACTAAACTATGGTCACATTCTAACTTTAGAATAATTCTTTTTAGTTTTTTGCATTTATGCTAACAAATTATTTTACAGTATTGAAGATTTGTTAGCCTATTGATAAATCTAAGGAATTGTGCATTCACTGAAAAAGTACAAAATATAAATATAAGAACTTTTTCAACTTTTGTATTTTATTCTTACAACTTAGTTTTTGATTTCAAAATCAACTATGTTTTGTTATATTTCATTTTGGTACAACTTTATAAGTTGTACAAGTAAGAAGCTTGACTTTATTCTTTCTTTTTTAACGTTCAGTTGTATTCTCTATTATTTATTTGAAATGCATAATATTATGTATCAAATTTTAATAAATATTTATTACATTTGCAAATATTGGACTCAAGATAGCTTTTATGAGGAATGTTAACGTCACATACTTAGCAATAGGTATTAGATATAAACTTTTAGTATTTACTTCTTTTCTTATAATTTTAAAATTGTTAAAATTGAGATTTTGAAATGTCATTAGTAATGTTGAAGGGTTAGAAAGGACAAAACAAAGAGGAACTACGAGTGGTGGCTAGGTAGGGAGGAAAAGTGAGAGGAAATCCATAAATACAATTAACGCAAGACAAAAAATGGAAGGAGAAAAATAAATTTCTAATGTACTAAAAATAAACAAGAATAAGAAATTGAAATAAATTGCTTAATTTATTACTAAATGAATAAAACTCTTTAAAAATTATATATATAATAAAATAAAATAACAATAGTAAGAAAAATAATACAACTAATTTTAGAACTTGTTTTTAGTTTCAATTTAATTAACATTCTCCATAAATTTAAAAAATTCACATTTGTATCACTTTTCATTTATGATTAACATTTCTTTTTCATTCATGGTGTAGACTTTGGTAGAAATTGAGAAAAATGGGCTATTAATAGGATAATTTTTAAGTTGTTAATTTTAAAAATATGCAAATTTGATGGCCATAAATAGTTACTAACATAATAGGTAAACATTTTTCTCTAATTTAAAGCTTAATTTTTTAATGAAATTATCAATATTTCCCTCCTTCTATGTTATTATCTTCTTTTCAAAAATAAACCTAAAAAATTAATTCATTAGGAGAGTTAACTGAGCATTAGAGTGGAAATTTGATTAATAGATTTAAAACACGAAGCAAGAGATTTAGGTGGTGGTTAAACATTTTGATGTTGCTTAAAAATTTTATTCATTCTAATGGAACCTAGATGAATTTATTTTCTTATTGGATTAAAGCTCTTATGAAGATTTCTCCTCCATTCATGGTACAATTTGGAACTCAGATTGGTTTCTTTCTTCATCTGAAAGAATCTGGAATCCAATGGAAGCTATATGAGTTTCTTCTTTCTCTAGATCAAAGCTCTTATAAAACTTTCTCTTTCATTGATGGAATGATTTGGAACTTAAATGGGTTTTTTTTCTTCATCCTAAAGAGTCTAAAACCTAATGGAAGCCAAATTAATTTCTTTTTTTTCCAAACAAAAGCTTTTATTAAGCTTTTTTCTTCATTCATGGCACAATATAGTGGTTGGATTGAAATTTGGCTTCTAATGTGCTGGAGTTGGTAAGGCTTTGTGATTTTTTTAGTTTTCATAAGTCTCTTAATCATTTTAATTTTTTTCCATTTTTTGCCAATCCTTTTTTGGAACATCCAATGATTCATTTGAATGACAAATTTCTAAACTTTTTTTCCTCCTGTCATTGTATTCTTAGTTTGTTTGAATCAAATTTTTAGGTTGTTCGAGTCATCTATATTTGATGTTTGCAAGTTGAAAATTTTATTCTTAAGAATTGGCAAGAAGAAACACCAAACAAAGTTACTGAAGTCAATCAAAGGACAAGGTATTTTTTTTAAGTGCTTTTATCTTTTTGAACCCTCTAATTTGTAAACGTGTGAGTTCATCTTCTTGGTTCTCCACAATTTCATTTTCTTAGTTTCCTAATTTACAAAATTTAATAGATTTGTTGTTAAGACGAGGAAGAAAATTATGAAAACAATTATTGAATGCATTATGTAGTATAAAATTGTAATAGAAGATGAAAGATTGAAATTATTGAAGACACGAAAATTCTAGTTTCCTCTAATAACCCTTTTCCTTGGTTGCTTTCAATATCTATTTAAGTGTTTTGAGATCCTTTCAAACTCCTTGAATTCTATATCCTTTAGAGGACATTTGGTTTGCAAAATCTTACATTCTCGAAAAAGTGCACATTCTCGAAATACCCCTGAAAATATAAAATTCTTATATTTTGTTCAATATATGTATATTTTGGAAAATATTTTCTCACATATATATTATATTATTATATTTGGCTCATACTTTATATTTTAGGAATTTTACTGCTTTTTCAAAAAATATCCTTATCAATTTTTTTATAAATTATAATAAATTATAAATTTAATTAAAATATATGAATAAGGATATTTGAAGACTTAATAAATTAATAATTTGAATTCTATTTGATTAAAATGTAATGAATAATTTAATATATAAAATATTAAAATTTTTAAGAATTTAAAATTTTCATATAATTAATTATATAAAATAAATAAATAATTTCTCTATTATTGACAAAAAGATTTTGTTTTCTTAAAAAAGAAAATAAGAGAGAAAGGAGAGAAATAATGTCTTTTAAATTTAAATTAAAAATAAAAATAAAAATTTAAATTTTCAAATAATTAAAATATAATAATCACACTTTTATTTTTAAATGTTCTTTTTTTCCTGCTTTTTTCTTCATTCAAATAAGAGAAAAAATTAAGAGTTCATTTATTTTATTGATAAATATTTTTTATAAAAATATTATTTATATATATTTATAAAGGGATAATATATCATTTATATTGATAATTAAAGAATAATATCTAAAAATTTAAAAATAAAAAATAAAAAATTTAAAATAAAAATATTATTTTTTCAAATTCTTATATTTAATATTAAATAAATAAAATATTTTTTAATTTTACTATTTTATAATTATATTTTTAAAAAATATTTTTTACTATAATAATAAATATATTAATCTTGTGTTAGGCTGAAATAATATGCTCACATGAAATAGTAACATGTATGATAGAAGTCCATATTACTAAAATTTTGTTTGTGGCCTTTTGCGAATATGTTTGTGATCATTAAAATTAATATTAATATGATAGAACCATTAATGATAGAATTATTCTGCTATAACCACAACTTTCATTGTTTTATTGTATTCTAGACTAGATGTCAGTGAAAATATCAAGGTGAAAGATCAAAATTTAACATAAAATAACCAAATATTAGAAAGTATTATTTTAAATTTATTTATAGGAATGACTGTTTAAAAAATTATTTTGATTTCAAATGATATTTAATAAGATTATGGATAATTAATTTTGTTTATGAAACTCGTTTAGACTTTTTATTTATATCAGAAAAAAAAGATATTTTTTAAATTTAAATTCAATTTTTTTAAATTAATAAGATTAAAATTTAAAAATTACTTATTTATTTTTATACTTATTTAGTATAATTATCCTTGTTATCATGAAAAAATGAAAAATATAAATATAAATTAAAAGTGAAAGATGAAAACAAAAAAAATTTCAAACTAAATTAACATTGGAATATAGAAATTACTTTTTTTATTTAGTATAATTATACATGTTATCATAAAAAAAATTGAAAATGAGAAATACAAGTTAAAATTGAAAATGAAAATAAAAAAATTTTAGAATAAATTAAGATATAGAAGGATAAGGGTAAAATTATCTTTTTACTTTAATATCAATATTCATATAAAATGAGAATTTAAGATATCTATCTCTCTTCATGGGAATATTTAAGAGGAAAATTATGTTCTAAAATATTCTTAAGAATGTTATATTCTCAAGTAAATTTTTTGAAAATTTGAATTAAATATGAGAATATAACATTCTTATGAAATATTTCTGAGAATGTGAAACATTTTATGAACCAAATGTCCCTTTAATCCCTACTTGATCTCACTCTATAAAGATTCTTTTAAGTTCTTTTTTCACTTTTTGATGGGGTGTTTCATCACTTGTTGCCACATGAGATGATGCGGTCAATAGCATTAAAAAATGGTGAATTTAGAATATTTTGTAATAAATGAAATTTGCAAGGTTTTTTTTATAAATATTAAAAAGTTAAGCCAAACCAATAATAAAATTTAGTCAAAGGTTGTGGTTGAATTTTATTGATATTAATTTTGTCCAATTGCTATCGAAGTTTTCACCTTCATTTAAATGTATAATTGTGTTTGAAACCAAAAAGAAATAAATCAATTAGAAGTTTGGATTCTTAAGGGTTAATAAGGAACTTTTGTTGTTAAAAGAGAAGAGTGTGCTTACCAAAATTATCCATTCTTTTCCACAAGTTAACATAATTTTCAAAACACGTCATATACAAGTCATGATTTACATTAATCATTTCATTTCTTATCCTAACTAGTTATTATTTTATTTCTTTTAAATTACATTTAAGAAAAAGGCTAAAGTCGCATCCAATTTAATTGCGAATTTATTACATCCTCTAATAAAAAGTGTGAAACTAAAATAAAGTGCATTTTTTTAAATAAAAACCATGGTTGAGAATAAAAATAACGCCATTGTTATGACTCACTAGTGTGCAAGGGTACTCGTTAATATTTCTGTAAATAATGGAACAAAAATAAGTCATGTAATTATTAGCCACCTTATTTTGGTGGCTTTCCTCGTGTTGTTTCTAGGCATACAAATTGTCTATTAAGTTCATCTAATGGCAACAGCCATTCAAATAAAAAGGATATAATTTAAAAACATTGCAATTCTTTAATCTCTTATAAAAATATTTTCAATGACTAACTAATGTTGCTTTCATATTTATTTATCACTCTAATTTATAATCACATTACTTCACACTTGTAACTAAATCCCATTGTGAAACCTACTACCGTACTACTATAATGTGCAACCTCTAAATGTAAAAAGCGACGTGGATTTATATTTTTCTACTATCGATTTATTTTCTTTTTCTTTAAAAACACAAATGCCGATGTTTTCCGCATAAAAATTTCCTCGCTTTCCCACCTATTGTTCTCCTACGTCAGATTGGAATTAAACTAAATATTGGGGCCCACATCATAACTAATTCGTTATATTTGCCCCCTTGCGATTGCCCCATCGGCCACGGGAGTTGAAATAATGAACATCACACTTCAAGAAGGGAGGAAAATGATAATTATAAATTTAAAAATATTTTTGATTAATTATTACTTATCATATTTCAAAACTTTTTTATTAGCCATTATACTTCATCTTATTGTTTAATTAATAAATAAACACTTAGGAGCCGTTTGGTTTACTTAAAAAGTAATTTTTTCTAAAAAATTGAACTTTCTACAAAATATAAATTTTTTAAGAAGTACTTAAAATTATTTGATTGACACATAAGAAGTAATATTTTTTAAAAAATAATTTTTTATATTTTATTTATTTTAATTTTGAATATCTTAAAAATATAAATAAAATAATTATTGTATTCTTAATATTATTATAATACAAATTAATAGATTTTAGTTGTTATTAATTAAATTTAATGAGAATAATTTTATTATTATATTTATAAATAGTATAAAAAATAGATTTTAGGAAAAGGTGGGTAAGTAACTTTCTATATTTTGTAGAAAGTAAGATTTTTTAAGAAGTCTTATTTTTTCTAGTTTGTTAGATAATAACTAAGTAAACAATCCATCTTTTTTCTATTTTTGGAAAATAGAATTTTTCATACTATTAAGGTATACCAAATGACTCATTAGATCTTAATTGAACAAGGAGAATGATGACCAATCAAATAATCTATCTATTCCCTATTTTTTAGAAAATAGAACTTTTCATATTATTAAAATGAATTAAATGATTATTAGGCTTTATTTAGATAGGGAGAAAATGGAAAAGAGAGAAATTTTTGAAATTTTCTTCACTCTCTTATTTGGATGGAGAGAAAAGAAAGAAGTATTAAAGGTAAAATTTGTTGTTAGAATTTTTTTACTCACTTCAAATTTAAAAATTTTTTCTCTTGCATTTTCTCCTCAATTCTAATTTGAAAATTTTTTCTTCTTTCTTTCCTATTTTCTTCCTAACCAAGCAATGGGTTAATATTGGATTTCGTATAATAGAATGAAATAGAATAAGTAAGAAAAAGAGAATAAGAATAGAATATAATAAAATGATTATTCTATAATTAAATTTGATATAATTAAAATGAAATAATTTTTCTCTCCCATTTTCATATTTGGTATATCAAATAATATGATAATGGAATAAAAAAAAGTATTTAATGACAATAATATCTTTATCACAAAAATAATAAATATCTAATCAAATAAATTAATATAATGAAAATAAATGATTTAATTGATAATTAAAAAATTTTCACATTTTAAATTTTACTATCAGAATTTTAATTACAAAAAATTAAGAATAAAAATTCTAATTAATTAAATTTTATATTAAATAATTTTTGTAAAAGAATATATAGATATCCTATTTTAAATTTTATTACTAAAAATATAATTATTAAAATATTTTAATAAAAAATTTAAAAGTAATATTACTTTATTATCTATTAACAAAAAATAAAATTGAAATATATAAAAATATAATAATTATAAATATAAAAAATTGCTTCATGAATAATAGAATGTTTCATTTTTATTATTTTTATTATAAATAAAACTTCAATCATTTAATAAAATAATTATTACCTAAAAAATTAATATTTTTATTTTATAATACATGATAAATAAACTTTTTAACCATTCGCGCTTGGGTTGCATCTCATCCCACCAATTAAAACTTAATGTCGTAGTTTAGAAAGACGGTTCTGCCCGAGGCTTGACGTCCAGAGCAAACGCCAGAAAAAGAAGAAAGAGGAAACAAAAAAGACATCTTCTTTGAAATTTCCACGTCACGGGATGTGGACCCCACACTACTCGTTTAATCCTGCATTAAATATCCAACACGCGCCATACTTACTTGCATGTTTTCAATTTTCAGCACCATCTCTCCTCGTTGCCAAAACAAGCCAAACAGAAACCAGCTCTCAAATTCTTATTTTTTTCTTGTTTTCTTTTGCAATCTCAATTCAGAAGCAAGCCCATTCTATATTCCTAGGTAATCTTCACTCTCCTCCTGCCGTTTTTTTATTGCTGTTATGGTTATGGTGGAATTTCTTGGAAGGAATCCTGGGTTTGCTTCAGACACGTGCACTGCTTTCAACTTTTGAATCATTCTTCGAGTATTCTTTAGAAATTCCCGTTTAGGTAAAGCATCTCCTTATCTGTTTCTCCCGCAATTGGTCTGCAATACCTGTTTCAACCTTGCCGGCAAGTCCCTGCTTGATTTGTGATAAGTTTGTATTAAATTTGTACAAGCTTTCTGGGAATCTGATTCGTCGAATGGGTTTTATGCCTTCCGCTGTTGTACATCTCATTTTATTAATTACAAAGGCCTCGACTTTTGAGGTCCCTTTTTAAGAATGCTTGCATAGGACATTGATCTTGCTTGAATCTCTTTCCTGTCAAACAAAACTGAGTGCAAACGGCAAAAATGGAGCTGCTTCACGAATTTTCTTCCCGTTCTGCGAAAATGGTGGGCAGAGATATCTGGGCTTGTAATAATAGTCTGCTGGTTGGGAGGTGGGAGGGATAAAATTGGGAACTTAATTGAGAATTTGTGATCAATGTCTACCGATTTGCTGGTTTACTTTTAAAAGGGGTTTCTTCAAAAACTAGATATTCACGCATGAATATTACCTAACTTCTATGCAGTTTTTGTCCTGATGGAATGTGTTCTTCTGAATGTTGTACGTTGATCATGCTGCTTTGGGACACATTTTTAGTTTGCTGAAGTATTGAAAATGCTCAGGTTTTCCAAAGTTTAGCATTGCTAGTATTTTAGCTTGAGTTATGCTTGATGATACTTATTTGTTTTCCAGTGAAAATTACATTATAAAGGAAAATAATGCAGATTGAAAGAACACAATTTCTTTATTTTTTTATTCTGTCTTTGCCAATCTTAAATGTTAAGTTTCTTACACTGTGTTTTACCTTGCGTTTGCCATAAGAAAGGCAGTCTTTATTATCGTACAGTTGATTGCAAATTTGATGGTTCTTGTAAGAAAATTCTGCAGTTCAGGAGTAATGATGGATGACTTCAATTCTGATGAATTTCTAAAGGACTTCTGCATTCCAGATTACATACTTGAATCAGGGTCTGAGGTCAAAAGTAGTTCTCACTTACCTGCATGTCCTGTAATAGTCTTCATAAATTCCAAAAGTGGTGGCCAGCTTGGTAGTGAACTTCTGCTTATGTATCGTATGCTCCTAAATGCGAAACAGGTAGACTATCAGCTATAAGTGACTCAGGACTCCCTGAGATGCTGCCCTGCCTAAGCACTTATCTTATCGTTAGATTGATATAAAATAATTTAATTCCCAGGTTGTTGATTTGGGAGAAAAATCTCCAGATAAGGTGCTGTATCAGTTTTATGTCAATTTACAAAAACTAAAGCAAGCAGGAGATAATTTGGCCGCTGAAATTGAGAAGAGATTAAGATTAATTGTAAGTTGACATCCTAATTTGAGATTTTTTATATTAGTTCCCTACCAATGTACAAATGTGTCAATTATAGTTCGTAAGTCAAATATGTCACTACACTCTGTCTCTCATGAGCCCAGCTATCCTGGCTCTAAATATATTGCCAAAAACCTAGGTTGCAGGGGGAGATGGTACTGCTGGGTGGCTTCTCGGAGTGGTCTCCGATCTTGAGTTACCTCACGCACCACCAATTGCTACAGTGCCACTGGGAACAGGAAATAACCTGCCCTTTTCATTTGGCTGGGTAGGTCATTTATTTGCTTACTCAATGGGCTGAATTCATAGAATGTCAAAGCATAAATGATAGCTTAGATCAATTTTCGGTTGCTTTGTTTTTGGACTTGGAGCTTGTGATCATAAGCCATGACATCCTTAAATGGATTGCTTCTTCCAAAACTGACCTCCTCCGAATATTACATGGTAGATATTTATATTTTCAATGTCGTGCTTGGGATCAGAATTCATGACTTCTTAATTTGGGTTGGTTCTTCCTAGATTGACTTCCTATGATAATTTTTTAGGAGGAAACTATGGCTGATTCTTATATATATATATATATATATATTGGTGTGGACATTGTATTTTGTTGCATGAATGTGTGGTATCTAGAAGTTGCATAATTTATAAATTTATATCAATCTAATAAGCTGATAGTTAAATGTGGGAGTGATCTGCCCTTTTCTAGTCATAAATGAACACATTGCTCATTGCTAGAAGAACTGCCAAGGTTTTGGTACATTTGTAGTAAAATTTTTTTTCATTCACAGGGAAAGAAAAATCCAGGCACCAATCAGCAATCTGTGGAATTTTTCCTGAAACAAGTAAAAGCTGCAAAGGAAATGAAAATAGACAGGTATTGCTTCAGTGTTAAACAAATCAGTACCACACTGGCACTTCATATCAAGGGGCCAGACATTATATGTGTAAACTATATCAAATTGTAAGAAACATTCATGATACTGAGTTGTGCCCTGTAGTCAGAGACTCAAAATAATCAATATTTAATTTTATATTCTTTCTTTTACAAATTGGGATCTAATATTTCCATTTTGGAATTATTATTTCTTTGGTTCTGGTCATCATTAAGATCTGTAGATGTGATACACATTCCAATGAAGAAAAATGAAGTGTGTTTTGGACTTTGGACCTTATTTGGAAAGTTAGACTTACAGAGAAGGAGAATGGTGTTGTTGTTGATGTTATTATTATCATTACTACTACTACTACTATAACATTAAACAATGTTCTTTTTCCAGCTGGCATATTATAATGAGAATGAGGGCTCCTAAGGAAGGATCTTGCGAGCCTATTGCACCCCTTGAGCTGCCTCATTCTTTGCATGCATTCAGTCGTGTCTCCTCGTCAGATGAATTGAATATGGTGAGTGTTATTAATCTTTTTAATATACTGATGTTGCATGCAGGAACAGACATATCCATTGATCTGGTAATTATTAACTACACTTGAAAATACAACTAGTGGAAGTTTGTAAACTTGGTTTTCTAGTGTATGCTGAACCTGCAGATGCATTCATTTCTGGAACTACCAGGTGGCAGAAATGTTCTTTGCCTAAATGTTATTTGTGGTGATCGTACTTGTATTTATGTAATGTTGGATGAGACCTTGCTTTATGTCCCTCCTTGTTGCCATGTGTACATATGTCATCTCCTTTTTCTCCTTAGCAGTTAAACCAGTTTGTTGTCAGTTTTCATGTCTTGAGTTTAAATACATAGTTGGAGTCTTGACCTTTGAAATTTGTTTAATAGAAGATGCCTTTCAAACGTGACTCCTTGAAACTTCTTCTGTGGGTGGTATGAAACGAGTATAAGAATGTTTAGTAGTTCTGAACTTCTGGTCATTTGAAATATGTTAGTGAAATTTCCCTTTAAGTATCTGATTTAACTTTTCCCTAGATTAGTGACCATCTTAGCAATTGAGATGGTGAATTAGTGATGTGGTACCCCAATCTTATCTTCTTTTTCTAGTTGTGAGCAGATTGAGTGTTTTGGTTGGACCAGGGCTTCTTATTTATCTGGTGAAGCTCTTTTACTTAGTTAAAGAGTTTAGGAAACAGAGGGGTATAAAAGAAAGAAAGGAAATTTACGCCAAGTGGCTGTGCTAAAAATATAGATTGCTTATGATGTTTTTGCTTATAAGAGATTAAGGCAATCATTTACTTTGTATGTGTAGCATTATTACAGATATACTTATTGGTAAATTTTCTCTTTTCTCAGGATGGTTACGACACTTTTCGTGGGGGATTTTGGAATTATTTTAGCATGGGTCAGTAGCTCAAACTTTTCAAAGCTTTGGTTATGTGCGGGTTGGTGCTCGTGCAGAATTGTATATCACAAAATTTAAAAATTCTACACTTTGGAAACAAATTGTGGATTACAGAAGTTAGTAATCCATTGTACTTCCTCTGTGGCAATGCATGATGTTTGCGCAAGTGATAATTAAGAATTAGGATTCTCTCCATTTCCTAGGAAATGGATAAGGTGAATTTTGGAGAGATACAGAATTTTTTTCAATTGAAATTGTGGGTTCCAAAGTAAAAATTGTATTTTAATCTCTCTGAAATTAACAGGAAATTGACAAAGGAAATTGAAAGGATCCAGATCCAATAATTAAAAACTAGAAAACTATTATTAGACCACTGCTCTCAACAAGTTCATTTATAGTGGCTATGTCTTCCAATAGGAATGGACGCCCAAGTATCATATGCATTTCACTCCGAGAGGAAGTTACATCCAGAGAAGTTTAAAAACCAGTTATATAATCAGGTAAGAAAACTTGGAGTTGAAACTATGAAGTATCAACCAATAACTTTGTCTTTCTTTCATCTGGTTCATTATCCATAGCTGTACAAGATATTTTGAAACTCTAAAAGCAAGACAAACTGTGTAGTGAAGTTTCTGACATTCCAAAGTGGCAACAGAGGATGTTACAAAACCACCATCTTTGACAATTTCTAAATCTAAGCTGATCATGTTATTGTATTGTATAAAAGTAAACAAAATGTTATGGATCTGGTATTACTCACAATAATTTTGTTATTATCATTTGCTGGATGCGGATCTGATAAAATTTCCTAAAATTGGTTCATGCTAGATTACAATTATCAAGTCTCTGAATAACTTATTGGGTTCTTGAATCAGTTTGTGAGCATTTTTATTATTCATTAGATGAATGCTTTATATCCTTTGACTTTAATTCTGCTTGAGATATATTGTTTATAGTCTGGACGTGAAATGTCCTTTTCTTCTATCACAGTCTTTGTTAGTAAAAGCCGCTTCTTGACATGCTTTCCTTTGTGTAACAGCGTACTTATTTAAAGCTTGGATGTACACAAGGATGGTTCTTCGCATCTCTATTTCATCCTGCTTCACGGTTAGTCTCCACAGAGACCTATTTAGATTATTTTTGGGCAAAATTTGGCAAAGTACAATATACTTTGAGAAATAGCATAGTATTTTACTATATTGAGGCTTAATCTTATTTTCTCAATCCTCAGGAATTGTCATTTGAACTAATGGGATGCATTTTATTTTATTTTATTTTTTATTTTGAATTAGAATTTTGACTTCTGTTCCTATGCCATAAACTAATGGCCGTTGTTTAAAAATTGTTTTTAAGATTTTCCTTAAACTTTAATTTGGCTGCACTTGACCCAAATTTATCTGTAAAGGCACTTAGATTATGCACTCTAATCCATCTTTCTAGAGTCTCTAGCAAGTTGAAGTCAGATGCAGAATATATTAAGATGGGGGAAGTGCTAAAGAAGAGCATACCACGACACCTTTTCTTTTTCCAAACATTTATTCTATGATTCTGGTTCTATCATATTGAAGAGGCAGGAATAAATAACTCTCTTGCAGAGATTAGTTGTTATATTGCTAATGCTGTACTTGTAAAGTCTGAGTAACAAGAAGCTGTACTCAAATATAAGGTAGCTTAATTTTGACACAGGAATATTGCTCAACTGGCTAAGGTTAGAGTAATGAGGAGACAAGGTCACTGGGAGGACCTAAACATACCTCGCAGGTAACACTGTATAGCACATGCTAAATTTCATGCTGTATAACAGTAAATGTCAATGTACTCCTATTGATGATTTCCTGTCAAAATAGACCATCACGCTTGTACTAAAACTAAACTTCTGACCTTTTTGTATAGCATAAGATCAATAGTTTGCCTCAACTTGCCCAGTTTTTCTGGTGGACACAATCCTTGGGGGAAGCCAAATACAAGGAAAGCAATTTACGTAAGTGTTGAATTTTGCTTATCTATTTGTTCATGATGTTATATACTTAACTGTAGTTGAATTTGCAAAATATGTATCCTGTAGGAGACATTGTTGTCAAACTTCTGTAGATTTATGGATTAACATTTTACTCAATCTTACAGAGAGACTTGACTTCCCCTTTTGTGGATGATGGCCTTCTTGAGGTAGTCGGCTTCAGAAATGCTTGGCACGGTCTCATTTCGATAGTTCCAAAGGGCCACGGTACTCGCTTGGCACAGGTAGGACATATCAAGTTCTGTAACATTTCAAACATTCATTCTTAATATTTTTCCGTTTCCCCTCTGGCGTGGAAGAGAAGCCATCCTTAAGCAATTTCTCTGTGTCTTCCCTTACATAGTCTGATTTTTTTTTTCTCTTCCTATGATGTCATGTTGATGCAGGCCAGCAAAATCCGTTTCGAGTTTCGTAAGGGTGCTGCTGCACATACATTTATGAGGATTGATGGAGAGCCGTGGAAACAACCACTCCCAATGGATGATGACACAGTTGTGATCGAGATATCTCACCACAGCCAAGCGAACATGCTTGCAACCCCTTTCTGCACTTCCAAGAGTATATTTGACCCTTCTTCACCTGTGAGTATCCAAGAAGATGATAGCAGTGACGAATCAGAAGAAAACTCAGAAGAGCTGCGTAAGTTTGGTGCAGCTAATACATTCAAATATACTGAAGAAATTGATGTTTCTCAGCTTAGTTAGTGAGGGTGAGAAACCTGTTAATGCATGCTGTTCTAAGGCAAAAATTGTAGGGATGACTGAAAGGGCGTGATTAGCGGAAATATGTGTAGTAGCACCTTGAGTATGGTAACTACTGTTTGTTACTTTTGATAAATCCGAAAACTACTGCATTAATTTTAGGATCCACTTAATCAAGATGTCAAAAAATCAGACCTGTCAAGACACAATAGGCAGTAGTATTGAGATTTCAATACTTTCATAGGATTAGAAATATTTCTGTAATTAGAAGTGCTGTTTTTGTTTTGTTCTTTGACTATTGTGACTAATGTACATGTTGACTAATATGACTAATGTACTCGTTGTCCGATTTTTCTAACAGTAAGATTTTACTGTGTTCTTTATGGTGTTTGTATATGGAGTAATCCTACTCTCATTCTTTTGAACTCACCTTTCCCTCAGACTATGAAGCTAAATCCTATTGTATATTAGAAAGGAATGATTATACATATTCCTTATTTATTATGTTTTAAAATTGGATCACGCTATGGTACTATCTTAAAAAGTAGTATCAATACAACTTTGTTGAAATTAATGTATTTGCTAATAATATTAGCACCAAAAAATTAAAAAAAAATTGTGGAGAAAAAGAAATGGAAGAAACACTTTTTTCTTTGTAATTGTAATAACTCTCACAAAATATTAATATACTATATTTTTCTCTCACATATTATTACAAGATAACACTTAATATCTTGTTTTCTCACTCACAAATAAAAACTACATGCTCTGTGGAGTAGAATTTTGATACTGCAGTGTTTTGTATCTCAAAGCTTTCTTCTCACGCACATTTGCTTCAAAACAAACTTGCAAAGGCAAAGAGTTAGTCGGCTATAGCAAGGCAATTTGCAATAGAATAATAATTTGTCAAATCCTGCGTCTGCTGCCTCTGCCTTTTGCCAATATAAAATTGTTTCCAAAAAGTTAAGTCCGCTGCAACTTTGCCTTGTCCACTTGATTTTCAGGAATTTCGGTTGCTCGTACCTTTTACTGCAGCGTTATGCTTTTTTAGTTAAAATCAATTTAATAATTTTCAATAACCTCCCTTTAAATTAATTTTAAAATAATACTAAATATTATTTTTAACTTCTCAAATACATTTGTTTTGAGTGATTTTATCAAAATATTTGCAACTTATTCATTAGATTTACAAAACTTGAATTTTATTTTTTCATTTTTTATTAGTTCTTTAATATAATGATACTTAATTCTAATGTATTTACTTCTACCACAAAAAATTATATTTTTGGCCAATGTGATTGCTGACTCATCATCATATATAATTATTATTAAAAAATTTTATATCTATTTTAACTCTTTAAGTAGTTTGCGAATTGACACATTACAAATGCTACTACTATATATTTACCTTTTGTATTAATCAAGCCCCACTTGTTTTTTTGAAAATTAAGAAAATAAACTATCTTTAAGATAAAAAAACATAACTAGAAATTTTTTTTAATTTCAATATTACCTACCCAATTACTATATATATATATATATATATATATATATATATATAACTAGGTTAAAATAATCAAAATAAATATAGAAAAGTCCATGAACTTAAGTACTACTAACATATTGCGAAATTAATTTTACTACTTGCAAATGTAATTGATATAACTTTTCCATGAAATGGTTGATAATCCAAATTTTATAAATAATGTCTGCCTAGCAAAAGTTAAATAGTGCAAACTACAAATTATGCTATTACAATAAGATAGGTTTACCAATTCTCTACTACCTTCTTTTTTTTATCTTAAAGCATTCAACAATTGGGGTTATGATTGAAATTGTTGAAACCATCTTGAATTTCTTCCAAAAATCATTGGCATACTTTTGTTAGAAAATGAAAATGCATTTATTAGTATGCTATAGTTCAATGCCTAAGAAATAAGCCATCAGTCCCATATCTGTCATTTCAATCTAGCTTGTTATAGCCTTTTTGAATTTTGCAATCATTTTTTCAGAATTTCTTGCAAATATTAAGTCATCAACATAAATGCATATAATTATTAGATCTCAATTAACTTTTGACTTAATATATAATGTATGCTCAAAAGAACATTTTTGGAATCCATATTGCAATAGATATGCATCAATCTGCATATACCAAACTCAAGGTATTTGTTTTAATCCATACAAAGCCTTCTTCAAATAGTAGATTTTTTTCTTCATGCCTATGTTGAGTTTCACATATATCATGTAATACAGCAAAAAATAAAATTTCAAAATTATATGATGTAAAACCTTCCTACAAATCTCTATCTTGAATTTCTTCCAAAAATCATTGGCAAACTTTTGTTAGAAAATGAAAATGCATTTATCAGTTTGCTATACTACAATGCCTAAGAACTAAGTCATTAGTCCTATATATGTCATTTCAATCTAGCTCGTCATAGCCTTTTTGAATTTTGCAATCATCTTTTCAGAATTTCTTATAAATATTATGTCATCAACATAAATACATATAATTATTAGATCTCTATTAACTTTTAACTTAATATATAATGTATGCTTGAAAGAATATTTTTGGAATCCATATTGCAATAGATATGCATTAACTCATGTATACCAAGCTCAAGGTGTTTGTTTTAATTCATACAAAGCCTTCTTCAAATGGTAGATTTTTTCTTCATGCCTTTATTGGCTTTTACATATATCATGCAATGTAGTAGAAAATAGATTTTCAAAATTATATGATGTAAAACCTTCCCGCAAATTAATGCATAAAGACATAAATCAAGAATCAAAGATTATCTCTTGAAGTGTAAATCTGAATCACAAATATAATCAGGGGATAGTGCCTCTACAATATCCGCACGAAATAAATGATGACTTCTCAATCTCCATGAATTTGCTAGGATCCGTCTCTCACACAAAGGAGTAGGGTTTAGTGTGATTTTAGTGGGATTTTTATACAGTTTTTGCTTGTGGTGATTTTATTTATTTTTTGCATTAAACAATGATACCTTTATACCTCTTTTATAAAACTAAAGGCACACCTCTTTCCTAGTCTTACTAGGAAAATCACATCCAATTTTAATTTCACTCAACCACTAATACTTTATTCCTAACATGGTGAGAGTTAGGAGAGATAAGGTTTATTTATTAGTTATCTAATATTACTTTAATATTAATAACTAAATATTATTAGATAATAACATTATCTTATAATAGAATTATCTAATATCAAATGACATAATTATTTGATATTACTTTAATATCAAATAATAAAATATAATATAATATACATTACATGAATATGTATATTATTACTTTGATAATATATATACAAAATAATAAGCTCAATTAATAAGTTTTTAGTCTAATAAAAAATTAATTAATTATTATCTTATTCTTACTCTTTTTATATGACTTTATGGGTTCTTATTACGTTAGTAATAACCTATCAATGGACCATAGATAGTGAGTAATATCTAACAATATATCATTGCCACCCAAGTAGTAAGAATGTCTATGATTCCATATTTATTTAATGTGTGATCAATGTTTTGCAATACAGTCCTTTTATAATGATATCCAAATCGAACTAAATATATGGAGTGTGTCATCCTCGTCAATGTTCAATTTATATTTCTTAATATTGAGTAAACTAACTTAAATAAATGATTAATGTCACATATTGATCTATTTGAGCACGATCATTCATTTTTAAGTCTCACTTAATCAAGGGACCTAAGGATATCATTCCTTTATATAAAAGGAACAAAATCTCATCTACATTACTTACATCCCTCTGCATGATTTATGACACATCTAAATAATACTCTACACGTCATCCTAATTAAAGGTAACATAGGATGACATCAAAGTGTATGACCCCTCATGTAAGGAACCATAGTCATTTCAAGTTAAAAGACTACACACATTGTGGTTACATGGGAATAGGGTAATGACATATGACAATTAATGTATTATTCTCACATTGAGTCAGTCCAATACACTTGTTCACTAACAATGTACCCATGTATTAACTTAATATCATATATCTACGATTCATAATCATCAACCACTATACATGATAGTCTCAACGTATTATTACTATCCCTTTTGCAATAATATTTGACTATAGACATATTAGGAATAGTAAAACTATTTTAGAGATAATTATTATATTAGGTTATAAATTATGCAAATATTAAAATGAAATAAGATAAATGTAATAATTGTATTGCCTAAAATAAAACGTAATACATTGTGTAATATTACAATCATCTTATGATTAACTCCTAGGATACACACACACATAATCTTTTTTTAACATAACTTGGTAGTTGCTTAACATAAGCTTTTCTTCAAGGATGTCATTAAAAATGTTAACTTCACATCCATTTGATGAATCTTCTATTTATTTTATGTTACAAGGGTAAGAATTATTTGAATGGTATCTATTCTAGAGACTAGTGCAAATGACTTAAAATAGTCAATTTTTTACTTTTACTTATAACATTCAATTACTAACATAACTTTGTAACAATATACTTGACTATCAAGTTTGTACTTTATTTTCTACATCCATTTGATACCAATTGTCATTTTATCATATAATAAAGTTGTCAACTTCTACATGTTATTTTTCACAATTGAATGGATCTCATCATCTATTGCTTGAATCTATCACTCATCATCTATTGTATTTTGATAGAAAATTAGGTCATAATTTCCAAATAAGTAAAAGTTTACAATTATTTCACTAATAGTTGTATCATCATTGTCATTATCTGATATGACCATATAATCATGCAAAAAGGTTGGCATCATTTGCTTTTGTTGAGGATATGTTGAGGTTTCTAGAACTGATGTTAGCAGAGAAAAGCATTTGATGGGAAATGGACTATCATGAATAAAATTGTTTATTTCTCTTGACTTTAGTTCATTTTCTATAATAACTCATTGTTTCTATTGTTCATCATTTTGATTTTAAGTCCAAGCTTCATCTTCAATGAATTAGACATTTCTATTAGTAATTACTTTTTCTATCACTAGGTTATATAATTTGTAGCGCTTAGCTCATTACTGTAGCAAATGAAAATGCATTTTTAGCTTTTGTGATCCAATTTCTTTCTTCACTCATTTGGAATATAGGGATATGTAATATATCTAAATATAAGCAAGAAAGAAATATCTAGTTTGTCACCATTCCAAGCTTCTTCAAAGGTTTTTCCAAGTTTATTAGATTTCTATTTAATAAAAATACAATACAAGTAATGGCCTCTACCAAAAAAGATTTTGGCAAAGCTTTGACTTTTAGTAAACTTTTGGCACTTTAAAAAATTATTCTATTTTTTTAGCCATACCATTTTATTAAGGAGTATAATTGATTACTAGTTAATGTTGAATTCTTTGACTTTTGCAGAAGTTTAAAAATTCATTTGATATAAATTCTCCCTTTCTATCAAATCTTGAAGTTTTCACTTAGAAGTGACTTTACTTTTCAACAAGAGCTTTTGCATCTTTAAATTTCCCAGAAGCCTTCCCCAATTGGAAAGGAATTTTTGTACTACTTTCTAAAGATACATTTTTCACACTATTGATCAAGAGCATTGATTATTAGTAAGCCAATAACAAAATTTTTCTAAGCAAATATTTTCAACCCACAGAACTTTAGATGATCAAACTAGAGCTACCACAACCAATTATTATTCTTTAGGATAGTTAACAGATTCATCAAGGTTTTTATTTGCAAGTTCAAAGGAAGTATATGGTTTTGGGTCATTTGTACTTTTGCAATCATCTTACTATTTTTACTTTTAATTATGCAAAGTTCATTCTAGATATTAATTTTGTGCCCTCTTTTTTGGGAAAGTTGGTCTACACTCAATAAGTTTCAAAAAAGTTTTGACACGAAATAAATATCGGTAATAGTAATATTTGTACCACATCTAGATTGAACACTAATGTCGCCTTTTTCCATAATAAAAATTTTGGATTTATTTCCAAAATTAATTTCTACATTTACAAATTCATCTAGATGTGAGAAAGACTCTTTTTTTCCACACATATGATTGCTACATCTAGTATGGAGGTACCATATATTTGCACGTTCCATATCTTACTCATTTGATTTGCATGCAAGCACCATATTCTTTCAACATCAACTAAATTTGCATCTTTTGTTAGTTTATCTAATATCTTGGAGTAATATTTATTTTAGTAATATCCAATTTTTTTGTATTCATGACATTGAAGATTATATTTGTTTCCTATTCCATCATGATCTTCTCAACTTTTTAAAGAATTATCATCATTTGATCTTTTTCTATAGGTAGTATTAAAATGATCACCTCTTTCATGTCGTCATCCTCATCCTTGCCTATCATTTTGATGGCCTCCATAACCTTAACCATCTTGATAACATTCATGATTTTATTAAATTACTCTACTTTGCAGAACTTGTTCAAAACTCAAATTAGTAACCTTTTTGCTCATTTAGTGTTTATGTGAACACAATGAGCTTATTAACTTATCCATTAACATGAATGACATATTTTGCAATTCTTTAATTGTTGTGACAAATCAATTTAATAATTTCCAATAATCCTTTTCCAATGTTTTCATTAGAAGTTGTATCTTGTAATGTTTTCATAAAAGTTTGCCACTTTTCTATAGAATCTCAAATATTTTTATGTTGCAAATATAATTATTGAAATTGTTAGATTTTATAAAAAAAATTGTAATTAAATATTCTAAGTACTTGCTTGTTTTAATGAAAAGGTTGCAAACTGGGGAAATTTGCAACATGCGTGAGAGAATGGAAGCAATTTCGGTAAAATCATACTTCTATAAATCGACATGTTTGAGTCGTCTAAGTCAAGAATATATATATACACACACACACACACCGATGCCCAAAGGAATTACAAGATTACCAGGGATGATTATGGAGCAATAATTATGGAAAAATCATCTGCCGTGAAAGAAAGCGTCGTTTACAAGAGTAGAAGCAGCCAACCGGCAGGTGGTGTTTACATAAAACTGTTGGCTTCAGAAAACTCAAAAGGCAATTAGCCAACCAAGCCTTCCCTAGTTTCTGCTTTCCTAACAGCCACGCACATATACTCACTTTGATCACCCAAACAACACGCTGACATTAACGACCACATATCCACTGAAACCATTGGCTCGAAATTGACTAAATATGGGGTCATGTTAGTATTCCAAACAAGCCACCAACTTGAGGTGCTCACTTCTAAATTCCTAGAATTTAGTGGGTCCCTCCTCTTTGTTGTTTTACCTATTAATATGAACGTTGAAATCACAATTGACCTAATAAAATTGGGGAAAATACACAAAATCCCCCTTATCTTTGTAAAAGTGTACAAAATCAACTCTCCAACTTAAAAAAAAAAAAAAAAAACGATGAAATAGATTAGCCCCTGTTAAAGGCTAACGCCAAGAAGCAGTGTGAGCCACTAACGCCTCAATTTTCCCCTCTCCGCCACCTTGTTTTATAAGCAAAGTGACCAGTAGAAAAAGATGGTGAAGATAGCAAATTCAGTTTTTAAGTTCATATGCTTAAAAAAAAATCAAATTGGGAACTTTTAATTTAAAAGAAAAATGCAAAATATTTTCTTAAATTTTACATGGTTAAATTGCTACCTTCAATTTTGATAGTGTGAATATCATATTTCTAAACTTTATAAAATTCAAAATTAACATTAATTATATACTCAATTTTACATTTTATGAAATTACTTGATCTTTTCATGAGTGCTTTAAATAAAAATTAAAAAATTATAAAGTATTAATTTAGCTTATTATTTTTTACACATAATTTTACAAGTCATCTTCACCAGTTTTGCGAACATTATGACTAGAGAATTGGAAGATTTGATAACAGAAAGTTGAGTGTCATTTCGAGGCCCAAACTTTTAAGGGTTATATAACTAATAACATCTGAAGTGATAGTTTCATTTATGCGTGAGTTTAAAAGTAAAAGAAATGGAAGCTCACCTAACAAAATAATTTAAGGATCTAAATTTAACTTATTGATAGTATAAATTTAATTAATATTATTATCTATTTGTATATTATTATATTAATAAAAATTATTAACTTTTTTTTATTAATATTAAAAAATTTTAATTATAATTATATGTTTCCTTTTTATTCACAAATTATGTAAAATATTTTAGACACTAATAATAGAGCAAATTTAAATTAATAATATAAGGACGTGGAGGCATATTTTATATAGATAATATTTAGTTCTCAGAATCATTCTCATGTTATCTTAAATATTTTAAGGAGATATTTGATTCTTATATTTAATACACAATTATGAAAATTTTATTTAAAAATATTTTTTATCTCAAAAATATTTACAATCATAAAAAAGATAAGTATCCTACAATCTCATAATATATGAATATATTAATAATATAAAAAAATTTAATAATTATTCTATTAAAACTTTACCATCACTCATCGTTATTTATCACCATTCACTATTATTCATTTTCATTCATTGTTGTTAGTTAACGTTTATTATCTTTAGCTATCGATCACCACAATTCATATTGTTGATTACTATCCATTAACATATATTAATTATTATTGCCTGTTATTACTTATTATGATTGGCTATTATTTAATAATTTTTGATTGATCTATCTTTAATGTTGATTACTCAACTTTTATAAAAATATTTTAATATTCTTATAATATTTTTAAAATAAAAAAATAATTAAAATGTAATATTATAAATATTTTTAAAAAAATTTAATTAAATTTAAATTTTATTTATTTCATCAAAAAGTATTAATAAAGGAATGATATCTAATTTACATTAATTTTTTAAAAAATTATATTTAAAAGTTTAGAAATTGAGAAAAGTAAATTTATTTTTGAAATAAAAGAAATTATTTTCTTCAAATTCTTTATATTTAAAATTAAATAAGTGAAATATTTTTATTTAAATATTTTATAATTATATATTATAAAAATATTTTTTAATAAAATAAATGCAGCCTTAAAATGTCAATAAGATACTTTCGATAATTATATATATAGTTTTTTAGAATGTGATTCTCAAAAATTAACATGACCAGTCTAATATAAAACAACTTTTAAAACCCTTCTGTTTAGATTGTTCCCTAAAGTGCATATGGCCGAGAGAGCGAGAGAGAGAGCGACCACTACGATGGGGAAAAGCAAATAGCTTCAGGGGAGAAGCATTGCATTATGTATGTTGCTTTCACATGATTACTCTTGAAATTTTTTTTTTTTCCCACAAAAATAGTTTCCCTCCTCCGTTCCTTGATCCTTCCGAGGAATCGTTGAAGCAACGCGTATTCCTGATATTTCTATCTTAAATTCTGAATTTTGCTGATTCTATTTTAAATAATAAAAATGCTATGAATTCAAAATTAAACTTTAAAAGTTTTATATTTATTAAATTAAAATTTATATTTATATTTTATTATTTTATATTTAATTTATATTTAAAATTTAATTTTAAATTTTATTTTCAATAAATATAACATTCCGATTTAAATAATAAAAAAATTTAATCCTTTCACCGTAAATTTTAATTAAGATTTACTAACACTTTTTTCGTACCAAACATCAAACATCATACTCCAAAAAATATATTAACTTGTTAAATAGAAATATTATATTTCAAATACCATATTTAAATATGATTTTCTATGAATACTATTAAAATAATTTATGCAGACCTAATCCTATAAGATTGCAATTTAAATGGATAAAAATGATTGAGGGCCATAGTAACTTGCTTAATCAATGATTGGGCTTTAAATGTAAAGAAAAATATAAAAATTTTAAAAAATATTATATTAGTTAGGGTTAGAAAAATATCTGCTTTCTTTTTTAGAATTATAATTAATCAATTAATTTTTTTATTTTGTATAATAAATTAATCAAATAAAACTAAAAAATTTATATTAGATAATTAAAAATTAAATTAAAGATTTCAAAAAATAAAAAAAAAGATTGTATCTGCAAACATGCTTACACGACTTGCTTATCTGAACTTACGTTAAAAACGAATTTTAACTAGAAAATTCATGACCGCTCCTGGCCCACAAATAATCCACAAATCCTACTAAATTTCATTATTTTTTAATCAATAATTGTGGGAAGAAATTTTAGTGTATCAATTATATTAATATATCACTGAATTTCACTGCTAAATTTTATTTATATTATATAATATTATATGAATATATCAAATTTAATAATTTAAATTACTGTGCATTAATACACTTAAATGCATCATAATTATCACTCTAATCGTGTACGTTGCTTTCACACGAGTACTCTTGAATTCCTCCCCCCCCCCAAAAAAAAAAAAAAAACAAACAAAAATACAAAACAAAACAAAAATCGTCGCCTTCCTCCGATCCTTCCAAGGAATCGTGGAAGCAACGCGTAATCTTGGTATTTTCATCTTAAATTGTAAATTTTGTTGACACTATTTTAAATAATAAAAATGTCATGGATTTAAATTTAAATTTTAAATATTTTATATTTATTAAATTTAATTTTACAAATATACTCCCATCAATTTTTTATTTATTACATTTAAAAAATATTTTATTTTTTATTTATCATTTTAAAATTTTAATAAAACATTTAAAATTTTCAATTTTACCTTTTTTTATTAATAAATGCTTAATTATTTCAATACTTTCAATAAACTTACATTATTTCATCACGTTTTTTTTATTTTCAATTATCTTAAACTTTATACATAAAAAGTAATTTTGAAAATTTTGTTAAAAAGTAAATAGATTAAATAACTATTCTAATATTTATAAAATTGATTAATTATGATGGATAATAAAGAATGGAAATATTATATTTAATAATAATTATTAGTTTATATTTAAAATTTAATTTTAAATCTTTTTTTATAGATATACATTGCTGTTTAAATAATAAAACAATTAAATTCCTCCACCATAATAAAAATAACTAGGCTTTAGTTTACTTAAAAATAAATTTATAAATAATTTATACATAATTGAATTTTAAATGAGAAATAAATACAACCTCAAATTTTTTAGAATTAATGACATTCCGTAATAAAATATTCTATCTACTGAAAAGAAAAAATTGAAACAGCCAAGGGGGAGAGATCCTGGGTACTGAATAATTCCGCGTTTGATTCTACCGTTTGGGAATACCAAGGATTCCCCTTTCCCCGAAATCCTGCAAACTGCCCACAGTTTTCTTTCTCACCACTTTCCCTTCCTACGGTCACACTCCCCCTATATAAGAAATCCCTCACAGTATCACACGCCAGATCAACAACCCAATTCAAACTTCTCTTTCTAGAACACTCTAACTCTCATCAGATCTATCATCCAAAATCATCAGCCGAGCAAATTAAGCAAGAAAATGAGTGCAAGCAGCACAAAGGCTTGGATCGTAGCATCAAGCATTGGAGCAGTGGAGGCTCTGAAAGATCAATTGGGTGTTTGCAGGTGGAACTATGTTCTGAGATCACTTCAACAACATGCGAAGAACAACATCAGATCCTACACCCAGGCTAAGAAGTTGTCTTCTGCTTCCTCTGCTGCTGTTGCGAATCAGATGAAGAGGACTAAGGAAGAGAAGATGAGGAGAGTCATGGATTTGGATTGCTGGGGCCCTAGTACCACCAGGTTCTGATGATGATTCCATTGGACGCCTCAATACCAAAATCCCATCTTAATATTCTTGCCATGGTCATGTAATGCTTTGTCATCTCATGATTTGTGCATCCCTTTCATCCAATTTTGTTTAGATATTGTAATAATATGAATCAACAAAAGAAGAAAAACCATTGTCTAATATTATGTCTTTTTTTTTTGTAAATTGTTGTTGTTGTTGTTATTGGTGCTGCTGCTTCGATTTCATGTAGTAAAATGTGTTTATCAGCTTAGGTAAGTGGCTGCTAGTCATGGCGGTTGAGATCAATTGAGATTGTGTGTTTATGACATTCTGATTGGACCCTCTCAGAATCAATTTCAAGTGGATCGTGAATTTGCAGGACTAATCTACTAAATACTAAGTTCATACGCACAAAATTTGAGATCAAATCGAGAGCCATACGAGCAAAAATTTGAGATAGGTAGACAATCCTTTTAAAGGATATTGAGCGGGACTTAAATCAAATGGTCTCCCAAATCATGTATTATTATTATTATTATTATTATTATTATTATTATTATTATTATTATTATTATTTAAAAAAGAGTAAGAAGTGGTTGGACCCTCTTCTCTTGATTCCTCAAACCGAGATATCCATGATCAAGATCTTAATACATATAAATACAAATGGATCAATGGGAGTAATAGGATTTGGAACAATTCATTTCTAATTACAATAGTGGTTTTCAAAGTAGTATTTCTATCAGTTACGTATTAACTGATTTAATTTAATATTCGATTGATTGATATAGGGTTTTTCTAATCTTGATAATTTAGTATTCCATTGAGTAGGATTAAGATTTATAATCTTGAGATCAGTCGAATGATTGTGACCTCCTCATATAAATTGTGAAGGTCATAATCTCTAATATATAACATTTTGAAAGGAAACTGGCTCATATTCGATTCCATAATAGGTTCAGTATGGAGGTGGTCTTCTCTAATCCCTGGCTGCTAAAGTTTGGTAAACGTTGGGCTGAGCCAAGTGAGATGAGCTAATTTTGTTTGATTGGATAAAATAGGTTTGGCCGGATATTTATTATCAATTTTTTTTAAAAAAAAAATTAGTGTCTTTTGCTATAATTTTAAAAATGTGTGGATGCGCCTAATGATTTAATTGTTCTTACAATTACCAAAAAAATAAAAAATGAAATGCATACACTTAATATTAATTTTTTAAAACCAAGTGATTATATAATTATGCCATTAAATTTATTATAATTAATTTTCTAAGTTTCGTGATTTTTATGAACGTACATTTTTCTTATCTTGGCTGTTTTTTTTCCAACTCTTGCAGTGATTTAAATAAAGATTTAAGTTCAATTTCATTCATTCAATAAAATCTGATCATTTAGTTTAAATTATTTTAATATGTAACAACATTTGAGAATAGAATATTTGAGAGAAAAACTATTTCATTTTTTATTTTCAAGGAAAATGTATTCAAAAATAATAATTTTATTTAATTGTTATTATATCTATAAAATAGTAAGTTAATAAAAAAATGTTCTATATATTCGATGTTAAATTTGAGAGTTTGGTAAAAAAAAAATTTAAAACTTTAAGAGATTAATACTCAATATATACATTTCATATATATATGAAATGTATGTGTGTGTATGAAACATTCATCAATGTCATCATTTCCAAAATGCGAAAATGCTTTCTAACCACATATTCATTCAATATTTCATTTCTCATAGAGCAAGAATTATGCACTAGATTTACAATGGTCACATACCACATAATGTGTTCTTAACATATTTTCATATTTTTCTCAAGTTAAACCTTGCTTCACATTTCATAATTATTTCACCTTAACATTAAATGGGTATAATTTAGCAAATTTAAAAGAAATATAGTGGGCACCCATGACTTTTTTCATGGACTTCCATCAAATTCACTGCATTTTTGCCATAGTTCACAATATTACGTACCTCTATATAAATGACATTTTCAATACACTCACTTCCCATCTTCATTTCATTTTTTTCTCTTAACATTTATAGTTATCCAAGCCTCAAACTTGTTTTATTTTACCGCCTAATTAAACTCTTTTATTTCTTTCCAAACTAATTACTTATTTATTTATCTCATATTTTCATGTTATATTTAACTATTTAGAACAATTTTTAAACACATTAAATAGAAATTATAGGGGCACCCAAATCCTCCCTTAATTATTTCCCTAAATTTTTCCTTGTTACTAACCATAAATTGATAATCACCTCATTAACACTACTCTTGATGTAACCCTTAATTCTACATTCTCATATACTTCGTAGTATGATCATTAATGAACAAATAAAAATTTAGAATTAAGATTGATAAGGAATTGAGGGGGCATCGAATCCTTCCTCCGTCAACCATTAAAATTTTCATGCTCTATATTGTGATTCATCAAGTCATTTGCAAGTATCTTCATGCTTATCACCTTAATCCACCATTCCCTTTCCAAATTTTATAAATTAACTTCTTAATAAAAAAGCCTAAGATTTAAACCAGGGGACAACTAAACCATGTATTATGAATATACTTAAATTTCATAAGCTTCTACCTCTCATCATTTTTTTCCCAAATTTTCCCTCCATGACCATGCCATGCATGGGGTTTTTCAAAAGGTTTTTCTAACAATCTTTCATGAATTCTTTCTTAAGTCATACCTTAACATGATTATCTTAAAGTCATAGCTTCAATATCCTTCATTTACCTTGATATTGATAAGGCTTAACATGCACAATCATCTTGTAACTTCACTTGATCACTCATTTAAATTTCATGAAAAATATAAAAGAGTCAACTATAAACTAACATCTTTAGGAAGAGTTGAACCACATACCTTGATTAGTTTGATTTTTGGATATAAGAAGACCATAATCATACACATACAAGTTCATGGTTATTATCAATTTCCTTATTAAAATTTATGGAGAAATGTCATGAAATAAGGTTATTCTTACATATAAAGATGATCTTAAGGCTTTTTCTTGGCCTTTGTATGCTTCGATTAAACTAAAGGAAGAAAAGAGAAAATTTTTGGTGTTTAAAAGAGGGAATGTTATGGATTAGAGGAAGAAGGAGAAGTAAGGGTATTTTGGTTTTGCCTTTTTTATTTTGTAAGAAGCAATTGTGTCTTAACCTTTACTCAATTAGCCAACCATTTATTTTTCTCCATGCATTGGTTCTTCCTTTTGCTAGGTCATGATTACCCTAATCCTTCCTATTTCTTTATTACCCATAGTGTAATCATTGCTTTTCTTACCTTTCCTTTCAAGTTTTATACTTAATTTAAGCAAATTTTCAAGTCTGTAGGAGGTCCCATTTGGTCAGCCCCACATTAGGTGTTGAGTAGGCCCTTCTTAAAGCCAAAAATTCTTTCTTTCATCAGCTCAAATATAGTGAGTAACTCTTTTATAGCTGGGCTTAACCTTCTTTTTAACAAAATTCCCAAATTGAGCCCAAACTCATATTTTTGTGTAATTAATTTTTGCTAGCTTTTGGAAAAATTCATAACTCTTTATTCACTAGGACCCACTTCATAAAATTTTTACTCCATGCAGTCCTATATGTCTTTCTTTCCATAGTCATAGACAATTAATTAATCAGATCTTCTAATAAAAATTCATATCCAGTAAACTAGAGGTAACTCAATGTCATTCTGCTAAATTTTTTTCTATATTAAAAAAATTGACATTGACTTGAAATTAAATTATTAAATTTTTATGAGAAGAAATTTCAAATGTCTTTTTTCGAATTCTTTTTATATTTCACGAATAATATATTCTTATTAAAGGTTATAATAAAAACACTGTTGATTGTGTAATGAATCTTGTATAAAAAAACAAACTATTAACTATCTCATTTGTCATTTTTGTATTTATTACGTTTAAGCCTTCTCACAACCCAAATCTTCAAGTTCATTCTCATACGAATGTTCTCCCCCTTATGTTCAATCTAAGTCACTTATCTCCTACTCCCCAAGGATGTGTTTTGGGATGTATTTATATTAATGTATGCGCATATACCCTTAAATAGTAAGTTAGATATTATCAGCATATATACTTATTCGATCTTGCATTTTCTTACGTACACGTTTGTGTTTATATATAGACACACACAAAATGGCTGAGGAATGTCCCATTTTTTACTACAAGACAAACAACTTTGTATGGATAAGTGAAAAAGAAAATTTATTAATAAGAGCAATGTTATCTTTAATTTTCTATATTTATTCTATACCCACCCCTTTTATTAATCATGAGGTTAATAATTCTATGAACCAATTATTTATTTAAAGGGAATGCATTATCCATTCTTAAAAACCAAGTGCATCAATTATTTTTCTATTAATAAAGTTGGAGAAATTTGTAAGCAAATATTGTTTAAACAAGATATAAACTTATATAGATCAAGAACATAAAATACATGATTTAAGAAAATAGATAGCGTACCTGTGTTCGTCATAATAAATTGATGAACAAAGATTTGGTCTTCCCTGCCTTCTCTACGAATTTGCAGCCGATGGGGCATCAGGATTCACAAAATATTTTATGGTTAACGATAGAGCATAGAGTGGCTAGGGGGACCTAACCTGCTTAAATAGAAAGCCCTACTGGGCTCACCCATCAAAAGCTCAGTTGGTTAAAGGTCTACATTTGCTGCAAAACACATCAACCCACCAGGCATTTATAATCCATAAAAATGATCACAAAAGCTGGATTTTAAAATATAACTCTAAGATCAGACTTAGCCCATTTTAAATAAAATAAAAGAGCCAATTAATGGTAGTCCAAAATATTTTTACATTCTCCCACTTGGACAATATTAATTGTAATTAATTTTATTTTATAAAATAATTTATTTTAAAAAATGACTCTTGGGCTAAGGACTATATATATATATATATATATTTGTAAATATATGTGGCCATAATTTTAAAATACACCACCCTAGAGATAAATACCTTAAAATTTGACTAAGCTTATATAGCCAATGATACCAAATCATGGCGATAGTTACATTCTTTAATAACGTAGGACCTTCCATGGTTACAAAATATCATGAACTATATATACTTAGTCACTGATGTGATAGTGTAGCATGAAAGATGGCATCAGAATTGTGATCAATCATGCTTATCTTTCATGTTAGTCCTCAATGATTTCTCTAAAAAAAAATTCAGATAGTATAAGAAATCAACTGGCAATATACAAAGCCAGATTGTCTCACAAATCTCAAAATGTGTCGATTTTGAGACAAATAATTAAGCTCAGGAACTAACGACTGACACCAAGTCTTAGCCTTCATAAAAATTATAACAACATTGGCAAATTATAATCAAATGATGCATGCATCGATAATTTATCATAAATTCATAATCAATGTACCAACAAGTATATATAAAGATATAAGAAAACAACACATCAAAATTACATAAAAGAAAATAACTCCCACTAACCAAAGATATCAAAAGAACCTACAATTCCCATATTCTCAACATGCTTTTGAAAAATTATAGGTCTAAATCCTTTAGTCATGGGATCCGCCAGCATAGCATCAGTATGAATGTGCTCTACCACTATGTCCCCTTTCTTCACAAGATCTCTGACTGTGAGGTATTTTAACTCTAAATGCTTAGATCCACTAGAACTTTTATTATTTTTGGTGAAGAAAACTGCAGCACTATTATCATAATAAATTTTCAGTGGTCTAGCAATAGAGTCAACAATCTGTAATCCAGAAATGAAAATTTTTAACCAAATAGCTTGTGAAGCAGCACCATAACAAGCAACGAATTCTGCTTGCATAGTAGAAGAAGCTGTCAATGTCTGCTTAGCACTTTTCCAGGATATAGCACCTCCAGCCATCATGAAAATGTAACCTGAAGTAGATTTCATATTATCAGAACATCTAGCAAAATCTGAGTTTGAATACCCAATTACTTCAAGGTTATCAACATTCCTATAAACGAGCATATAACCTTTGGTTTTCTGCAAGTATCTCATAACCTTTTTAGCAGCACACCAATGATCTCTACCAGGGTTAGACAAATACCTGCCAAGAACACTAACCACAAAAGCTAAATCTGGTCTGGTGCAAACTTGAGCATACATTAAACTTCCAACGGCACTTGCATAGGGAACATTTTGCATTGACTGTTTCTCTATCTCATTTGCTGGGCACTACATGTTGCTGAACTTATCACCTTTCACAACTGGAAAATCCCCAGGTTTACAATTCTGCATTTCAAATCTTTCAAGAATCCTATCAATATATGCCTTTTGAGATAATCCCAATAAATTACGAGTTCTGTCCCTATGAATTTGAATACCCAAAACAAATGATGCCTCACCAAGATCCTTCATATCAAAAGCTCTAGACAACATTTGTTTGGTATCATGTAGCAAAGCTAGACTATTGCTTGCCAATAGAATATCATCAACATACAAGATGAGAAAAATAAAGTTGCTCCCACTGATCTTGAGATAAATACACTGGTCAACTTTATTTTCTGTGAAGCCCATAGATGTAATCAACTCATCAAACTTTAAATACCATTGCCGAGATGCTTGTTTCAAACCATATATCGATTTTCGTAACTTGCATACCAGATGCTCAGATTCATTTGTCTGAAAACCTTCAGGTTGTTTCATGTAGACATCTTCCATAAGTTCACCATTCAAAAAGGCTTTTGACATCCATCTGATGAAGCTCTAAATTAAAGTGTGCAACCAAGGCCATAATAATTCTGAATGAGTCTTTAGAAGATACTGGCGAGAAGGTCTCAAAGTAGTCAATTCCTTCTCTTTGAGTGAAACCTTTAGCTACCAATCTTGCTTTAAATCGTTCAATTCTGCCAGTTGAATCCTTCTTAGTCTTGTACACCCATTTGCAGCCAATTGCCTTATAATTTTGCGGAAGCTCAACAAGTTCCCATACTTCATTTTTTATCATAGACTGAATTTCCTCATTCATAGCATTTAACCACATATCAGATTGTTGACTATTCATTGCTTGACTGTACGTTGTTGGATCAACAACATCCCCAATATTATATTCACTCTCACCAAGATAAACATAATAATCATTTGAAATTGCTGCCCTCCTTTGTCTGACTGACCTTCTAATAGGGATCTGCTCTACTGGTTGAACAGGTTGGTGATTTTCAATGGGAACAGCTGCAACAGGTTCTACAATTTGGTCACGCTCTACATTTTGATCATTTTGTATCTCAACATGAACAGATGGAGGTACAAAAGTCTGACTAGGTAAAACTAGTGGAATGGTAATGGAAGCTGGATCATCTTGTGTTTCAAGGTGCCCTGGATTTGGTGACAAATCAGCAACATCAAGCTCAAGAAATTTTGCAGTCATGGACTCAACTATTTTTGTACCTCTTGTAGGGCAATAGAACTTGTATCCTTTTGCACGATCTGGATACCCTATGAAGTAACAACGAACAGATCTTGGATCAAGTTTCTTTATTGATGGATCATAAATTTTTACTTCAGAAGGACAACCCCAAACTCGAAAATGATTAAGGCTAGGTTTTCTGCCGGTCCAAAGCTCAAAGGGTGTTTTAGGTACTGACTTGCTAGGAACACGGTTAAGGATGTACAAAGCAGTTTTAATGGCCTCACCCCAAAGAAATTCAGGTAAATTTGTTCCACTCATCATGCTCCTCATCATGTCTTTAAGAGTTCGATTGCGCCTTTCAGCAATGCCATTTTGTTCAGGACTACCAGGCATGGTATATTGTGGAACAATTCCACAATCTTGTAAAAACCTAGCAAACGGTCCCATGTGTTGCCCAAACACATCTTGTTTGCCATAATATTCACCTCCTCGGTCAGATCTCACAATCTTGATGACTTTTCCCAATTGTTTTTCAACTTCAATTTTGAAAATTTTGAATTTCTCAAGTACATCAGATTTTTCTTTTATCAAATAAAGATAACCATATCGAGAAAAGTCATCAATGAATGTAACAAAATAACGACAACCACAAATGGTGGAAGAGTATGGTCCAGATATATCAGTATGAATTATTTCTAAAAGATTTGAACTATGAGTAGCGCCTTTCCTTTTAGTCTTAGTTAACTTGCCCCTAATACAGCTGACACATATGTCCATATCATCAAAATCTAGGGAAGGAAGAATATTCTCTTTAATTAACCTCCCCACCCGTTCCCTAGATATATGTCCCAATCTTCTATGCCATAAGACTGATGATGTTTCCTTAATTCTAGGCCTTTTTGAAATCATATTTTCAACATTCAAAGAAGCATAAGGACTATCAGAGGCTAAAAGTAACCTATATAAACCATTATCAAGAACACCAAAACCAATGGACTCAGAATGCAATAAAATATCAACTTTTCCATTTCCAAAAATAAATGTGTATCCAAGCCTATCCAAAAGAGAAATTGAAATTAAATTACGTCTAAAACTAGGAACATAAAAAACATTATTCAATGTAATCTCAATAAAGTTTTCTAAACGTAAAATAACATCTCCTATGCATTCAACTACAACTTCAAGATCATTTCCTACTCTAAGCTTGGACTCTCTCTCACTTGGTTTCCTCTTGCTTACGAACCCCTGCAAGGTAATTGCAACATGAGTTGTAGAACCACTATCAAACCACCAAGAATCTATAGGGACATCAATTAAATTTGATTCAAAGCAAGCTAAGGATAAGAGTTTACCATTCTCATTTCCCTTTTTCTTTTCTAACCAAGACTTGAATCTATAGCAATCAGTCCTTTTATGACCTTTCTTATGACAATGATAACACTCTACATTCTTATGGATGGAACCTGTAGGGCCTCCCACTTGTGGTTTATGACCGTTATTATTATTATTATTACCATGCCTGTGGGCCTCCTGAGATTTAGAAAAATTGTTCCTTGGAGCATGAGATTTAGATTTCTTTTTCTTGTGGGTTAGGCTTTTGCTGGGTAAGGATTTTGGTTGGGTCAAAAAACTTATTTCTTTCTTTTCTTTCAATTTTTCTTCCTCAGCAACACACTTAGTGATGAGTTCATTAATGGTCCAGGGTGTGTTCAAGGTATTATAGGCTGTCTTGATTTGACTGAATTCTGGAGGTAAGGAATTCAATGCATGTGGGACAAGAAAGGTATCCGACAATTCAATTTTTAAGTTCTTCAGTTGAGTTTGGAGGTGAACCATCTTGATAATAAACTCTCTTACACCACCAGTGTTATCATACTTCATAGTCGTCAGTTCCTTCATTAGGCATCCAGATTCAGCATTATCAGATACTTGATACCTTTGCCCAATAGCATCCATAAATTCTTTGGCCTTGGTTGCATCTACCAATCCACCCAGTAGATGTTCAGGTACAGATCTCTTAATTGCAATAAGGCTAAGCCTATTAGATCTCTCCCATTTTGCATAGTAATCTTTTTGCTCTTGAGTGCTTTCAGGAGTGAGTGTTGGCGGTTCTGGCTCACGCAAGGCTAAATCAAGATCTATAATACCAAGAGCAAACTCTATATCCTGCTTCCACCTCTTATAATTTGTACCATTTAACAATTCAATAGTTGCAGTGTTATTGTTTACTGCAAAAGAGACTGTGAAAGAATAATTAGAGATGCAATATGTTAGTTCTGAGCATTTTAAATTTATTCATAACCACAATTAGGAGTATATAAAATATCACTACATTCTCCCCTTTGGGCAGAGAATGCAATGTATGAAAGACCCTCCTAAAAATTGAAGCCAACCAGGATAATATATTATTATTATAAAATTACCCCCTTTGGGCAGGTAAAATTTATAATAATAAAATAAATCCAGAAATAATATTTTGCTTCAATAATTCAATTTCTAATTATATCATACAATAACCCCCTTTGGGCAGGTCATTATATGAAATAATTAAAAATATTAATTAGCTCATTTTTAATTACAACACATAGTTACCCCATTTGGGCAGATAATTATGTGAAATAATTAAAAAATAATAATAATAATCCCGTAAATTTTTTTTTAATAGCTCGAAGACTTATAAATCAAAATAAATAATTTCACTTTGGTGATAATTACCCATTTCAACCTATAAGTCTCCCAAAAGAACCGGGATATTTAAATGAAGCCCAAAACTATAAATTAAAATAAAATATGATCAGTCCATTAAGGGATGCTAAACAATATGCACCAATACTGATCATAAAAAAAATCATATTGCATCAAAAATACAATCTCAATATATATATTTGGTACAAATTAAAAAGATTTTAAATTTTCCTAATTTTCTTTTAAGGAAATATGAATACATGAATATCTATCACAATCATATATATATATATATCATATATATATATATATATATATATATATATATATATATATATAAACATGGGAAGGAAAGAAACAAAAAATTGAAATATCTGTTCCATGATGATGATGAAATCATCCGAAAAGATATAAATTGTCAAATCAAAAGAAAATTATATCAAAAATAAATGATATATATACTTTAATCAAAATAAAAAAAAATATCCGTAGAATAAAGATCCATAAGCAGGAACTAAGGCACCAGTAAGGACGGATGGAATTATCAATTTAAAATCAAATATTAAATACAAACTAAGCACCAGTAAAAATAGGAAAAATAAAATATAAATAAAATAATAATAATAAAAGGACAGATGGGATTATCAACTAAGATAATATAAGTAGGAATAACAGTCACATAAATCATGAAACTTCGTGATGAAATGTAACAACAACAGTGTGAATGTTTGTACTAATACCCGTAGAATAAAGATTCATAAGAATGGATCGGTAGAAGCAAAAATAGATGATACTAATTTATCAAACAACAAAATAGATAAAAAATGATCATCTAAGAATATAGATCAAGCGAAAATATGTATCTTAATTCTTAATTTATTATAAGTGGCTTTGATGCCAAATGTAAGTAAATATTATTTAAACAGGATATAAACTTATATAGATCAAGAACATAAAATACATAATTTAAGAAAATAGATAGCGTACCTGTGTTTGTCATAATAAATTGATGAACAAAGGTTTGGTCTTCCCTGCCTTCTCTACGAATTTGCAGCCGATGGGGCACCAGGATTCACAAAGTATTTTGTGGTTAACGATAGAGCGTAGAGTGGTTAAGGGGACCTAACCTATTTAAATAGAAAGCCCTACTGGGCTCACCCATCAAAAGTCCAGTTGGTTAAAGGTCTACACTTGCTGCAAAACACATCAGCCCACCAGGCATTTATAATCCATAAAAGTGATCACAAAAGCTAGACTTAAAAATATAACTTTAGGATCAGATTCAGCCCATTTTAAATAAAATAAAAGACCCAGTTAATGGTAGTCCAAAATATTTTTACAAAATTTTCGTATATTCTATTTATAATATGTATCCCAAGGAAGAGAAAAAGTAGTTGTTCACTAGTTGTTAGTTTTATGACTCTAGTTACTATGTATGTATGCAAGAATTTCTCAATAAAGTTATACTTGGAATGCACCAATTCCGCGTCCGATTCGATTCCGTGGCCTTCGGAAATACCAGGGACGCCCTTTCAGGCTTTCCCCTGCACACCGCCCACAGTTTCTTTCACCAGTCTCACTCTCAGCCTTCAAACTCCCCATATATAACAAGCACCCACAATCTCACTCATCAAATCAAAAGCCTAATTCAGATTTTTCTCTCTTCAAATCCATCCAGAATCATCATCAGTTGAGCAAATCAAGTACGAAAATGAGTGGAAACAGCACAAGAACCTGGATAGTGGCATCAAGCATAGGTGCAGTAGAGGCACTGAAGGACCAATTGGGTGTTTGCAGGTGGAACTATGTTCTGAGATCATTTCAACAACATGCGAAGAACAACATCAGATCGTACACTCTGGCTAAGAAATTGTCTTCTGCTTCCTCTGCTGTTGTTGCGAGTCAGGTGAAGAGGACTAAGGAGGAGATGATGAGGAAACTCATGGTTTTGGATTGCTGGGGTCCCACTACTACTAGGTTTTGAAGTTTGTTTCATCGAATGCCTCCTAATATTCAGAATCCCTTAGTCATGCAATGCTTTGTCATCTCATGATTTGTGCATCCCTTTCATCCAATTTTGTTTAGCTATTGTAATGACATGAATCAGCAAAAATGAAAAACCATTATCCCATATTATGTCCCTTCTTTATTTTTTTATTATTGTTGTTTCGATTTCATCGAGGAAATACGTCTATCAGTTTAGGTAAGTGGCTAGTTAAGGTGGTTGAGATTAATCAAGATTGTGTGTTTATAACAATCCTGTTGGACCGTTCCAGGGACCACAATCTATTTCAAGTGGATCGTGAATTTACAAGGGCTAATCCACTAAATCTGTGTACAAAAATTCGAGATCGAACCGACCTAAAATGGAGATGAAGCCTTCTTAAGGAATATAGAGCTGGACTTGAACCAAAAGCTCTCCCACTGTTAAATCTTGGTTTTTGATATACCATCCAAAATCAATTCTAATTAGAATTAGCAAAAACAAAATGTATACATTTAGTATTAATTTGTTAAAGAGTTTAGGTTTGAATCACCGATATTTTACACTATTAACTAAGAATTTATAAATAGTAAATACATTATTAAGAAAGTAAAATAATTAAGAATTTTTAGTAACAATAAATGAATTAACAATAATAATATATGAATCACTGAAATTGTGAAATTAAGTAGATGAAGTATAAGGTTGATTTATAGTGAATCAAATTTATTTATTTTTTTCAAAATCAAGTCGTTAAATCCTACAATTATTCCATTAAATTTGATTATAATTAGTTTTTCCAAGTTTCATGATTTTAACAGACATATATTTTCTTATCTTGGCAATTTTTTTAAGTCTTATTCTGATTTAAATAAATATGAGTTCAATTTTATTCATTTGATCAAATTTGACAATTTAATTTAAGTTGTACTAGGTATGCAATAAAATTTGAGAATAGGTTATTTGAGAGAAAATGTATTTCATAGAAATAATCTCTTTTGTCTTGACGGAAAATTAAAATTTATTTCGGGGAAACATATCTGATGAAATAATAATTTTAGTTACTTGTCATTATATTTATAAAATAGTATGTTAATAGAGAATATGCTATATTGGCGTTAAATTAGAAAGTGTGGTAAAAAAAGTGTTAACTGTAATGGATTAAAAATTAACTTTTTAATGATTACGAATTTATTTGATGAGAATTGTACAATATGATGATTTATTAAGGCTTCTTGGGGATGCACAAAACATTGATACCCAGTTTCTTTCGTGAGAATGTATTTTTTTTATAAAAAATATTATTTATATATATTAATGAAAAATGATGTATCATTTATATTGAAAACAAAAAAAAATAATATATAGATATTTAGTAGTTGAAGAAAGTAAATTTTTTAAAATAAAAAATTATTTTTTAAAAATTTTATATGTTTAATATTAAATAAATAAAATAATTTTATTTTAATATTTTATAATTATATTTTATAAAAAATATATTTTTAAACAAATGAACCATTTTACAATCCTAGGATTAGCACTCTATGTAAAATAAAGTGCAATGAAACTTGCATCTTTTAACATCTAGATGTGTCTGGAATTTTTTGGAATAATTAGTGGTTAATTTTATCAAAACCTTGATTGCAGAAATCGCTTGAAAGTTGAGGTTTAATTTAAAAATAAAAATGGAATTGGTTAAGTTTATAAAATGCTGCTAATATAAATCAGTCATGGGTAATGAATCTATCAAACTATATGAAGCAATTATGATTTTTATATAGTTGAATTTAAGGGTGTCAAATGAGTTATACCAATTCATATTGTCTACGTTAGATTTTAATTATGATTTTGCAGGTCAAGTAAATATGGGTTGATCTACGACAAATTGACATATATTACAGTATCCAAAATGAATCTAATTTTAATAGCCTAAATCTATTAAAATTTGTGATGGATGTTAACTGATTTACAAACTCTAACCCGTTTAAGTTTAATTAGTTAATTCTTTTAAAAAACTTTAATATTATTCATAAAAGTAACATTATTTTTACTTGACGTTATATATATATATATATATATATATATATATATATATATATATATATATATATATATATATATATATATATATTTATATATATTTAAAATATATATATATTTTTAAATATATATATATATTTAAAATTTAATGTCTGAAACAGTCAAACATTATCTTATCTCTAAAAATGATAGTCATAAATCAATATTAAATTTTTAGTAATAATTAAAATTATAAACTTATAAAATTATGAAATTATTTTATAATATCTAAAATATTATCATATTTTATACACATAAATTTAAATTTATGATAATTTAATTATTTTTTATTTTTATATATTAAAATTTTTATTGTACATTATAGTTTCCATGCAACCTTGATTAAACTATTAAATTTTAAATCTCTCTAATTATCGGTTGAATGATTGATTTGTTTTCTGAGACAATCTCGAACAACCGCATTTTAGTTGCAAGAACATGTAAAGGGCGAATGTGACTGACGAGCCTCTCTAAATGGTGTAATATTTTAAGAAAAAAATGGATACTCTTGATTTATTGAAAATTTAAAATTTATTATCTAACATTATATTATTTTCTTAAAAAAGAAATAAAATGAGAGTAACAATTATTAGACCTCTCAAACTAATTGAAATTTGCAAATTGATCTAATTTGATTTATGAATTTTGATGCATCAAATTATTTAAAATTGAATTATGAATTGAAGTTTGCACAAGTTAGATGAATACAAATTAATTCACGAATTTGCAAACCAAATTATAGATACGGATGGAATCCAAATCACTCAAAATTTATTATTTTTTGTTTTTATGGATAACATGGACTAATCCATATCTAATTCAATATGTTTATTTTATAATATTATAGGAAATAATGCTAACACCGATGATACTTTTTGCAATGATAAAAATTAAATCATCGGTGATGCATTGTTGGACTTTTATTGACAACAAAGTTGTCAATAATATATCAAAAACCTATGGGCACAAATTTTTTTAGGTGGAAAAAATTTTAGTGGGAAAAAATACTTTTTAGCAACAATAATTGTAATTATTGAAAGTGTGGACTTTTAGTGATGACAAATGTCATCATTAAAAATTGTTCTAAAATATAAAGCGGGAAAATTCAATCTTTAATGATGACATTTGTCATTGTTAAAAGTTCAATCTTTCAGTGATGATAATTGTTATCATTAAAACTTAGATTTTTAGTGACGATAAATATCATCACTAAATACTAAATTTTCTTACTCTATATTTTAGGGCAGTATTTAGCAATGACAAAGTCCAAACTTTCAATGATGACAATTATCATTACTGAAAGCTTGACTTTTAGTAATGACACTTGCGAAAGACTGAATTTTCCCACTCCATATTTCAAGGCATTCTTTAGCGATGACATTGATCGTTGCTAAAAAAACCAAGTTTTTAGTGACAACAATATCGTTACTGAAGAGTTAGGCACTATTTCCAACGCCACTCACTAAAGAAGGTCATAGAAAATTGTGCTAACAAATATCATGACATATATTGATGACACCCTTCAATGACGACAATTGAGAATTTTGTTGTCGTTGAAATATTCATCTATAAATACCTTTAAGTGCCATTCGACTCTCATTTCGTGCAGAGAAGAGGGGTGGCAACAGAAAAAGACAAGATGAGTGTTAGTTTTATTATTTTTTTAATATATTATTTTTATAATGTATTTTTTGTTTATATATTTTTATAATGTCATGAATTCATCTCTAACTTACTCAAAATATCTTCAACTCTCTTTTTCTATAAAGAACAAAATTGTTTGAGTAGTGAAGATTATAAAAAATTGCTAAAGTTAATTGAAAGGCCAGTATGTCTGCTTTATCCGCATTTGCACATGCACTTTAATTAGTTTTTTCTTTTAAATTAACCCAACTTTCTAACAAAGAAAACAAGGAAAACCAAGAACGAAGTATAGATGCATCTGTAGATGAATATCATGTTAGGCTACTAGTATTAAACTAAAATTGTAAAGTGATATAAAAATATATTAATAAAAATAAATATATAAATTAAAATAATTTATAACTTATTAAATTAATTTTTTAATAAATTTAAATGTGAAATATTTTTAAAAATCAATTTATAATTTATTAATTAATTTAATATATTATAAATTAATTTAAATTTTGTTTTCATTTTTAGCAACGATAATAGTTGAAATATTGTTGCTAAAAGTTCAATTTTCGATGGCGATAAATATTTTCAACGACGACTTTGAAATTAAAAAATTGTAAAGTGATATAAAAATATATTAATAAAAATAAATATATAAATTAAAATAATTTATAACTTATTAAATTAATTTTTTAATAAATTAAAATGTGAAATATTTTTAAAAATTAATTTATAACTTATTAATTATTTAATATATTATAAATTAATTTAAATTTTGTTTGTACTTTTAGCAATGACAATAGTTGAAATGTCATTACTAAAAATTCAATTTTCAATGGTGAAAAATATTTTCAATGATGACTTTAAAATAAAAAAAAATTAAAAAATTTTTTGTGATGAATTTATCGTCATAGAAACTCAAGTTTTTATTGAAGACGATAATGTTGTCGGTGTTGGTTCCTTCAACAATGAATTTTTACTAATAACATTTTTTGTGATGATAATTTCATTCAGTAACAACCAAGAAATTTACATTGACGACAAATGTCGTAGTTGAAGGCCTTTTTTCTTATAGTGTATCCCTAACAATTATTTTGTCTAACATAAAGGTGACATTACATTAAGTAAATAACATTGATCAAAATTTTTTTATGAAGGTCTTAGGAAGAACATTGCGTGCCTGTAAAAGATTGGAAGAATATTATCGTTAAAATGATTAATATGTGTGAAAGTGGATAGAGTTACATTAAATAACTCCATTTAAATCATATTGATTTATTCAATGTAACTCCATCAATTATAAAAATATATATCAAGAACAAATAAATTATTTTAGTAATTAAATTTCATTTATTATGATAATGATTACATAATTTAACATTTTTATGTCATTAACCAGCAAATAATATTTTATTGGGATCCACTACATAAAATTTTTGCTACATGTAACCTTATATGTCTTCTTTCCATAGCTATAAACAATTCATCAGTCAGATCTTGATAAAAAAATTATATCTAATATATTAGAAGTAAGTTGGTGTCATTTTGCTAAAAACTTTTCGATTTAAAAAGAAAATATTGATACTAATTGACTTGAAATTAAACTATTAATTTTTTATGGGTGGAAGTCTTAAATGTCTTCTTTTTGAATCTTTTTATATTCCACAAATCATATAAGGGAATGCATTATTCATTCTTTTTCATTGTTAAAAACAGAGTGCATCAATTATCTTTCTATTAATAAAGTTGGAAAAATTTTCATTTATTCTATTTATAATATGGATCCCAAGGAAGAGAAAAAGTAGTTGTTCACTAGTTGTTAGTTTTGTGACTCCAGTTACGTTAGAAGTATACAAGAATTTCACAATAAAGTCATATTTGTTATGACCAATGACCAATTCCGCGTCCGATTGGATTCCCGTGGCCTTTGGAAATACCAGGTACGCCCTTCCCGGCTTTCCCCTCGATTCCTGGAAACTGCCCACAGTTTTCCTTCACCAGTCTCAATCTCGGCCTTCAAACTCCCCATATATATCAAGCCCCCACAGTCTCACTCATCAAATTAAAAGCCTGATTCATATTTCTCTTTCATCACGGCCATCCAGAATCATCATCAGTTGAGCAAATTAAGCAAGAGAATGAGCGGAAGCAGCACAAGAGCTTGGATAGTGGCGTCAAGCATAGGAGCAGTGGAAGCACTGAAGGACCAATTGGGTGTTTGCAGGTGGAACTACGTTCTGAGATCAATCCAACAACATGCGAAGAACAACATCAGGTCGTACACTCAGGCTAAGAAATTGTCTTCTGCTTCCTTTGCTGCTGTTGCGAATCAAGTGAAGAGGACTAAAAAGGAGAAGATGAGGAAACTCACGGATTTGGATTGTTGGGGTCCCACTACTACTAGGTTTTGAAGTTTGTTCATCGGATGCCTCCCAATATCCAGAATCCTTTAGTCATGCAATGCTTTGTCATCTCATGATTTGTGCGTCCCTTTCATTCAATTTTGATTAGATATTGTAATGATATGAATCAGCAAAAATGAAAAACCATTATCCAATATTATGTCTCTTATTTATTTTTTACCATCGTTACTTCGATTTCTTCAAGGAAATACGTCTATCAGTTTAGGTAAGTGCCTGTTATTTATGCCTAGCAAAAATGGTGACTGTTAGTTGTGGCGGTTGGGATTAATTGAGATTGGGTGTTTATGACAATCCCGTTGTAGCCTTCCAGTTCCAGGGACCAGAATCCATTTCAGGTGGATCGAGAACTTACAAGGGCTAACCCACTAAATCTATAAGTACAAAAATTTGAGATCGAACCGAGACCTGAAAGGTAGACAAAGCCTTCTTAAGGAATATAGAGATGGACTTGAACAAAAGCTCTCCGAAATCTTGTTTGTTAAATCTAGTCTTTGATATACCATCCAAAATCAATTCTAATTTGTAACTGCAAAAACGAAATGTATACATTTAATATTAATTTGTTAAAGAGTTTTGATTTAATTCCCTGGTATTTTACGCTATCAACTATCAACATATGAATAATAAATACATTATTAAGAAAGTAAAATAACTGAGTTAATAATGATAATATATAAATTACTGATAATGTAAAATTGAATAGGTAATAGAATAAAATTGATTTAAAGTGAATTAATTTTAAATCATTTTTCAAAATCAAGTGGTTAAATCCTAATGAATGTGAGGATACTCATAATGAGTAATCCAAGTTTATCATTTAATAAATATTTATTTATTTATATAAATATTTATTTTATTAAATTTTGAATTCAAAAATTAAAATCAAGTAATCAATTTCTTTTGGATAATTGATTATGAAGTAGAAAAATGCGAAAGAGAAAAAAAATTACCCACTTTTTTCCCATCAGACAAATTTTGAGAAAGAGAGGAGAGAGAACATATCATTTAGAGAATAGAGAATACGAAAGTCAAAGTTTTTCCTTCATCTTCTTCTATTTGGAATATTGTGAGTATGACTTTGGTAGAATTGTTGTGGATAAAAATAAGAGTTCCTGACCAGAGATGATTCTTGACAACGGTATGGTGGAATACAATATTAAAATCTAAAAAGGTAGATCAAATATGTATAATTCGGCATTTATTTTTGATCTATTAAACTTTCCCTACAAATCCTATAATTATTCCATTAAATTTGATTATATAATTAGTTTTTGAAGTTTCATGATTTTAACAGACGTATATTTTCTCATCTCTGCAATTTTTTTAAGTCCTATTCTGATTTAAATAAAAATTTAAGTTCAATTTTATTCATTTGATCAAATTTGACAATCTAATTTAAATTGTATTAAGTAAGTAATAAAATTTGAGAATAGGTTATTAGAGAGAAACTATACCTCATAGAAATAATCTCCTTTGCCTTGACAGAAAATTAAAATTTATTTTGGCGAAAAATGTCTTATGAAATAATAATTTTAATTAC